>CM050322.1:72804353-73404353 GCA_027475135.1 Bactrocera correcta | reverse complement strand
TGTAGAACTTTAACACTTGTAACTTTATCAGTACTTCTAAGGAAAGTTCTCTGATCGCCATTCACTTGGGAGTGCCCAGAAACGATTCTTTTACATATGACTCAAGCAGCTCACGACTTCCGGTCTTTGACCAAGTATCCTCTGGGTAGCCTAAGAACATTCGTTTGAAGGCGAGCTGGTTTTGGGACCCGCCACGTAAAAAACAACTATCCAATGAAAAACAACAACAGCCTCGGATGAGAGACCCCGCTTTTGATGACGACCATGGCAAACGAAATAAGGACCACGAATTCAGCACATGCACCTGGAATGTCCAGTCCCTTAATTGGGAAGGTGTCGCTTACTACAGTGGCCATATAAAGGAGCGTAAGTTTGGTGTGGGATTCGTGGTGGGAGAGAGACTCCGTCGCCGAGTACTATCGTTCACTCCTATGAATGAACGTCTAGCTACAATTCACATCAAAGCGAGGTTCTTGAACATATCGCTGATTTTCGCCCACGCTCCGACGGAAGAGAAGGACGATGTGACCAAATATACCTTCTATGAGCGCTTGAAACACACCTATGAACGGTGCCCCCGCCATGATGTCGAAATCGTGCTAGGCGACTTTAACGCCAGGGTGGTCAAAGAAGGAATCTTTGGCACTACGGTCGCTAAATTCAGCCTACACAAGGAAACATCCCCAAATGGGTTGAGGCTGATCGACTTCGCCGGGGACCGAAAAATGGTTAACTGTAGTACTAGATTCCAGCATAAGAAGATTCATCAAGCTACCTGGCAGTCTCCGGATCGAAACCAACCAGATCGATCATATTATGGTAGACGGAAGACACGTCTCCAGTGTTTAAGATGTACGTGCGCTCCGAGGTCCTAACATCGACTCGGACCACTATCTTGTTGTAGCCAAGATTCGCAACGGCCTCTGTGCAGAAAAAACGATCGCCAAAAAACACAAGGATGGTTCGACGTCGAAAAGCTGCAATCACAACAGACAGCCGAACGATTTTCTACTCGGCTTGCTCTCTTGCTCTTTGAGAGCACTCGTCAACAACTTGGTATAAGGGAACTGTGGGACGGCATTTCAAACTCCTTACGTACAGCTGCAACCGAAACCATTGGATTTCGGAAAGTGCAAAAGAACAGCTGGTACGACGGAGTGCCGTGTCGCGGCGGAGAGAAAACAGGCTGCCCATCTCGCAACGCTACGCTCGACCACAACACGTGCGGGATGGGATAGATACCGAGAGTTGAAGAGGGAGGCGAGACGAATTTGCAGACAGAAAAAGAAAGAGGCCGAAATGCGTGAGTACGAAGAGCTTGATGAGCCGGCCGACAGGGATAATGCTCGAAAATTCTACGCAAAGATGCGGCGGCTTACAGAAGGTTTCAAGACCGGAGCATACTCTTGTAGAACCCCCAAAGGTGATCTAGTTACCGATGCCCAGAGCATACTAAAATTATGGAGGAAACACTTCTCCAGCCTGCTGAAAAGCAGTGAAAGTAGAACGCCAGGAGAAAGCGAATCCGATTACTCAAACGATGACGATGGAGCAGACGTTCCATTTCCCGACCATGAAGAAGTTCGAATAGCAATTGCCCGCCTGAAGAACAATAAAGCGGCAGGGAGCGATAGATTGCCGGCCGAGCTATTCAAACACGGCGGCGAAGAACTGATAAGGAGCATGCATCAGCTTCTTTGTACAATATGGTCGGAGGAAAGCATGCCCAACGATTGGATTTTAAGTGCGCTATGCCCAATCCACAAAAAAGGAGACCCCACAATCTGCGCTAACTACCGTGCGAGATTAAAGCCCACCGTCAACAAACTGATTGGACCTTATCAGTGTGGCTTTAGACCTGGCAAATCAACAACAAATCAGATATTCACCATGCGCCTTATCTTGGAAAAGACCCGTGAAAGGAGAATCGACACACTCTACCTCTTCGTCGATTTCAAAGCTGTTTTCGACAGCACGAAAATTAGCAGCCTCTATGCCGCGATGTCTGAATTTGGTATCCCCGCAAAACCAATACGGCTGTGTAAACTGACGTTGAGCAACACCCAAAGCTCCGTCAGAATCGGGAAGGACCTCTCCGAGCCGTTCGATACCAAACGAGGTTTCAGACAAGGCCATTCCCTATCGTGCGACTTTTTCAACCTGCATCTGGAGAAAATAGTTCAAGCTGCAGAACTAAATAGGGAAGGTTCCATCTTCTATAAGAGTGTACAACTGCTGGCGTATGCCGATGATATTGATATCATCGGCCTCAACACCCGCGCCGTTAGTTCTGCTTTCTCTAGACTGGACAAGGAAGCAAAACAAATGGGTCTGGCAGTGAACAAGGGAAAGACGAAATATTTCCTGTCATCAAACAAACAGGCGTCGCACTCACGATTTGCACTCACTTCACTGTTGACAGTCATAACTTTGAAGTTGTAGATAATTTCGTCTATCTTGGAACCAACTTAATCACCACCAACAATGTCAGCCTAGAAATCCAACGCAGGATAACTCTTGCCAATAAAGTCCTCACAAACAAAAACCAAACTCTATAAGTCGCTCATAATTCCCGTACTGTTATATGGTGCAGAGGCATGGACGATGTCAACAACGGATTAGTCGACGCTGCGAGTTTTCGAGAGAAAATTTCTGCGAAAGATTTATGGTCCTTTGCGCGTTGGCCACGGCGAATATCGCATTCGATGGAACGATGAGCTGTACGAGTATACGACGACATTGACATAGTTCAGCGAATTAAAAGACAGTGGCTACGCTGGCTAGGTCATGTTGTCCAGATGGACGAAAAAACTCCAACTCTGAAAGTATTCGACGCAGTACCCGCCGGGGGAAGCAGAGGAAGAGTAAGACCTCTACTCCGTTGGAAGGACCAAAAGGAGAAGGACCTGGCTTCGCTTGGAAAATCCAATTGGCGCCATGTAGCGAAAAGAAGAAACGACTGGCGCGCGGTTGTTAACTCGGCTATAATCGCGTAAGTGGTGTCTACGCCAATTAAGAAGAAGAATTTCTTTCGTACAGCCAACTGGATTGCTAAACTTTTTCTTTTGTATATCGCATTCAAATTTGCGAAAATTTGCCTAGCTGTACTTTCGTTGCTTGCAAACCCAAGAAGAGAGTCACTTAGAAATTCAATGATTAAACTTTTCGCGTTCCTTTCAGTTTTCTGCCATGCTTCATTGGGATCTACTGGGGCACCCTCGTCTACAACGCTCAAAGCGTCGAGCTCAGCCAAAAGTACTCTAACGCGAAATTTCCATATTAAGTGAAGTTAGTTTTTGTAGACATTGCGTTGAAAAGGTATTACACCTCGGCGTGATACCAGTGCTCGCAATGGCTCTGCCTTATATAAAGTAGAATTGGGTATTTCGTTAGGCTCCGTAGGCATTGTGTTGAAAGGATAACACACCAATCGGTGTGTTATCAGAGGCATGCAATGGCTCTGCTCCCGGGGGGGGGGAAACAATCGAAGTAGTTAGTTCTCGCAGGCGTTGCGTTGAAAAGGTATTACACCAAATCACACCGACGCGGTGTGATATCAATGCGCGCAATGGCTCGACCGTAGTCTCAGTCGCGCTGCGATACAGCGATATCGCAGCTGCGCTGCCTCGAGCAGCGTCACTACCGTAGCCGGCACACGAGTGCACCGTTAATACCAGTGACAGTTGCTCTGCCTCGAACAGCGTCAGTACCACTGCTTGCACACCAGTGCACCGTTAATATCAGTCACCGCCGCGCTGCCTCGAACAGTGTCAGTACCACTGCTTGCGCACCATAGTGCACCGTTACTAAACTAACGCTATTAACAGGCGACTCGCATCTAAGTACAGACTAGAGAAAATGAATAGTGCTGGGAGAGTTGCTAACCGTGGGTCAACGCGTTCGGTCGACATATTTATTCTTATAATTTCTCCTTCGCAGGGGAGCCGTAGAATACTGCACTGCATCGTACAGTCAACACCGTGGCTGGGAGTGACTACTCCTTACAAGATTCCAGAAGGACCACCACCTTACCGTAATTACCGTGCCGACTTCGACGAGAACCAACGCCTGCCACACCAAGTCCAATCGCTTCCACCTGACTCGCCATATAAATATAAACTGGTCCGGCTGTCCACATAAGGGGTGTGGATATATCTTTTACAAAAGTGAACATTTTTCTTTGCTAAGGGTTCGTGGGTCCCAAGGCTGACCCTGGAGCGGCTGAGCATACCTCAGCTATGTACGAAACCCCATTACAAACCAACACAGAACAAATAACAAACAGAATGTTAAAATGACACAAAGTAATTTTATAGACACCACTTTCATATAAAGAACAAACACAATTTTTATATATGTATACATGAGCAACTATTTCTCCGTTTATTTTAGATGCGTGCAGACAACTCGACATTCACATGTGTTATGAAATTCAAAAAGAGAATTTGATTGTAGTAGAAGAAAAGTAATAGCAGTGTAAATTTTGATCTGCATACTGTGAATATTCACAATGTTAAATAGCAGTGTTGCAATTAATAGGAATCGCAAATATAATAAATAGAGTATGCAAATCAAACAATATGTAAGTATATATATGTTTTATATAATTTATATCAAAGCACACAAGCATGTACGTTAGGGTGGCCCAAAAAAACTAACTTCAAAAATTCACCCTGGGCACCCCTCCATTTTTTTAGAATGGGGTTCAGAGGTATATCCTCTGTAATTTTTTCAGATTTTTTGATGGATGGGAAAAGGGTGCTCAAAGAACCCAAAGTTTAACGATTGATAACAAAAAGTCGAAAAAATAAAAAATTCATATTTTAATAATTGTTTTTGTTTCTTTGTTGCAGGTGTTTCAAATATCTAAAACAGATGCTGAAAAATATCATCAATAAGATCTAGATTGACAAAACTTAATATTACTACGAAATAATTCTCATAATAGTACCCAAAGTGATACCTGTTTTAAACATTTCATCAATAACTTATGAAAAACCATGGCGTCCAATTCTCCTGCAACAAGGCAGTGTGACCGTGTTTTCCTTTTGGGTATTACAGATGTGGAATCTCTATTAAGACTAAATCAACTACCTACTAATCGGCAAGTGCTTTTGCGTTTTCACTGGCACTTGCATATATTTAATTTAGTGCGTGGTGCAAGTCATATGACAGTCAAGGAGGTAACTCAGTTATGAGAAAGAGGTCGGCATTTCATAGCACAATTGTGCCCTCTCACTTCACACGTATTCTTACGCTCTATCGTTTAGTCGTTAGCGAGACAGCAACGAATCAATATCGTGCTTGACTGTTGCGCTTTGTTTCTTAAATGCAAAGATGCCTTGCGATACATACTTTATGCTTGAAAATGCTTTTGGTGACATGCAATGCATTTTGTGTTTTAAGATATTAAAAAAACAAACCAGAAATTATGCTTTGAAAAGACATTTCGAATATTTTCACAATGATTTAAAAAAACGAAATGAAGAAGAAAGACAACGTCTTTTTAATGAGGAAAGAAAATTTTTTTTGCAAAGAATTAAATTTGAATTTGAAGCAGGCAAATGCAAATTATTTTTATAATTTTTATGTATGTAAATAAGTATGTTACATAACATACATAAATCCAAATGAATTTTTGAATTTTTTATTTAAGTTTGTATCTATGCACGTATGTACACTGTATATGCAATACCTTTTTTTATGTTCTCATTGAAATGCAATAAGTGATAACTTTTTTTCAATTCACGCAATTTCCGATTGGGATGCTCATGCGGAGCAGTTCGCTTGTGTTCACCAACACAGTCACAGTTTAACTTTTGCCGACCACTGCTCTAGTGACACTTCCTGTTCCTCTGAAGATGAAGAATATCCAGTTTCAACTTTTGTAAAGAAGAGCTCCTAATGAGCCGAGCAGTGACAAACCTGTGAAGGCTGCTAAGCAAAACTTGTTTTCTAAGCATGTGATAAGCTCTTTAGACCGCAATAAAGTGTGTGATAGAGAAGCCTTGAGGTTGATGGTCCCAATCCCAGCAGCACTGGGCCAAGACCCTAGCTCGTTGCCATTATCACGCAGCATTATTTAACGCCAAAGAAAACAAGGGCGAAAATCTATATTTGAGGAAATAAAGCAATCTGTTTCTTTTGATGATCCAGTTATAGTTCATTGGGATGGTAAGATTCTTCCCGATATTTTGAGCAATGAAAAAGTAAATCGTTTGCCAGTATTAGTTTCTGCAGACGGTATGGAAAAATTGCATGGAGTCCCAAAACTTGTAAGTGGCACTGGCCATAACTCGGCTAATGCAGTATATGACCTACTATCAGAATGGCATTTGGAGAAAAATATAGTCGGCATGTGTTTTGACACTACAGCCGTCAATACAGGGTTGAAAAATGGAGCTTGTGTTTTGCTGGAACATAAAACTGGCAAAGATCTATTATGGCTAGCATGCAGGCATCATATTTTAGAGATTGTTCTCAGTAAGGTATTTACTCTTTGTTTTGGACCATCCAGCTCCCCTGACATTCCCTTGTTTAAAAGGTTTCAGGCAGCATGGCCATCAATTCACTTAAATAACTTTAAACCATTGGAAAAATCTACTGACAATGACAACTTAAATGTTAATGCAGTAAATTCTTTATTAGATATCCTAATGACGGAAACCTAATCCAGAGACGATTACATGGAGTTAATAGAGCTATCACTACTAGGCCTAGGTCATTCTCTAGATAACGTTCATTGGAGAGCTCCGGGTGCCTTATACCGTGCTCGCTGGATAGCAAAACTCTTATACGCCATCAATGGTTTTGGAAACCACACAAAGGGAAAAATCACAGCTAGAACGCTTTGTGAAATTTGGAATGCTTGTATATGTGAAATATTGGTTTGAGGCTCCTACGGCTGAAAATGCTCCTTGGTCAGACCTTTTTCTATGGAAAGACATGGTGTGATAAGGTGTGAACCTACTGACCGAAAAGTAAGAGGTGATTCGTCACTTTTAAGTGACCAAGCCGAATTGGCCGGTTTTGCCAATCAAAGATCTTTGCAGGTGTTTGAAAAGTTAAAGATAAATTCAACGTTTTTAAACACAGATCCAAATGAATGGAACATCAATCAGCATTACATTGGAGGGAAACAAATCGTAAGAAACCTGAAAGTTGTTAATGATATTGCTGAGCGTGGAGTCAAACTGTTTGAAGACTTCAATAAGCTTCTAACAAATGATGAAGAAAAGAAGCAGTTACTCCTACAAGTGGTAGAAGCTAATAGAAAGTGGGTTCCGACAAAAATGGCAAAGAGAGCAGTTGCTAAAAGCTTGGGGTCGGCAACTTCAAAGAAATAAGCCATGTTTTTATCCCTCTTTATTATTATATAAGATTCTGTTAGTTATTAACATTATTCTATAAAATAAATGAATTTATTACTTCCTACATAGTTGTACTTATTAAAAAAAATTACCAAAATTGCGAATTTTTTCATTTTTTCCTTAATGTTATATGAGCATTGAGCACCCTCTTCCCGTTGGAATATTAAATTGAAATTTTCCCAGAATATTTGTTTTGGCGATAGCAAAAAATTTGGGGGGTGCCCCGATCTGTAAACCCGATTAAGTTTTTCGCCTATATAATATGGGCCACCCTAATGTACGCACAAATTGAACTATTTCGTGATGAATTTCTTAAATTTTTGGAAATTTGTTATAAAGTCATGCATGCATTATTTCCTAAATATTCAATTGATGTAGGTTTAATAAGTTATATACATATTATAAATATTTACATATTTATTTGCTGGGCATTACATGTTTGATGACATATTAAAAGACCAAGCGGTCGCGCATATTCACGTACATATGTATGTTATTATGCCGATCGCCAATTGCCACTGCTTCCCTTGCCGCCTTAACAGCTTCTCCAACAAAGCGTAAATATGTATGTTTATGTATGAGCTTGCATACATAACGACACAGATTTTTGCAAGCCGCGAAAAATTACATATATATGAGTATATGCTACATATAGATGCGTGGCGATTGGCCTGTATCGCTACGGCGACAATAATGTTTACCCGCGCCTATAGATCTTTCACATCAAAATATACGTTTTTACCGACATAATCTGAAAAAATTCTTATTTATTTTAAGAGTATACAATTTATTATACTACATCACTTCGATTAGATACTACAAATCAGCTTACGCTGAGAAAAATTTAATTCACTTTGACAAATGTTTTATGTATAAATATATAATACAACAAATACAAATATTTTATAATACAACAAAAATGGTTAATAACGAAAAAAATCAAAATAAACCTGCAGGAGCTACACGCTGAAATTTTATTTCAGAAAGTGACAGTTTAATAAGATACTGCACTAGATTTGCCTCTTTACCGATTCATGAAAACTCTGAATCATTATGGAAATCAAAAATCAAAATCTTCAAAATTTTTGGACTCGCCTCCAAGCGGCTCATGACGCCATTCTAGATTCTGGCGATTCAGATACACACAATTTCAAATCTTCGGCTTATGCAATGTACGAAAACTGCTTAGACCAGTCCGAAGAAACAAAAGCTATGATCTCTGATCAACTAAAGCTCATAAAAGCAATTGCACCTACTCTACATCCGAGAGTAGAGCTGCAACAAATGCAACAATATCAAGAGGAAACTTCAGGCATTCACCTCGAGGTGCCCGCTTGCGACACAGAAACCTTTTACGGAGATTATGAAGAATGGCCGTCCGTCCGGGACATGTTCACAGCCGTGTACATAAACCATCCTCAATTATCACAGGCGCTGAAATTGTATCACCTCAGATACAAAACAAAACGCCAAGCAGGCGTAATAGGCAAACAGTTTGCATTTAATGACGATAATTTCAATTTGGCTTGGGAAGCTCTGAAAGCTAGATATGAAAACGAAAGAATACTGGTCGATAAATAAGTAACGACACTATTGAAATTGCCAAAAATTAAGAAAGAAAGAAGTGTAGAATTCATCAAATTAGAATCCACTGTTTCAAATTGTTTGTCTATAGATACTAAATATTCCCACAGACAGCTGGGACCCAATTCTGATAAACATTTGCACCGCCGCATTACCAAAAAAGTCGTTACTTCTATGGGAGCAATACTTCACGAAAAAAGTGCCCAACGTGGCAACAAATGAAAGATTTTCTCAGCACCCAATATGAAATTGCGGAAAGGGTAGAGGTGAAATTTTACAGAACTAAGAATATTAAGTAAGACAAAAATAAAAGCTTAAACAGAGCCCAAGTCAGTAGCAAAACCAATTTAAGTAAAAGCTTTCAAAAAACCCACTCGTTCATATCCAAACAGAAAAAACAAACGTCATGCGAACTATGCACAAAAGGGCATAAACTTATATCTTGCGAGAAGTTTAAAAAATTAAATATTAACAAAAGGAACAACTTTTTCAGGTCAAAAATACTCTGTACAAACTGCTTGTCCAATGCACATAATCTTAAAAATTGCAAAAGCAAATTTAATTGCTTATATTTTCACAAAATACACAACTCAATGCTTCATTACAGCAGATATCCTATCTCATCCCAAAGAAGCGCTTTTACAAAAAGAACCATGGGTTTAATTACAAAATCACATCCCGAAACCCAAAATTCAAAAAATTGCCAAGAGACACCATGTTGCTCAAAGGCACAAGAAGCTCAAGCGCTAAACAGTAAAACACAAAGTGGTCTAGTTACATAACTAGTTACCACCATACCAACTCAAGTTGAGTATAATAGAAACAAATACCTTAATTCACAATTAAGGAAATTTCATAAGTTAAGAAAACTTACCCCCATAACGAACAAAACTCTAGAAGATCGGTATTGTGAAGACTTCTCTAAAGCCACATCTACGTGATCAAATAATGGCCAGTACATTCCACGACTACCTTTAGAGCCACAATTGTCCAACATCCCACATATTGACAGAAAAAACAAATTCAGAATTCAATATGACAATGATAAAAATTCAAATATATGTCACTTTTCGACCCCCCCGGGTGGCCTTCGCCACTTATGATTACTGACGCAAGATTTATGGGACGAACAACTGAAACCGAATTAAATTTAGATATACATAGAGAAAATACGGTTTCAGAATATCCATATTGCGCAACATCTATGCGCACACACAAAAGCGATACCTCGAACACAACTTATTACTAATTCAATGTGGCAAAATGTAAATAATATCGGTTATATCCTCAATTGTACATACTAGAAAGTAAAAAAATCGAGACATTTCGTTCTATATTGCTTCATAGCTAAATTTTCAAATTATGAGCAAAGCCTCAAAAATAAAGTTAAGGGATCACCATATTCTCAATGCGATACAGTAACGCACCTACAATTGCACAAAGCAAAGGCCGTTCTCTATTCACGGTCATTCTCTCGTAAGATCCCTCTAATTGCATAGTCCTAACTCCAGGGCTAAGGAGTACCCATTCCGGCCATATCTGGATCAGGTGTGGAGATACTATTCTTCATAAGCCAAGAATGATTTAAATGCAAACAATTGCCGATCATACAGACAATGCAACTAATAAACAACCGGTATACCAAACCGATAAAATAAGAAATTGTAAATAGCCGCTCATACAATTAATAAAAGCAAACCAACGATAAGTCGTCAAAATAATACCTCAAGAACCAATACACAAAATATAATTTTCTATTAACACCAAAATCGCTGTTTACAGCTAATGTTCTGCGCCCTGGACTACTCCACCAACAGTAAGTCTCAGATTATCCATATAAAACTAGGCAAAATATTCGCCTGGTGGGCCCAGGATGTTTAAATGAGTTAAGCATCCACCCTCTCTACCGGGTAAAACTGGCGCATCCTAATAAAACAACTCCACAGAACAACAGAACACCAACACAACTCATCACATATGTACTCAAAAAGGATAGACAAATAGAAGGCACACACAATTTGTCGTAAACAATGCGCTCACGTCAACACTCGTCGAATATCAACATACTTTCGCTCTTCGACACCCAACCCGCGCGCTGAGTTCAGCATTTTTTTCGACCGAGCTCCTGCACATCTTTTTTACTCCCTCGTCTGCTCGCCGTGGTTTTCAATAGTACATACGCACGTAGCGAGTACACTTTTCTTTTGCTATATATTTTATTGCGAAATGTAAAATATTAAAGTTACCATTATAAATTAAATTTAATAATATTCAAACGAAAAAAAAAAAACATTTTTCTTGCCCCCGTCTAAACAATATTTACATTTTTAATTGAAATGTGAAAGTTTGCCGATCAGTACCCAAGCGTGTTTAAGATAATAGCTCCGTGGGGGCTTTAGTTTAAAAGAGTGGCACACGAAGTACAAACAATTTAATTAAAATGTGAGTTTTTTATTGGATCTTGATCTAACTTTTTTATATAGACCTTAATCTAAACCTCATATTTCTAATATAATCCTTAGGTTGATGTTTACATCAACTAAATATAATAAAAATCTTTGCTTATGTTTATTTCACATATAGATATGAATTTATACTTTTGAGGATAAATCCAATTGAGTCTATTACTTGTAGCGTAAATTAATTAGCGTAAGTTAATTTAATACCAAATTTAATTGCAATCCATTCACGATGTCGTCGAATAATGAATGTTAAATTATTTCTGAACATTTTCAATATAAAGTTTTGTCAACAACTGAATGTATTTTCCCGGCCTTGATCATTGCAATTTGAAAAAGTATAAAGTGTTCGGTTACACGCATTTCTTCTCTTTTATGTAATCATTTATTATCTGCGCAGATATGTTCGAAATATTGAACCGTTAAGAAATTTAAAATTAAAACGGAGCTATGAAACTACTAAACGAGAGTTTGCGGCGTCACATAAATCAGCACTCTCCCTTACCAATAACTTATCGACTGCACATATATAATGTATGACGGTGCAGGAGTAGAGCAGAACATAGATAAATTGATCAGAATCTATTTTCTTGCTCTTCGCTTGTCAGTTGAAAGCGGACTCTGATCTTTTTTCTGAGCTGGCAACAAAACACAATCAGGGACCCGTAAAGTAGTTAATGAAAAAGGTCGGCTGCCAGAAGAGCAGCACTAAACCGAATTGCTAAAATTAGTGGGTTGTTGAAATTTAGTAAAATTATATATACGAGGTGTGTTCAAAAAGTATCGCAAATTTTGTGTTTTTTCAAAAATTATTTATTTATTCATGAATATCTATTTTGTCCCCTTCAAAGTAATCCCCATGAGATATTATACACTTGTGCCAACGGTTTTTCTAATTTTCGAAGCACTTCAAAAAATCATTTTTTTATCTTCTTCAGCTCCTCCTTCGATGCCGTCTTTATCTCGCCAAGAGAAGCGTAACGTCGTCCTTTCGTGGGCCACTTCAGTTTAGGGAACAAGAAAAAGTCACAGGGGGTCAGATCTGGGGAATACGGTGGCTGCGGCATCATTAGTGTGTTGTTTTTGGCCAAAAAGTCGCGCATAAGCAACAATGTGTGTGAGCAGGGGCGTTATCGTGGTGCAAAAGCCAATTTTTGTTCTTTCACAAATCCGGGCGTTTCTGGCAAATTGCGCAAATTGCGCATAACTTGCAGGTAATATTCCTTATTGACCGTTCTTCTCTGTGGCAAGAACTCACCACGCCCCTGCAATCGAAGAAAACTGTTAGCAAAACTTTCACATTCGACCGAACTTGGCGCGCTTTTTTCGGTCTTGGTTCGTGCAACAAATTCCATTGAGATGATTGAGCTTTTGTTTCCACGTCATAACCATAAACCCACGAGTCGTCACCAGTTATGACCCTCTGGAGCAAATTTTCGTCGTCGCGGACAGAATTTAACGTCTCATTTGCAATGTTCATGCGATGCTGTTTTTGGTCACAATTGAGCAATTTTGGTACGAATTTTGCGGCGACCCGTCTCATGCCCAAAACATTGATAAAAATCGAATGGCACGAGCCAATCGATATGTTTAGGTCCTCAGCAACTTCTCTAGCGGTGATTCGACGATTGGCCAATACCTTTTTCTCCATTTCATTAATTTTTTCGTCTGTTGTTGAAGTACTCGGGCGTCCGGCACGCTCTTCGTCGTTCACATCTTCTCGGCCCTCTGAGAACACTTTTTTTTACCACGTTGCTTCGGTCCAAGGTAGCTTCTCCGTATGCCACAGTCAACATTCGGAATGCATCCGCGCACTTAATTTCGTCTTTCACACAAAATTTGATACAGATTCTTTGATCCATTTTTTTGAATAGGTAAAAATCGAAGACGATCCAAAACACGTGCAAGCAAAGCAGCTGTCAACAATTAAATGAACATTCAAAATGGCCGAGCTTGTCGGCATAAGTGAGAGACATGAGTACCAACATAACGCCCCAAAAAATTCAAATATACGTAACCCGCGAAAATTCAAAACTCGCTATACTTTTTGAACACACCTCGTACATATGGATGTGAATGGCTTACAGGGGAACCGAGCACCCAAAAATAACATGGTTAACGCGCTATTTGCATACCTTAGCAAAATACCTAAAAGTTATTCATAAAATGCACAATCTAATAGTTTTCAATAGCGGAATCATTGGCAAATGTTATAAAAAATGTGAGTTTTGACAGCTCTCTCTCGAATCAAAGAGTCTCGTATCAATTTATATATGGAGCAGAAGATGGCGCGTCGCATTCCCTTAATATAATCATATTTTTCATAATGTTTTGTTCAACATTCGTCGAATGTTATTGCAAAATCGACAACTACATAAAACCCAGACACACACGTCAGAAAACACAAAATTCGTTGTCGAAGGAAGGAACGTCGCTGCTTTTAAATATTTGATTGGTCCGTGCAATGTTTCAGGAATATTTGTGAGCTTTTATGCGCTCCTCTCAAATTATGATTAAACTTTTTCTTATCCAGAAACAACTGTCATTATAATGTATGTATGTAAGCCCTGGCTGTAGTTATGTGATGTTATTTTGTTTCTGTTTTTTTCTTTTTGTTTTTAAGTAATAAAATGTTCAAATAATTCTCACATGAATATGTATGTTTTGAAATTTAATTTTAATTATTTATAAATTGCTGTGACTTTTAACATAAAAGTATAGAAAGTAGCCTATGCCCGTCTCGACGTTCCAAGCTACCTCATTCCAATTTTCAGCCAAATCGGTTCAGTCTTTCTTGAGTTATAAATACACTCATAAATTGCGAAACCGAAGGTGATTTTACCAAAAAGGCCGCCGAAAGGACCTTCTCCAGCACAAAAGGAATACCCGTGTAAGTTGTCATATCTTTCCGTGCTGTGGTTCGCGCAGCACATACAAAAAAGGCGTTTAATTTTTATATAAACACGAAAGAAGATATATTGGCGAATGGGCGAAGTCTTTAATTTAATAAACTTATACAAGCATTAATCAAAACATTATTGCTTATTTTAAATTTATTATTTTAGTTGGTATATAAAATTTATACTACAATTACTACAGTCCGAAAATATGAAATATTTCTTTTCAAGAAATACGTTTAAAGGAAAAAGTATATTTCTAGTTTTTTTATTTTTCACATAAACTTTTTCGTCCATATAAAAATTTAAACAGTTCAAGAGCTCAAAACGTGCGCTACATCAGCATGGTATAGAAGAGTAAGGAAAATGACCATTCACAGTCCTTAACCTACCCCGCAAGTGTACGTTCACAATAAAAACATCATGGTCGCCTCTGGTCAATAAGAGTGGCGAGAGGTCAAATGGCGATGAGAAAAGCGAAAATGCTATAATAATTATTTATATTTTATAGTACTATATACAAACATTTATAAATACTATTTTCAATTTTTGTTATGAAGGGACGTTTATAGCTGTTATCAAAAAAATTAATTATAACTTCGTGATATAGATAAATATGCTGTCAATTTTTAAGCGATGTAGTTAACTTATTCATGGACAAACTGGAAATTGTATTTAATAATGAGTGAACCAGAAGAAATAACTATTGTAGCAAAATTTTGTATTACATATCATAATAACTCTTCTGAACAGTAAAACATAAATTTTTATTGTAAGACAAATCAAGGATAATTATAATACCTATGTTTCCTATACTTGAAGCATACATTTTTTTAATCACAAACAACATAAACGTTTTATATAATATGCCAGAATTTAGCTATACGCCGACGATTAGAAATCCTACCCGTTCCCAAATGGAGTGTTTGTGTAGGAATGTGAGTATATGTTTGATTTGTATGTATTATCAAACATTGACCTCTAAAAAGAATTGTTCCTTACCACTGTTGGGGGGAAATGGAAAGTCTTATATCGAGGGAGAATTTATTTATTCTGATTTTATTTTGAGGTTTTCATTGCTTATATACTGTTTTAGAAAACTATCTTAACACGTTCTACCCGGGGCATTTTTTGCTTGTTCGTATACAGCGCGTGCACGAGAAACTAAGTTGTTCGTTCGCGGAATTTTTCTACTGCGCAATGGTTTTCGTTATTGTGAGCTGACAATTTTGCGAATTTTGAAGAAGGTGCTCAGTTAGTTGAATAGCGATTTCGAAAATATTTTAATAACCACTCTAACTTTTGGAAATTTATTCTATTAAAATTTACCAAAGGAAAAATTCGTAGAATATATTTATCATCGGAGTCGGAAGATGAGGATGCAGACAAAATTCAGCAAGATTGAAGTCGTGTCATAACAGATTCTGCGCTCTTTGAAGAATATAGTGAAGAAGAACACATCATACTTCCAGAAATAGATTACAAAAATCCGTTTTCAATTTATAAGTTATTGGTCAAAGGATCCCATGTACTCCAATGACCGCATAAGAAGTGCTATGCCACGAGATCGGTTTTTTGAAATTCTGCAATATTGGCATTTTTGTGATAATATGGAAGTAGATTCCGGTAACAGATTATTCAAAATTAGTACACTATTAAAAAAAAAAAACGTAAATTTTCAACAAGTTGTGGAACCTGTCAAAGAGCTTACAATAGACGAAAGTATGATTCCTTGGCGCGGCCGATTATTATTTCGGCAATATATACCAAACAAACGTCATAAATTTGGCGTAAAGCTTTATAAGCTATGTCTTACGGAAGGATATACTTATAAACTAAACTTATTAAAAATGTATATTTAAAATTATTGTGGGAAAGGCCCGACATCAAAAATACAGTCGCATCCACACAGTGTGGTCATTAGGGTGATTCAAATAATTTTTTTTTTTTGTTCAATTGGTACTCGGACAAATAGGTTCCTAGACACCTCTAAGAAAGCCTCTCCAAATATGAGGTTTTAATTGTAACGGGAAGGTCCTCCTACATACAGTTTTCTATTTTTTCTTATAATCAGATAGAAAAATTTATATCTCCCTACCAACTACTTGAAAAAATATCTTGTTCTTTAGATTTTGTAGGAAATTGAAAAAAAAAAAGATAAAACGGTTGAAGTTTGATTATTTTTGGGAACACTGGTCATGGATCTTATGGATGGTCTTTTACATGAAAGAAGAATTTTGTACACTGACAATTATTATACTAGTGTACCTTTAGTTAAAGAGCTCTGGTAAAAAAAAAAACTTTTTTTGTGGGAATCTCCCATCAAATAGAATACTTTTGTCAAAAATCGCGAAAATAAAACAAAAAAAGGCGATATAATAAGTGCACAAAAAGAAGGGGTAAAATTTGTGTAATTGACAGATAGGAGGCCAGTGATGATGTTGACAACCTGCAAGTCTAATAAGTGCTCTCTAATTGATGTCACTACTAGAAGGCACAAAACTGTAAAAAAAGCCTGATTGTATTATAAGCTGCAATGAAGCCAAAAAAAGTGTATATCTTTATACGAAACCCTTTGGGCAGAGGCTGTTTACACAGCAGCATATCTACGAAACCGTGCGCCAAGAGCATTAGACTCGATGACGCCATGTAAGGCATGGCATGATTATAAACCAATGGTAGGAAATTTTCGTGTATTTGGTTGTGTGGCGATTGCTTTAGATAAGAGACAAAGCAATAAGTTCAAACCAAAAGGGAAGGAGTACATATTGGTACTCTGATGTATCAAAAGCGTTCAGGTTATACGATCGTGAGACGGTTGATAGTTAGCAGAGATGTATATTTCGTTAAGTCAGTGGGGCGAAACCAACAAACGAATATCCAAACGGCGGTAGATGTGCATGAATACACACATATACAGGAAAACGGCAATAGCGATGTAGCTACTCGTATAATCAGCACTAGTTAAGAGCGATGATGAGTTCCAATCCGCTGAAGAAGTTCCAGTACTACAAAAGCAGATAGGACCTGGTAGACCGAAAATTGTTCGAAGTGGAGGGCCAGCCAGACCAACGAGAGAACACAACTATTTAAATATGATGCAATATGATGAAATAGAAGTACCAGAAACGGTAGAACAGGCGTTGACAAGCCAACACGCTAATGAGTGGCCCGAAACTATGGAAAATGAATACCAATCTTTATTAGACAACGATACATGGCAACTTGCGGAATTGCCATAAGGACAGAAGGCAGTGCGCAGTAAATGGGTTTTTGCTTTAAAGAAAAACAAAAACGGTAAAATAGAACGTTTCAAAGCAAGATTAGTAGCTAAGAGCTATATTATAATGATATCTTTTCACCGGTGGTGCGGTATAGCACAATAAGAATGATTTTTGCTAGTGCAGCGGAGTATGGTTTATATCTCCACCAAATAGACGTTTCAACAGCATATTTAAACAGCGAGTTGTGTGATGAAATTTATATTAGCCAACCAGCTAGGTTTGCAGATAAACGTTATCCAAATCATTGTCTGAAGCTGAAAAAGGCATTGTATGGACTTAAGCAGTCTGCGCGACAATGGAACATCAAATTGAACGGCATATTTGAAAGATATTGGATTCCAACCATGTAAAAGCGAACCGTGTGTGTATGTAAAGCACTATGATGGTCACATCAATATTATAGCAGTATATGTCGATGATCTGCTTATAGTGTGCTCCGATTACAAACAAATGCATCAAATAAAGAATGACATTTTGAAAGAAGTTAAGATAGTTGACAAAGGACCACTACAATACTTTTCGAGCATAGAAATCGATCGTGATGGTGAAACTCTCTATATGCGTTGGGTAAAAATCATATATACAAAAGATGTTAAGCGAATATAATATGGAAAACTGTCGACCAATCGCTACTCCACTAGATCCGGGACATCAAGTATATTGTAATGAGAGTAAATGTAAGAAGGCCAACCAGATGCAATACCAATCATTAATAGGTTCACTGATGTACCTAGCAGTATATACGCGGCCAGATATTTTGCACTCACTTGCGCAACAAAACAACGATCCACATTCAGAGCATATGGCAGCAGCTATGAGGATACTTCGTTACCTGTGTAATACTCAAGACATGCAATTACGGTATTATATCACTGGCAAGGAAATCGAATGCTTTGTCGATGCAGATTAGGGCGGCGATATCAGCGAGCGTAAGTCATATACGGGGTATGCATTCATACTTGCTTTAGGTGTTTTCTCATATGAATCAAAGAAACAATCAACAGTAGCTCTCAGCAGCACCGAGACCGAATACATGGCACCTACGTCAGCCGTGAAAGAAGCAGTATTTTTACGAACACTTTTGGGAGAAATGAGAATCGAATGTCCTAAGACGATCGTGGTAAATGGAGATAGCCTCAGTGCCTTGAATCTTGTAAAGAATCCGGTATATCACGCAAGAACCCAACACACATCGACATAAAATATCATTACATAAAGGATATTTATCGAGGAGGCGGCAAATATTGTTTCAGCAGTGACATGATTGCTGATATTTTGATGAAAAACTTATCAAAGCCTAGCCACGAGAAATTAACAAAGATGCTAGATTTAAATTAATTAAATGAATTCTATTGCTTTGTAATATGCATGCATATGAACGTTGAGGACGCGTGTTGAAATGCAGTCCAGCATATAACAACGTACATATAGATGCAACTCTGATGTATTAAAAATTAAATCGTATTGTAACTGAACTTTATTGTACCTAAACACTTTTCTCACTCTTGTTTTAACCACTGAAGAATAAACACATATTTTAATAAAAGGTTTAACAAAATTTAACACAAAGTCATACTCATTAAGCCGAATCTTCCATCTTTGCAACTTGGAGTTTGGTTCCCTTAAGTTGTGGAGCAATTGCAATGGTCTATGATCAGTATTTATTAAAAATTTCCTCTCGTATAAATATGGCATAAAATATTTGGTAGCCTAAACCATGACTAAAAGTTCTTTCTCAGTAGGGGAGTAGTCCAGCTTAAGTTCATTGAGTGTGCGACTAGCAAAAGTAATTGGATGTCCCTGTTGACTTAACACTGCCCCTAATGCCACATTTGACGCGTCCGTCGTCAATGTAAATATTATATTTTCTCGTAATTTGGATATGCCAGGATTGGGTCATTAGTAATTAAAATTTTTATCGTGTTTATAGCTTCCACGAATTTCTCATCTGAGCTATTTATTTTATTGTCTTTTTTAAGACAGTTAGTCAAAGGTTTGGTTATTTCAGAAAAGTTTTGAATAAATTTTCGGTAAAATCCCGCCAAACCAAGAAATTGTTTTATTTCCTTTTCCGTTTTAAGAATGGGATAATTTAAAATTGCTTTGAGTTTATTATGGTTAGGCTTAATACCTTCTGGCGTTATGATACAACCAAGAAATTCGGTTTCCATACCTATCATCGATAGTAATACTATTGAGCTTGCGAAAATCGACAACAATCCTCCACTTCTTTTTACCTGAAGCATCTGACTTCTTTGGTACCACCCAAATTGGTGCTGAATATGGAGAATCACTATGAGAAATGATTTGATTTACAAGCGTTTCTTTTATTTGTTTGTTTACTTCTGATTTATGAACTTCAGGATATCTTTACGACTTTACATACATTGGATCTTCATGAACCGTTTTAATTCTATGTTTTATTTTATGAGTAAAGGTGAGTTTGTCCCCTTCTTTATATATATATTCAAATTTACTCAAAAGTTTTTGTTAATTTATTTAGCTCTTCTGAACTTAAATGTTCAAGTCTAAATTTACTATCTTTAGTGTTATGATTTTCGTTCATATTTAATTCTTGAAGGCAATTATCAAAATTTTCAGAATTTGATTTATTCTTGAAAAGATTATACCGAACACCATTCATATGTATCATATTTTTTCCAGACCAATTATAGCTTTAAGTAGATTAAGTATATTACAAACAAGTAAATTATAAACGAAAAAATTTCAGTTTTTTCATATGTTCATCGCTAAACAATTCTTGGGTTTCATTTAGACAAAATTTTCCTATCGCTGTTTTTAATGTTATTGGCTGAACATAAATAATCTTTTCGTTGCATATTCCAGGCTTTATTAAACTAACTGATGAACCACGTCGACTAAAAATTTATAATATTTTTTATTAAATTTCAGTTCACTTGTGGGGAGCTTTCCAAAGCTGTTAAGTGAAAATTTATTTCATCTTGTTCCATTGGTTCAGGATAGCCAAAGCGTCTTAATCGAGATTAGTTTGACCCATGAATCTTATCTTGTTTTAAATTATTTAAGCTTTTATTAGTATAAATGTTTGCAGAATTGAAAGGTGTATGCCTAACTTGTGAGAAATTATTATTTTGCAAAGTATAATGTTGATTGCTATATTCATTGAAAATGATTTATTTTTATAATAATTATTTGGATTGGACAATCGATAATTTTTTAAAATAGTGTTGTAATTGCAACGAACTGGAAATTGACTCGTATTGGTTGCAAAATATTCTATAATACTATTGTTATTGTTATTCATATAATTAGGTAGTTTCGAATTTGCGTTAGTTCTTTGAATTGTTTTTTGTTTAGAGAATTGCTTATTGTTTTCAGACAAATCGTTTTCTTTTAATATTTTGATTGCTGACTTAAGGTCAGTAGCAAGATTAGTGTTTATTAACGCAGTTAAATAGTTTGGCAATTCTCTTTTTAATGTTTTCAAACTTATCTGATCTCATTATACAAAAAATATTTTAGTTGAGCAACTTTCATTTTTAAGTTTGATAACATCCCTTACTTTACAAACTTCTAAATTAATCTCTTATTATAGTAGCTTATAATTATTTTTAAATTTAATATTGCTTATTTCTAGGATTGGTGTTGAAACTGCCGTGTGTTCTCCGAATTCATCTGTAAGTAACTGCTTCAGCGTCAGCCAATCTGGTGGTTGCTCTCGTCTAACCACGTCGAATGTAGCGCCTCTGAGTACTTTAATGACACAGTGTAGATAGAATACTTTCGTCTCTTCCGATATAACAAGAGACTGTGGCATGATCGCGTCGACCCATTGAATAAAGAGTGCTAAGTAGTTTCGATCACCATCAAAAGGTTGAACAAGTTGAATGTTTTGGATCGCCATTTCTCTGGATTTCAAAATTTGGCCTAGTTCGTCCACTTCTTCTTCCATAAACTGTCTGCTTTGTTTTTATTCACCTTCGTTTTTAATATTGCCTTTGGACTTTTGACGTTGTTATTAAGGATTGTGGAGTAGAGTTTTGTTGAATAATTTATCGTATTTTAAATATTTTGATTTTATTTAATTCCTTTTTTTGTTTTTTTTTTTGTTTGTTTTATTTAATTTTATTTTCATTTTTAACGCATTGTGATATTTTGGTTCCACTGTTCTATATAACTTATAGCTTATATCTATGTAACTTAGTTCGTTTTGTTTGTTACGATAATTTTATCTTTTTGTTCCCTTCGACAGTCCACTTTTATGTTATTGATGTTAAACTGATTGTTTTGTTCTTTACGATATTTTTCCTTCACTTTCCACGATTTTCTTTTACGTTAGTTATACACTCCATATGTTGAACAATTTAAGTTCATTTTCATTTTTTCATTTTCTTCGATTCGACGTTCTTTAACTGCACGATCTTTTAGGGTTACCGAATGTTTATTTTACGATGTTAAATCTTTTTATTTTATACGATAAAATTTTTTCCTCACGATATTAAACGTTCTCTTTCGCTTTTCCACTCCCACGATGTTTAGAGTTACCAAATGCTTATTTTACGATGTTTAAGTTTTAATCAAATTGTTTTTTAACATATACATTCTTTTCCACGATGTTAAACGATATCTTTCACTGCCACATTGCTTTCACTACCACGTTGTTTTGAGTTACCGAATGTACGATGTTAAGGATTTAATCTCTTTGCTTTGTACGATATACCAAAAAATTGTTTTTTCATGATATTAAATTTGAACTTTTTGTTCTATAGTATATAAATTTTTCCTTCACGATATTGTCTTTTTTTTCACTACCACATTGTTTAGTGTTACGATGTTGAAGTTTGGATCTATATTGTGTTTGGTTGTTCAGGGTGTTTTAGACGAATAGATTCTTTTTTATATCGGATCTTTTGCGCAGATCCTACCGACTGCGCCAGTAATATTTTTATAACAATATTAATTTTTTATTAAATAATATTTTGTAAGACGATAAACTAGAACCTTACGTGTAGGATGACGAAATCAGAGTGAGTCGTGACAAACGCGATTTAACAAACGGTGCCGCTTAATGTGCGGGACCGCTTTCAATGGCGAAAACGCTGCATTGATTACTGGCAAAAGTCTCATCCGCAACCATTAACCACACATGCCATGCATACAGCGAGTATGTCGGATCGGGTAATGTTGGCGACAGCTGTTATTCAAGTGAGGACCAGTTATGGTGAAGGCCTGCGAGAGCGTTACTGGACTCAGGCTCCCAAGTCAACTTTATGACGGAGGATTTGACACAAAAGTTGCGGATTCGTCGTCAACACAAAACTTTGAACATACTAGGAATTGGAAATTTCTACACGAAAGTGGGGACAAAACTAAGCACGTTTGTTAAGTCCCGGGAAAATAATTACGAATTTTCGGCGGAATTTTGGATAATGCGTTGCATTTCGCTAATCATCCAGACCATAACATAAATGTTAATGGCTGGAAAATTCCGCACAATATTAAATTGGCGGATCCGAAATTCCATAAATCAAAAAAGATTGATATCTTATCGGGTGCAGAAACCTTTTTCGATTTGTTAGCGGTTGGCCAAATTAAAAGTGGCCCTAATCAACCAACGCTACAGAAAACCCTTTTAAGGTGGGTTGTGTCTGGCAAATATGCCAGCAATCTAAGTCCTCCTCCTTTTGCAACTAACACATTATGCCAATCTGAAGATGACTTAACGTCAATTAATTCGGTGGTCCAAAAGTTCTAGGCTTTAGAAGAATTAGCTTCAGAAACAAATGGCATCAAATTCACACAAGATCAAAAAGAGTGTGAAAAATTTTTCGTGAAAACAACTCAAATCTTGCCTTCAGGACGGCTTCAAGTCAGAATGCCTTTTAAAGCGGCGGTTTCAGGCCCTGGAGAGAAGAACGTTGAAAGATCCAGAATTTCGTAAAATGTATCTGGACTTTATGAATGAATACAGAACTCTGGGTCACATGAGCCCAACGAACAATAAGTTCCCGAGTGAGCCACACTATTTCATTCCGCATCAATACGTTTTAAGACCCGAAAGCACAACAACCAAATTACGTGTTGTTTTTGACGCTTCGAGTCGTACTTCATCTCAAATTTCATTGAATGAACTTTTGATGGTAGGCCCAACCATCCAAGAAGAATTGTACTCAACTCTTCTTCGTTTTCGTATACACAAGTACGCTTTAACGGCAGACATTACTAAAATGTACCGCCAAATAATGGTGCACGAAGAAGACAGAAATTGTCAGCATATTGTGTGGAGAGAGCATCCCTCAGAGCATATTCAAATTTTTCGACTGAACACCGTCACTTACGGCACTGCGTCTGCACCATTTCTCGCAACACGGTGTTTACAAATGCTCAGCGATGCTAATACAACTAAATACCCACTCGGTTCACTGGCCATTAAAAGATACTTTTATGTCGATAACTTATTGACAGAATCTGAAAATTTTCAGTCTCTAGATCTTATAAGAAGTGAAGTAATTAAAATATTAAACTCGGTAGGATTCACTTTAACAAAGTGGTTCTCAAACCACCCTAAAATTTTCGACAGTGATTGCACTGAAAAGTCATTAAGTTTCAATGACAAAAATTCTAATAAAATACTAGGAATCCACTGATTGCCGAAAGAGGATTTGTTTCGATTTGTTTTGGATGCCAACTTTAATGATCTGCGAGCCTCTAAACGGAACATATTGTCAGTCTCCGCTCGTCTTTTCGATCCTCTTGGATTATTAGCCCCATTAGTTACCAAAGCAAAAATCTTATTGCAAGGGCTTTGGATTCAAAAACTAGATTGGGATGAGTCGATTCCATTGCGCCTCGACAATAGCTGGCAGAATTTCAAAGCCAACCTACTGCAGCTATCGTCAGTTAGCATTCCACGGTATGTAAACCTAAAGTCGACTGCTACATGCCAAGTCCGATGCTTCAATAAGAGCGTACGGATGCTTCATATCCATACGAAGCCAATCTTCTAGTGGTGTCAAATGTATGCTGCTTACTGCAAAGTCTAGAGTGGCTCCGCTAAAGACCAAGTCTCTCCTGCGTCTCGAGCTCTCGGCAGCGCATCTTCTTGCCAAATTATGGTCACGAGTTGCACCAATGTGGAGTCGACGATTCGAGAAAATTACATTTTGGACAGACTCTGTATGTGTATTGCACTGCGTAAAAATGCATCCATCTTTATTACAAACTTTTGTCGCAAACAGAGTGTCCGAAATCCAAGAATTGACTAACAATATACAGTGGTGACATGTGCCAACGAAACAAAATCCTGCGGATCAAGTGTGTCGGGGTTGTAACGTGGAGGAATTGAATAATTCTATATGGTTTGGCGGTCCACAGTTCCTCCTAGAAGACCCCGCTTTATGGCCAATTAACGCTCACTTCCAGCTCTCCTCAGAAAACGAAGCCTTAGAGAAGAAGAAAAACGCTGTCACATTTTCTGCAAATGTGAATGATAACACTATAATGAAGCTGATTGAAAAATTCTCTTCTCATTAAAAGTTGCTTTGTGTGGTCGCATATTTATTACGATGGATCAGACACCCAAAGATTGCCTACTGTGGGAAGAGCTCTGTCGGGGTTATCGACGATATATTTGCCGGTGTGCCAAATAAAATAAAAACTATTAGCGTTTGGATAACAATTCGGATGTGTATATTCAAGTAATTACAATATATGTATGTACATATATGGGTTAATAAATATAATTGTGGGTATACAATTGAGGGGTGGGTATGTATATATATATAAATATAAATAAATTAAGTGAAACCTGATGTGGTTATTTATTCCCGCGTTGAGATTTTGGATTCTGCTACTGTGATGCTGCTGTGTTTGTTGTTGCTGCTGATACACTGCTGTTGTGGTTGTTGTTACTGCTGATACACTGCTGCTGCTTGGCGCCTGAATGTCCGTCCGCTTTGGTGATTTGGTTTATTGTGTTTTGTTGGGTTCTTCGTTGTTATATTGGCGCTGTTGGGTGTTTTTTGCATTGTCCTCTAATTCGTATTTCGACGAGTTAGGAGGACAATGCAGGGATGTGTTCATTTGGTATGAACATCCCGGCCGCCTTGCAGTGTCTGCGAATAAAAAGATTTTTAGATCTATTTTGATTTGGGTAAATGAGTATTATTATCAACGGGTTGGAGGTATACTTGGGGTTTAAATCGCACAAGCACCGGTTAAAGTCCAACCGAGTGCGGTGTTTTGTGCGATCACGGTGCTGTTATCGGGGTTGAATATGCCGGGTTTCATTACTCTTGGGTAGATGTCAGCTCCTAGTTCCAACATGATTTTGTCGTTCTTCCAAAATGTAGGGTCGGCTAGGACTAAGTGGTCGAACTTCTTAATGATTTCGCCACTTAAGTCACGATTATAGGGTCGGGTCGGTAAATCATGCGTCAATAGGCAGTTAACTTCGACATGCCAGTCGGAATCAGTTAATTATCCTATGACGACTTTGCATATACGATGCGAGTCGAGGTACGTTTTCGGTAACCTCAATCTCTGTACCAGTTCTGAGGCAATTACAGTCACTTTTCGGGTCGGGTTGATTATGGTTCGTATTTTATTCCATTTGCCATCATGTTTAATTTTTATCATGACTGTTGGTATGAGGGTCGGCTTGGCCAGTAACGTGGGTAGGTCGTTTTGTTTATGCAATCTCTCTTTGCTCTTTGATGTTTTTTCTGGCTCCTTGCAGAACAACCTGGGGTGTCCATGTAGGATTGAATGGTGTTCCCCATTACATGTGGCGCATCGTTTTGTACTTGTGCACTTTTGGGTGGAGTGCGATCTGGCCAAGCAATTGACGCAGTACTTATACTTAATGACTGCGTTATACTTTTCTTTGATGTTCATTTTGGTGAATTTTGAACATGTTACCAGTCTATGATCTTCTTTACACAATCCACAGGCGACGTGTTTGTGTGTTCGTTTTGATGGACGGCTGATAGCACGCCGAGCCGTGCGATGGGTACTTCCTCGTTCTTCCCGAATAGGAGAAAGGCTGATGGTACGTCGGGCCGTGCGATGCGTATTTACACGCTCCTCTCGAATGGGGGAAAGGGTCGCTTTAAAGCGATGCAGGCGTCTTGCCAGGGTTCCTTCGTCGGAGAGTGGGCTGATGCTACGGGTCACGCTGAGTGATCGCACAGTGAATGTGGGGCTGGTTTGGCGGCTGCAAATTGACTTCGTACTGCTTTGAGGGGCCATGTCACTATAAGGAAATAAGATTAATTATTTGGTAAAGTGACTATTTTGGTTATTGGGCGGGTAATTGCTCCCTGAGAGGTACGTATGTCAACTACTCTTGCTTTATTGTCTGCACCTAGATACGTTTTTTCGATGCGACCAAGTCTCCACTCATTTGGGGGTAGTGTTTCTTGACGTATAACTACCATATCGTTAACGTCTATGTTGCGTTGAGGGTATTTCCATTTATATCTTTTGTGGAGTTCTTTCAGGTATTCTTCTTTCCATCGTTTGCAGAAGTGTTGATGGAGTATCTTCAGTTTCTGCCATCTTTGTGCGATGCTTAGATGTGCATCTTCTAAATTGGGTTCTGCTGGGATTAATAAAGGGGTACCTATTAAGAAATGGCCTGGAGTTAAAGGTTCTAAATTTGTTGGGTCTTCACTTAACGGGCTTAAAGGGCGAGAATTCAAGCAGCTTTCGATTCGAGTTAAAAGGGTAGCTAGTTCTTCGAAAGTGAATTTCTGGTTCTGGGACACCTTTTTCAAGTGGCTCTTTAAACTTTTCACTCCTGCTTCCCAGAGTCCACCCATGTGTGCAGCTCCTGGAGGATTAAAGTGCCAGTTGATGTTTTGGTGTGCTTCACTATTTGTTAATTGAGTTTTCAATGACTTCATGAATTCTCGCCGATCTTTAATTAAAAGTTTAGACGCTCCCACGAAATTAGTACCATTGTCCGAATAGAGATCGGCGGGACATCCGCGCCTGGAAAAGAAACGTGCGAATGCGGCCATGAATGCGTTGGTGGTGAGATCACTCACTGGCTCTAGATGTATTGCTTTGGTTGCAAAACAAACAAATACGCATACATAACCTTTTGTGATCAGACATGCTCTGCCGGTGTAATTTTTTATGTCGTAGGGACCGGCGAAATCGATTCCTGTTGCTGCGAATGGACGGGTTAAGGTGGTACGTTCTGCGGGTAGTGCTGCCATAATCTGAGTAGTGTTGCGCTTTTTGTGCAAAACGCAAGTTTTGCACTGATGAATGGTAGACTTGATGAGTGTTTTCAGTTTCGGTATCCAAAATTCAGAACGCACAAGTCGTAATACTAGCTGGTTGCCGCCATGAAGGGTTATTAGATGGGTAAATTGGGTGAGTAGTTTTGACAAACTTTATTCGGGCTGTTTTGAACTCTTCCGGAGTTATATCGTGGCTTGAGTAAACAATTTCTCGCCTCCTTGGTGAGGCATTTGTGCAAAACCTTAATAGGTAAGCGATAACGCGAATAGCTCTGGAGAATGAGGAAAACCTTTCTAGTATATCCTCTTGGGTGGTTATCGCAAACGTCTTAACGGGTTTGAATTCAACGGTAGTGTTGTATGTTTTCTCCGATTCTGGAAAATGCTCCTTTTCGTGTTGTAGCCATTGGGGTCCATGCCACCAGAGGTTGCAATTCAATAGATCGGTGGGTGTACATCCTCGGCTTGCCAAGTCTGCGGGATTGTCTTGGCTTTCCACATGGTTCCACTTATCGACTCCCACTTTCTCGGTGATTGCAGCTACTCGATGTGAAACGAAAGTGGTCCATGAACAGGGTGGTTTGTTTAACCAAGCGATAACTATGGTTGAATCAGTCCAAAAATAATTTTTATATTGGGTTAGGTGTAGTTGGGGTAGGGTAGAGTTAAAAAGGTTAGCCAGTAGAACCGCTCCGCAGAGTTCCAATCTGGGTAGGGATACGGTTTTAATGGGAGCAACTTTTGTTTTTGACACTAAGAGAGTTGTTCATATTTTGTCTCCAACTGAAACCCTTATATAAAGTGTCGCGGCATATGCTTTTTCTGAAGCATCAGAGAAACCGTGGAATTCAATGGTGTCTGTTGGGTTAAAATGGGTCCACCTGGGTATTTCAATTTTGTTTATGTTGTCGTAATCCTTTACGAAGCTGTTCCATCGATGAAGGGTGAGGGGCTTCAGGCTTTCATACCAGTCAGTTTTATCCAGCCATATTTGTTGCATAATTATTTTTGCCGTGATTATTATTGGACTAAGCCAACCGGCTGGGTCAAACAATTTTGCTATGGCTGATAAACCTTCACGTTTGGTGTATGCGGGTTTTTTCTCCATTGGGTTGACGAGGAAGAAAAATTAATCCTTTTTGGAGTTCCATCGAATGCCCAGGGTTTTGGTGTTCTCGGGTTCCGAAAGGTTGAGTGTTTCTGTCTCTAAAAGATGATCCCGTGGAAGTCCTTTCAGAATGTGTGGGTCATTGGAGGTCCATTTTCGCAGAGCGAATCCTGGGGTCTTCAGAGCGGAAATGAGTTCATCTCGTGCTTTGCCGTGGTCAGGTCATGTGTTCCAGCTAAAACATCGTCTACATACATTTCCTGGCGAAGTATTTTGGCTGCTAATGGGTGGGTTTCTTCAACATCATCGGCTAGCTTCATGAGGGTACGGATCGCTAAATACGGCGCACAATTTATGCCGAACGTGACTGTTTGCAATTCGAAGTCTTCTATTGTGTCTTCCGGGGACTTCCTAAATAATATCCTTTGGAACCGAGTGTGTTTAGGGTCTACAAGTATTTGACGATACATTTTTTGAATATCCGCATTAAAAACGAATTGGAAGAATCGCCAATTTGTGATCAGAATAACAAGATCTTTCTGTAAAGTAGGCCCGATATGTAAGACGTCATTCAAGCTTTTGTGATTTGACGTGGGGCAAGATGCATTAAATACCACACGCAATTTCGTGGTTATACGGTCGGGTTTAATGACCGCGTGGTGTGGTAAATAATATTGGGTCGCTTTTCCAGAAGGGTCATATTCTACTTTCTTCATTTGTACGAGTTCCAAATATTCCATAATCGCTTTGTCATATTCTGTCTTGACTTCGGGTTTTTTAAGTAAAGCTCGTTCATTTCGGAGGAATTGGGCTAGAGTATCCGATATCAATATTGTCGGGTTCTTTGAAGGGTAGGGTTACTATATAGCGCCCATCTGGATTACGACGGGTAGTTTTTTGGAACATTTCCTCACAAATTTGGTCCGATTTGGAAACTACGGATTCCTTTGGGATTTCCTCCACCTCCCAAAAACGTGTGAGAAGGCTCTCGGGATTCACTTTATTGTGAAATGATACTATGGCGGAATTTTGGGAGGGTTGAGTTATGGGTCCGGACAATATCCATCCGAATTCTGTCTCTTGAGCTAAGAGTGAACCTAGTATGTTCCTCTTTACTCCATTGAGTAAAATACTTGGATAAATATCACTGCCGATTAATATATCCACGGGTCTGGGTTTGTGAAATTGGGTGTCGGCTAAAGTGAATCCAAGATTTTTAAGACACTGCTTTGGATCTATGGGGTATGAGGGTAAATTATCAGTTAGGCTATTTAGTATAAATGCGTGTGCTGATAGCTTATAATTTGTATTTAAGGGTGAGCAAAGCGTGATTTCACAAATGTTCGTTGGTGTTGCTGAAACTGCATTGCTTAGTCCGGTCACTTGGGCTGATACAGAGTGGGTGGGTATATCCAAGCTTCTCTGAAGTCTTCGAGATATAAATGTGGCTTCCGATCCTGAATCAATAAGAGCTCTCGCGGAATATCGCTGGCCATTATATTCTATTTGAACCATTGCAGTACCGAGTAATATCTGCTTCCTACTTGGGTTGGGTGGGTCCTGGGTTGATGATTTAGTGGACTGTATAGTTGTTGTGTAGGCTTGCCGATTTGTATTTGTGCTTTGGGTGGGTAGTGCGGTACTGTTTTCAGGGTTCGAACTAGTGACGTTTGGTATTTCCGGAGTGGATTCAGGTCGAAAGCTGGATTCTCTGTGTATCAGAGTATTGTGTTTTTTGTGACACTTACGACACGAGAATTTACTCACACAGTTCTTGTAGCTGTGTGATATAGCCAAGCAGTTATAGCAATAACCATATTTTTTGATTGTGGAGATACGTGACTCTACATTCATTGTGAGAAATTTGGGACATTCTCGAATAGAGTGCTGCTTTTTGCAGAGCTTACAGCTTTCTGTATCTATATTATTTGGAGTAAAGTTGAAATTATTATTCCTTTGGGTGTTAGAGGGTCTAGCAATTGGCATTTCAGCCACGTATGCATGAAAAGTGTTATATTTCTTTTCATCTGTTCTTTTAACTGCATCGGTGTGGAATTGGGGTGAGTTTGCTACTGAAGCTTTGAAATTTCCAACGGATTCGAGGGTTTTGTATTTGTGGGTTAAAAAATTGTCGAAATTTGACCACGTCGGTATATCTGAATTGTCTGCTAGGGTATATTCAAAGGTTTCGAGAGTTTGTTTAGGTAGTTTGGAACTACAAAGATATATTAATATCGGATCCCAGCTTTGTGTGTCAATCTCAAGGTTGTTTAAATTAGTTAAAACGTTATTAACGGAACGTTGTAAGCTTTTTATAGCACAACCTGTTTCCTGAGTTACTTGGGGTAGGTTAAAAAGGGTCTTTAATTGGGTGTTTACCTGTAACCTCTTATTTTCGTACTGGTCGACTAAATTTTTCCAGGCGAGTATAAAGCCATCATTTGTTAGGGGTGCGTTTTGAATAACCTCTCTTGCTTCTCCTCGGGTCTTCTGAGTAAGGTGAAAGAGTCTTTCAACATTACTAATCCTAGGGTTACGGATATACAGGGCTGTAAACATATCCCTGAAGGTGGGCCAAGTTGTGTAATCTCCGTAAAAGATGTCGGTGTCGCATGGTGGAAGGTGAACTGCAGGAGCGAAATCCATCATTGTGGCTTCTGAAGTCCTTTCCTTAATGGGTTGGGTTGACACTTGTGTTTTACGCGCATCTACATCTTCGTTGATGGAAGCTAAGCAAGAGAGATACATTCGATAACTTTTTTGATATTTTTCTTTCACTTTAAAGAAATCGATGGTTTCATGACTTTCGCGAGAAATTCTTCTGATCGCATCGTATGAGCGCTTTGCTTTTTCATAGAGCGAATTTAGTTCGACCCTTTTAATTTCTAGGGTATAGACCGATTCATCTTCACTTTGGGTCTGAAGATGGTCTTCCACGAATTCAATTAAATCCGTTGTTGTGATTTTGAAATCTTCCATTTCCATTGTTGGGTAAGATATATTTAATCTTCGGGTTGAACAAGAAAAATAAATCGCGTAGAGTTACGAAAATTTAAGAAAACAAATTTTAAAAACTTTTTATATAGTGATTTATTTATTTTAAAAATTTCAAATTAATTTTCTTGCTTTTATCTCGATGGTGTCCGATTGTTAATGTTTATGGGAAATTATTCAACTTCCGATAAAAAAAAATCGATAAATAAAATTTGCAGGGTTTTGCACTTTTTCCTACTGGGTCACTTGTTGAATTTCCTACTGGGTCTGTTTTTTGCTTGCTCCTACTGCACTAGCAGTCAACGTTAATTTGTTGTTAGCAGAGCGGGTAATGCAACAAAACATATGTATATACGCTTAGGTACGGATGGGTGCCAAAGCAACGCTATTTGGCTCTCAAATAATATGTGCGTATGTATGTATATGAACGGGTAAAGTGCAAAGCGGAATATGGCAATAAAAAATTTGCAAATACTTTGTGCTTAATACCGGTTAAGCAAAAGATTTACTTTGAGTAGAATATTAACTTTGTTTTTGTGTCAATAGTATGCCGTTTTATTCCGATTTGCACTAATTTATTATTATTATATTTTAAATAAATTTGGGGTTTCGTACTTACAATTTTTTTTTTCACGTATGGTGATAATTGATGAGTTTTGTTAATACCCAAGTGGTTGATTGGGTGGGTGAATGTTAATCCTGTGGATCCAAAATATGGTTGATTGGGTGGGTGAAAATATGCAAATTTGTTGATCCAAACGATGATTATTTGAGTGGGTTTATTTTAATAGGCAGAATATCCGGCTCGAAGGACCAAAATGTCGGGGTTATCGACGATATATTTGCCGGTGTGCCAAATAAAACAAAAACTATTAGCGTTTGGATAACAATTCGGATGTGTATATTCAAGTAATTACAATATATGTATGTACATATATGGGTTAATAAATATAATTGTGGGTATACAATTGAAGGGTGGGTATGTATATATATATAAATATAAATAAATTAAGTGAAACCTGATGTGGTTAATTATTCCCGCGTTGAGATTTTGGATTCTGCTACTGTGATGCTGCTGTGTTTGTTGTTGCTGCTGATACACTGCTGTTGTGGTTGTTGTTACTGCTGATACACTGCTGCTGCTTGGCGCCTGAATGTCCGTCCGCTTTGGTGATTTGGTTTATTGTGTTTTGTTGGGTTCTTCGTTGTTATATTGGCGCTGTTGGGTGTTTTTTGCATTGTCCTCTAATTCGTATTTCGACGAGTTAGGAGGACAATGCAGGGATGTGTTCATTTGGTATGAACAAGCTCTGACTGCAGATGAATTAAACTTGATTTTTTTGAAAATTGTCCAGGTGATTCAACATTCTGAGTTTGCGAGCGAAATTCAAAAACTGAACTTACTGAATAAAAATTCGCATTTCGTTATCACTTATTTACGGTTCCTGCATTTTCGAAATCACCACGCTGGGGCAAAAGCGTTGGTTGCGCTTCTACGAGAACTTGCAGTGCAGTAGAACCGTAAGAAATTGTACACTCTGCTTTCATTACAAGCCGAAGTTACAAATCCAAATAATGAGAAATTTGCCAGTTTGCAAGACTTCGAGCGTTACGACGCTTTCTGATATGTGGCGTAGATTTTTGTGGTCCCGAATTGGCCGTGAAGTTAGCCAAGCATCTGATCGTTAGAGCACTCGGCAACGCTCTACTCACGACGGAGGAGCTCTCGACACTACTGGCCGAAGTGGAGGCCATTTTGAATTCTTGTCCCCTCACACCGTTGGGACAGGACCCCAACGATGGAGAAGCACTAACTCCAGCGCACCTTCTAATCGGTTGCCCTCTGCGAGCACTGCCACCAGCACATGTGCCAACGGACCCAATTCATTGCTGCGAGAGATGGCAAGTTGTTTGCTGTCGTAAGCAACAGATTTGGCGACAGTGGTCTAAAACCTACATGACGGGCCTTCAGGAACGCAGCAAATGGCTGCACCCTAAACGCAACCTGCAGCCAGGCGATCTCGTCCTCGTTCACGAAGACAACGTGCCGCCGCAGCAGTGGGTAATCGGACGCGTCGTCGCAACCGTCGGAGGCCAAGACGGCAAGGTACGAGTGGCAACCAAGGCGGGCACCATTAAGCGCCCAATTCACAAACTCGCATTTCTGCCCATGGATGTTGAAGGATCCTGATCCTGTCAAGGTGGTCGGTGTTGCGTCAAGCGACTTATATATGTTCAACCTAAAATGAAAATAAAACATGAAATTAAAATTAATTACTTTTCTGAAATACATTTTATATTTGAAATATAAAGTTTTCCTTTTATTGTATTTACCCTAATAATGTTAAATATACTCACCTTAATCTATTACCATAAGTTAACGAAATGAATTGTACTTACCTCCTTTTTGTACATACATACATACTAACATTCCAACTGTTTTTTCCCGTTAGCTTTACGATTTAGGCTAAGTCATCTAGTTGCTGAAATAAAGAAGTTAATTGTTATTAGACCTTTATAGAATCCGCACGCGTTTCTATTCCTTCCGCTCACCTTTTCGTAATTTCCGCAAGTTCGAGTGTTCGGTACAGGCAATTGGCAAAGTTTTTTATTAAGTGAATATTTTAAAAATATTAACCAAATACGCATCCCGAAAATACTTCAATTCTCAAAAACGCTTGAGAAATTTCAGCAGGGTTGCTTTTTTTTATTTCTACTTTTAAAATTTCAAACTAAACTTTTTAATCTTTAAAATTTTATTTTATATTATTTTTTACATATTTAAATCAAAGTTATTATATTTTACATTTATTAAATAAAAATACATTTAATTTAAAAAATAATTAACATCTGAAAAAAGATTAAAACAAAATAGTGGTTATTAATTCCTTAAAATAAATAATAATTACACTGAATTTTTTGTTCGCCGTGGCCAATGCGCAAACGACCATACATCTTTCGCAGAACCTTTCTCTCGAAAACTCTTAAGGTCGACTCACCGGTTGCTGTCATCGTCCAAGCCTCTGCACCATATAGCAGGACGGGAATTATGAGCGACTTATAAAGTTTGGCTTTTGTTCGTCGAGAGAGGACTTTACTTTTCAATATCCTACTCAGTCCGAAGTAGCATCTGTTGGCAAGAGTAATTCTGCGGCTTCCAGGCTGACATTGTTGGTGGTGTTAATGCTGGTTCCTAAATGGACGAAATTATCTACAACTTCAAAGTTATGACTGTCAACAGTGACGTGAGAGCCAAGTCGCGAGTGCAACGACTGTTTGTTTGATGACAGGAGATATTTCATCTTGCCCTCGTTCACTGCCAGACCCATTTGCGTTGCTTCCATAATCAGTCTGGAGTAAGCAGAACTAACGGCGCAGGCGATACCAATATCATCGGCATACGCCAGCAGCTGTACACTCTTATAAAAGATTGTACCTGCTCGATTAAATTCTGCAGCTCGAATAATTTTCTCCAGCAGCAGATTGAAGAAGTCGCACGATAGGGAGTCGCCTAGTCTGAAACCTCGTTTGGTATCGAACGAAGTTTACACAGCTGTATTAGTTTTGAGGGATACCAAATTCAGACATCGCGGCATAGAGGCAGCTCTTTTCCTTTTTTTTTTTTTGAAATCGACGAATAGGTGGTGCATGTCGATTCTCCTTTCACGGGTCTTTTCCAAGATTTGGCGCTTAGTGAATATCTGGTCGGTTGTTGATTTTCCAGGTCTAAAGCCACACTGATAAGGTCCAATCAGTTTGTTGACGGTGGGCTTTAATCTTTCACACAATACGCTTGATGGAACCTTGTACGCGATGTTGAGGAGGCTTATCCCACCGTAGTTTGCGCAGCTTGTGGGGTCTCCTTTTTTAAGGATTGGGCATAGCACACTTAAATTCCAACCATTGAGCATGCTTTCTTTCGACCATATTTTGCAAAGAAGCTGATGCATGCTCCTATCAGTTCTTCGCCGCCGTGTTTGAATAGCTCGGCCGGCAATTCAACGGCCCCCGCTGCTTTGCTGTTCTTCATTCGGGTAATTGCTATACGAACCTCTTCGTGGTCGGGCAATGGAACATCTGCTCCATCGTCATCAATTGGGGAATTGGGTTCGCCTTCTCCTGGCGTTGTACGTTCACTGCCATTCAGCAGGCTGGAGAAGTGTTCCCTCCATAATTTAAGTATGCTTTGGGCATCGGTGCTAGATCACCTTTGGGGGTTCTACAAGAGTATGCTCCGGTCTTGAAACCTCCTGTAAGTCGCCGCATCTTTTCGTAGAATTTTCGAGCATTACCCCTGTCGGCCAGCTTATCAAGCTCTTCGTACTCACGCATTTCGGCCTCTTTCTTTTTCTTCCTACAAATGCGTATCGCTTCCCTCTTCAACTCTCGGTATCTATCCCATCCCACACGTGTTGTGGACGATCGTAACGTTGCGAGGTAGGCAGCCTGTTTTCTCTCCGCTGCGTCACGGCACTCCTCGTCGTACCAGCTGTTCTTTTGCACTTTCCGAAAACCAATGGTTTCAGTTGCAGCTGTACGTAAGGAGTTTGAAATGCCGTCCCACAGTTCCCTTATACCGAGTTGTTGACGAGTGCTCTCAGGGAGCAGGAGTGCAAGCCGAGAAGAAAATCGTTCGGCTGTCAGTTGTGATTGCAGCTTCTCGACGTCGAACCTTCCTTGTGTTTGTTGGCGTGCGTATTTTGCTGTACAGAGGCGGGTGCGAATCTTCACTGCAACAATATAGGGGTTCGAGTCGATGTTAGGACCTGGGAGCGCACGCACATCTAAAACACTGGAGACGTGTCTTCCGCCTATCACAACATGATCGATCTGGTTGGTTTCGATCCGGAGACTGCCAGGTAGCTTGATGAATCTCCTTATGCTGGAATCTAGTACTACGGATAACCATATTTCGGGCCCCGGCGAAGTCGATCAGCCTCAACCCATTTGGGGATGTTTCATCGTGGAAGCTGAATTTACCGACCGTAGTGCCAAAGATACCTTCTTTGCCCACCATGGCGTTAAAGTCGCCAAGCACGATTTTGACATCGTGGCGGGGGCATCTCTCTCAAGTGCGCTCTAAGCACTCATAAAAGGCATCTTTGGTCACATCGTCCTTCTCTTCCGTCGGTGCGTGGGCGCAAATTAGCGATATATTGAAAAACCCTGCTTTGATGCGGATTGTGACTAGACGTTCATTCATAGGAGTGAATGATAGTACTCGGCGACGGAGTCTCTTTCTTACCACGAATCCCACACCAAACTTACGCTCCTTTATATGGCCACTGTAGTAAATGCCACAAGGACCTACTTGTCTCTGTCCTTGTCCCGTCCATCGCATTTCATGGACGGCGGTGATGTCAGCCTTTATTTTCACGAGGACATCAACCAGCTGTGCAGCGGCACCTTCCCAATTAAGAGACCGGACATTCCAGGTGCATACCCTCAAATCATAGTCCTCAATTCGTTTACCATGGTCATCCGAGGCTTGTTGTTTCCTTTCATTGGGGGTGTTTTTTTACGTGGCGGGTCCCAAACCTAGCGCACAACCCTAAGTAGGGAAAATTTCGCCTTCTCCCTTTAGCTCGCCTTCGAACGGATGTTTTTAGGCGGCCCAGAGGATACTTGGTCAAAGACCGGAAGTCGTGAGCTGCTTGAGTCATATGTAAAAGAATCGTTTCTGGCCACTCCCAAGTGAACAGCGATCAGAGAACTTTCCTCACTTGCATGAACCTCTACACATGACTCCATCCTCCTTAATTTACGTACAGCAGATTTTAATTGAAGCTGAGTGGAAGGAGTACGATTTATCTGCCATTCACGTCTTGCCCGCCTTTTTTCATTTACAAGCATTTCTATTTCTCTATTAGAGATTTTTCTGAAACCTAGCGGATTATAGCTTTCGTTTAGTGTTGCTAAGACAGCTAGCGCAACAAGGTTATTACATCATTGACTTCTCTTATGCTTTCGTCAATGTCTCTTCCTGTATTTATTTTGTACTCAATATTACTGTGGCTACTGACATATTTTGTATATTTCAGCCAATTAGTTTTATAAGAAGTTAGACCCATTTTGGATTAACGAATATGGGTTGCTCACATAATTTTATTATTACCGGAGAGTAATCAGAAGATAGATAAGTACATGTATCAGCAGTTATGTGCGGTTTATTTATATTTTTGATTACAGCTAAATCAATTAAATCAGGTATTTTCTTTCACTAGGTCAATATGGGCTAGGCCAAGGTTAATGTGCCTATTTATAACAGTTTGATACAGCTGTCGTTTTTTCGGATTAATAAGACGTGAGCTGGGGACGTGTGTTGTGGGTTGTAATCTCCACCTGCTAGAAATCTTTGACCTAGTGTTCCAAAAAAGTCCTTAAATTTGATTTCTGTAATTTAATACGACGTGGGCAGTATATAGTATGGTTTAAGTCACAACCCCGATTTTTTAGTGATATTGTTGTAGCTTGTAACTGTGGTGTAGCATGAGATTTTAGAGCATAGTGGGTTAAACCATTTCTAATCAACACTGTCGTACCACCATGCTCTTTTCCATCCGGATGATTTGTAACATATAGTGTAAGTCCCGGTATATTGAAATTATTTTTATTTGTTTCAAGATGAAACGTACACTCAATATAGTGGGGTGCAGCTACCACTGCGTTAATTAAAATGATAATATCCGTTTTGTATTTGTATACACTTTATTTTTCCGACAATTTTATTTACACCACTAAATTAATATTTTATAATTTATATATATAGATTGTAAATGTAATCCACGGGAGGGGCGGCCAGATTCCAATTCCGAGAGTTATTTGCCGGCGTTGATGATCGAGTTGACGCGGATTCGTATGGTAGCGAATGTATACATGTACATACATATATGGTTGTCAAAAAAGTCTTGCGGTATTTTTATTGAATCAGTTCATGTGGCACCCATACATCGAGCTTCTTAGTGACTCCAAGCTTCTTCAAATGGTTTATAACGGTTTGGTGACTACTATGCCGGTATCTTTCGACCAATTCAGCGATTTTATCGCAATTTTCGACGACAGGCCTTCCGGAGAGTGGCGCATCTTTGACCACCTCTACACCAGAACCTCTACACCAAAACGTTGAAACCATCGTTGTGCGGTGGAAATGGAAACTGTATCGGGTTCATAAACTGCACAAATTTTATTGGCGGCTTGAGATGCATTTTTGCCTTTATCGTAGTAGTACTATAAAATATGCCGTATTTTATCTTTATTTTGCTCCATGTTTGCGACGCTCACGAACGACTTAAAAGAAGCGACAATCAATCAAACACGTGTTAGCGCGTGAAATGAGCTTTCCAAAAAGGTATAGCATGACCCGATGCGACGAATAAAACTAGAACTACGCGCTTTCAGCGCCAACTAGCGAAAATACCGCAAGACTTTTTTGACAACCTAATATATGTATGTATAAACAAATGTTGACATGCGAAAGAGGTCAGCGCGTAGGAACCGTGTGGTCAACGTTTTTATTCAAAGTATTAAACGAAAGTGTGAAAAAAGCGACGATCAAATCCTTTTGTTAGGTATTAGATAGTAGCTATTTGCTGTGGTAAAATCCAATTTGCCCACAAGTGTGGTGTATTTTTGCATGTTATTTTCAGGTGTTGAGTTTGGTGTTCCTATTAGGTGAGGTGAGTTGTGCTAGGATGCACTAGCTTTTCCCGGATAGAATGGGGGAGGCTTAACTCATTTAAACATACTGGGCCCCCTAGGCAAATATTTTGCCAAGTATTACACGAATGCACCATATATGCGATCGCATGTACATATTTCGGAGTACTTCTGATAGAGTATCCAAGGACGCAGAATACCTGTAAATTCTAAATACGGCGTTGGTTTTAAACATATTTGATAGAATTATTATTTATGGTTTCATTTAAAATTTCTTTGACATCGGTTTGTCAAGCTAGCTCTTTAGTATTTGCGTTTTCTGTGTTATCGGCGTATAAAAATAGTAACTCCACGCCTGGCTCAGATGTGACCAGAATGTAGTACCCATTAGCCATTAGCCGTGGAGTTAGGACTATGAAATTAGAGGGATCTTGCGAGGGAGTGGCCGTGTGAATCTATTTGATTCGTGGAATAGATAATTCCTTATATTTTATTTGAAGCTTTATATGGCTGATTTCCATAACTCGCCCATATGAGGAGCGCTTGGATAGATGCGATAAGAGCGACCTTTACTTTTTGTAAGTGTAGGTGCGTCACTTTATCGCATTGGGAGTAAGGTGATCCCTTAACTTACTTTTGAGATTTTATTTATTTTTGAAAATTTATGATAAGTGTCGATTTTTGGTACAACTGTGTTATATTTGATATTTTAGTGCTTATGCACTAATTTGGCGTTTAGTAGCCCGCCTCCGCTCTATGATTTGTTCAGAATTGTTTTTTTTTTTTCATTATTGGCGTAAGCCATCCTGCGGGGCCGAAAAGTACCATATATTTGAGTTTTTAATATTGTTAGGTTGAATTCTGACTTTGGTTTTTCTACCTTTATGTGGGGTATTAGAAAATTGTGGCTCAATTGGTTGTCTTACGACGTACCGGCCATTATTTGATCGAGTAGTTGAGGCTTTAAAGAAGTCTTCACAATACTGATCTTCTAGAGTTTTTTTTTGTGATAGGATGAAGTTTCCTTGACACTTGAAATTTTCTTAATTATGAATTAAGGTATTTGTTTGTATTATACTCAACTTTAGTTGGTATTGTGGTAACTAGTTTTGTAACACTTTGTGTTTCAATATCCAGCGTTTGAGCTTTTTGTGCCTTTGGGCAACGTGGTGTCTCTTGGCAATTTTTCGAATTTCGGGTTTCGGGGTTTGCTTTTGCAATTTAACCCGTGGTTCGTTTTGTATAAGCGCTTCTTTGGGGTGAGATGGGATATATACTGTGGTGAAGCATTGATAGATGCAATCGAATTTGCTTTTACAATTTTTATATGTGTGTGAGTGGGACAAGCAGTTTGTACATAGCCTTTTTGACCTGACAAAGTTGTTCCATTCGTTACTATTTAAGTTTTTAAACCTATGGCAAGATATAAGTTTATGCCCTCTTTTACATAGTTCGCATGACGGTTGTTTTCTTTGGTCTGATGTGAACGTTTGTGTTTTGTAAAAGCTTTTGTTTAAATTTTTGTTGCTTCTAGCTTTAAGCTTCCATTTTGGTCGTGTTTAATGTTATTAGTTTTGATTATTTTTTCTTCTAACCTTTCCGCAATTTCATATTGGGTGGTGAGAAAATCTTTCATTTGTTGCCACGTTGGGCACCTTTTTCATGATGAGAGCGATTGCTCCCATAGAAGTAACGACTTTTCTAGAAACGGGGGTGCAAATGTTTACCAGAATTGGGTGCCAGCTGTCTGTGGGAATATTTTGTGTCGACACAATCGACAAACAATTAGAAACAGTGGACTGTAGTCTTACAAATTCTTCACTTGTATCTTTCTTGATTTTAGGCAAGTTTAATAGTGTTGTTACTTGCTTATCGACCAGTATTCTTTCGTTTTCATATCTAGCTTTTAGAGCTTCCCAAGCCAAATTAAAATTATCGTCATTAAGAGGAATCTGTTTTTTTTTTATTATGCCTGCTTGACCTTTCGTTTTGTATCTGAGGTGATACAATTTATGCGCTTGTGATAATTGAGGATGGTTTATGTACACGGCCGTGAACATGTCCCGGAAGGACGGCCATTCTTCATAACTTCCGTAAAAGGTTTCTGTGTACCATGCGGGCAACTCGAGTTGGATGCCTGAACTTGCCTTTTGACTGTCTTCTTGTGGCAACTATACTCTCGGATGTGGAGTAGGTGCAATTGTTTTTATTAGCTTTAATTGATCGGAGATCATAGCTTTTGTTTCTTCATATTGGTCTATTTTCGTAAATATCGTAAGCCGATGTTTTAAAATTGTGTGTATCTGAATCGTTAGGATCTAGAATGGCGTCATGAGCCGCTTGAAGGCGAGTCCAAAAGCTTTCAAGATTTTGAATTTTAATTTCTAATAACGATTCAGAGTTTTCATGAATCGGCGAAGAGGCAAATCTAGTGCAGTATCTTATTAAACTGACACTTTCTGAAATAAATCTAACAACCTGTTTTGAGCGTGTAGCTCCAGGTGTACTTTGATTTTTGTTATTGTTCATTATTTTGTTTGTATATAGATTTTTTTTTCTAAATAAATGGTTCTCAGTGTGAACTGAATACTTTTTTAAGTATATATATATGTTTTTTTTTAAAGACGGGTTATTTTCTTTTTTTTAATCTCATTTTTATTTTATATGCTTTGCTTTGAAACCGCATTATTAATTTTAAGTATTTTCTATATAGGTATATAGGCACACCCTAATGATTGGCTTGCAAGTACTTGTTTTTGTGCAATTAAGAGCTCGTCGAAGAGATCAATATATTTTGTACATGCACGAATTGTTTGTGCTAATGATTTTTGCTTATGTTTTTGTTCTTAAGAAGCAATTGAGCACTCGTTAAAGAGATCAATTCGCTATTTGTTCGTAAGTATGCACGAAATGTTTGTGCTAATACATGTCTGTTTAATTTCTGTTTTTTTTTTTTTGCAATCATGCTTGTTTTTGTTTAACAAAGAACGAGAGGTATTGCGAACCAACGTGTGCTTTGAATATACATTGAAACTTTTACTTGCGGACACCTCCAATAAGCGGGCCCCTCTCTTAACCGAACAAAAATTCAGGAACCAAGTTTTACTTTGCGTTTTCAGAACAAATTCCACTCTAACACCCGGACCCTCTCGTGACCGGACGCGGACACTTTTTTACTACTTTTTATAGTATATAGTCATATGCCGATACTCCCACTACCAACAACACACACTTCTCTCTTCATTCTTTCTTTACCTGTCTTACTTATCCTCTCATATCTCTTTTTCTCATTTCATAATTCTATGCTTGCTAGTTGATCTTTCTTAACCTAAACTCTCTCTTTCCTTAAATAATAATAACAACAACAATAAACATTTGCACTCATTAGTTTTAAGCTCACATACATTATGTTAACTTCCTAGCTGTAAGGATTGGAAATTGGAATCAATTAATAAAGTTACATTCGAAAAGAACGGACTTGTTATTGGCGCAGTCGGACGCGAACTTAAAACGCTAGAAAATAAAAAGTTAATTTTTTTTATTTTTATGTAAAGTAGATAAATACTTTAAACAGTGCAAAAAGTGCTATGAATAATAAAAAAATACACACAGAAATTTAAAAACAAAAAGTGTGAAGACTTTTACAGAAAACCCGTTTTATAAAAATTATAAACATTTCTGAATACTCAAAGTGCGTAAAAGCAACAAAAACAGAGATATTCAATTAAATTAAAAAAAAAAGCTGTCAAGTTAATTTTTTGTATTACACAAAAAAAAAATAAAAAATAAAAAATAAGTAAAAATAACAATTATTAAGGTTAAGGTCACCTTCAAATTGTATAAAGGTCACCTCAAGGACAAGCGAAAGAAGTTGAGCGAAAACGGTTCTAATTAGAAAAGTTTTACAAAAACATTTACATACATCAAGCATACTGGAAAGAAGTTAAGCGATAGCGGTTCTAATAAGAAACATTTTACAACAACATTTTCTCTTTGGTGAATACCTAAAAGGTCACCTTGAAAAAGGAAAAAAGCCGTTTTGGATAGACCAGAACATTCGACTACAAAAAACATCGTTACTACAGGTATTTATAAAAACAACATTTCAACAACAAAATTGCATATCCAACTGCAACAACTAAACGCCAACAAGAAGAAGAAAAAGCAGCTGTAATATAAATATTGCAACAACAACGCACCGGAATACTTTTGAACACTGTACAAAAACTCACAGTCAAAATGGACAACTTAGATATTAATGCTAAATTTAAACTTATTTCTACTAATCTTTCTAGCATACTACCATATGATGGTAATGAAAATTCATTGTTAGGGTTTATAGAACGAATTGATTCTATGATCCCAATATTAGAGTCTTTCCCAGTAGATTTTAAAATTTTACTAATGGGAAATATAAAAGATAAAATCGTTGGCAATGCAAGACAATCATTACTAATCAATGGTAATGTTGATACTTGGCCTTTGATTAAAAAAGTATTAATTGATAACCACGGAGAAAAAAATTCGGTTGATGAATTAATCGATAAAATAAGGTCTTGTCGTTGCGATTCAACAATAGAAAATTTTTATAATAAACTTAATACTTTACTATGTCGTTTAAATAATGCATTATATTTTAGTGAAAATAAGATAAATGGAATTAATTGCGAAAGTAATGGTAGAATAGCTCTCAATTCTTTCAAATACGGTTTACCAGAGCCAGTTAAAAGTATAATAGTTAGTCGAAATCCTAAAGATTTAAAAGATGCTTATGATATTATAAAATCAAATGGGTATTTAAAATATAATAATCGATTAAATTTTTGTACTAATTTTCATAAGTATGAACAAGAAAATAGCAAAAAAATAAATAGATATTCGAATGCAGATCGGTTTTACAACAATGGTAATAGTACTGGACAAAATTACAAATACAAAAACTATGGTGAACCATGCAACAATAGCGTTAGCAGGGGACGCTACTACAACAATAACACCAATAATGAACGATATCAACAGCAGTATGGACAGCAATATGAACAGCAGAATAATAATAACTTATACCCAAACCCTTCGGTACAGTCGAGGTTTACATCTAATACTCGAAATAGTGGACGAAAAATTTTTTCACAAAATCAATATCAATTTGCTACAAATAATAATATTTCTCACCAGTCATCGGTCGAACCAATGGAAATAGGAAATTTTCAATTAGTAGTCGAAGAAAACTACCCTATATAATTGTAATCACGCATATAAGGAAACTAAGATTCATTGTAGATACAGGAGCGGAATTTAGTGTAATAAATCCGAAGTTATGTAGACCCCAATATGCAGTAAAACCAACAATAAGTTCATTAAAAGTTTTGGGAAGATATATTTTAACAAAAAATCAATTTCGTGTACCACTTTTTAAAGAATTTAATAAAACTAACTATTTTGTGAATTTTATAGAATACCCGTTTCATAATTATTTTGACGGCATTATAGGGAATAATATTTTATTTGATTTAAATACAATAATTGATTACAAAAATAGGAAAATAACAACAGACGATGCAACAATGCCTATATACTTTAGTGAAGAAGAAGAAAATTCTCTAGAAGACTATATAAGAAATCAAAGCTTACAGGTACTTAGTTGCGAAGAGGAAATAGAAGCAAACTCAGTGGTAAAGTTTGCCAAACATTTAAACCCAAAAGATGAGGAAGTTTTAAAGACGGTTTTAAATAACTATCAGGACATTTTTTACAAAGAAGGAGAAAATTTGCCTTTTACCACGGAAATTAAACATAGAATAATAACGAAAAGCGATACTCCAATTTACAGTCGACTTTATAGATATCCAGTGGTACATCGCGCAGAGGTAGATAGGCAGATAAAAGATATGTTAGCGCAAGAAATAATCGTTCCGAGTAATAGTCCCTACAATTCGCCATTATGGGTTGTACCCAAAAAGGCAGATAAAAACGGAAAACCGCAATGGCGTGTAGTTATTGATTACCGAAAACAATTGAGCAGACAATCGATGATAAGTTTCCAATTCCAAATATGCAGGACATATTTGACAAATTGGGAAAATGTTGTTATTTTAGCACCATCGATCTGGCGAAGGGATTTCACCAGATTGAGGTACACCCTAATGATAGAGCCAAAACAGCTTTTTCAACGGCAGATGGTCATTATGAATTCACAAGAATGCCGTTTGGTCTCAAAACAGCACCTGCAACATTTCAGAGGCTCATTAACTATGTTTTAAGAGAACATATAAACAAGATTTGTGTCGTGTATTTAGATGACATATTAATATTTTCTACAAGCTTTGAAGAACATATTCTTTCTATTAAAAAGGTTTTCAATACTTTACGTGCTTCTAATTTAAAAATTCAATTTAACAAATGCCAATTCGCTGAATTATCAACAAAATTTTTGGGACATGTCGTGTCCAGAGAAGGCATAAAACCGGATCCCTCAAAGATAAAATCCATCGAAAATATGAAACCGCGAACTAGTATTAAAGAAATAAAACAATTCCTAGGTATGACAGGATATTATCGTAAATTTATACGGGACTACGCAAAAGTAGCTTATCCTATGGTGAGACTTTTAAAGAAAAATGCTGTTTTAAATTTTCAAAATATTGATTTTTTAAACTCTTTTAATAACTTGAAAAAACTTATAACCAGTGAACCTGTCTTACAACCGCCAGATTTTAGTAAAAAGTTCATACTTACCACCGATGCTTCGCAATTCGCTGTTGGCTCTGTTTTGAGTCAAAATAGTCACCCAATATGCTACGCTTCTCGTACCTTGTCGGATCACGAAATTCGTTACTCTACTATTGAGAAAGAAGCCTTAGCCATGGTATGGTCTGTGAAACATTTTCGAACTTATTTATATGGTCGAAAGTTCATAATACAAACTGACCATAAGCCTTTAACTTGGTTGCATAATATTAAAGAACCTAATATGAAGCTACAAAGGTGGAAAATTCTACTAAATGAATATGATTTTGAAATTACGTATATTAAAGGAAAGGATAATACTGTTGCTGATACTTTAAGCAGATACTTTGTTTCAAATAATGAAAATTTCTTAGATAGAGATATATACAATAATTTTGGAAATAGTAAAATTGAAAGTAAAAAAGAAGCATATCATAGTCCTACGTCATTAGATGCAACTGTACACAGCGCGTTAGAAGATAATTTAAAATATATATTTATAACGGAAAGGAGTATCAATTGCTATAAGAACCAAATCTACTTGAAATATGGCCAAGAGGAAAAAATATATTTAAAAGTCGTAAATAAAAAGTGCCAAACTCACATAACAGTGACTCAACATTCTGACCTAAAAAGTATTTTACAGAAATGTCTCATGAACAAGGGCGTTATATGTATTTTTTGTGAAAATAATGAACTTTTTGTAAAATTCCAATATTTGTATGTAAATTTCTTTGAAAATAGCAATCTTAAACTATATAAATCAAATATTAAATTAAATGAAATTACCGATAAGAATGAAATATTAACAATCATAGAAAATGAGCATCTCCGTAATAATCATAGGGGTATACAAGAAGTTTTCCTTGAATTGAAAAATAAATACTTTTATCCTAAATTATATAAACTAATAACTCACGTAATAAATAATTGCTCAATTTGCCAAATAGCTAAATTTGATAGAAAACCGGTTAAAATGCCATATCAAATTACAGAAACACCCACTCATTTTAATGACATAGTACATATAGACATTTGGTTTCCAAGCAGAAATATAATGTACCTTACAACTATCGACAAATTTTCTAAGTATGCCACTTTTCATAAGCTTAATGATAGAAATTGGATAGCAATTTTAGCAGCTATAAAAGAGCGAATTCAATACTTAGGTAAAATGAATAAAATTGTGTTTGACAACGATAGGTGCATTCTACACAGTGCAGTACGTTTGTTTTTAAAGGAACAAGATATTCAAATGCATACTACCACAGCGTATTTAAAAACTGGAAACTCAGACGTAGAACGACTACATGGAACTTTAAATGAACATCTAAGATTAATGGAGGCATGCAAAGAAAATAGAGATTTAACTTTAGAAGATAAACTTTTTAAAATTTTCAACTGCTATAATAATACAATTCATACAACAACAAAAATGAGACCCATTGATTTTATAATAAAAAATTTTGATAAAGAGTCAATTGAAGAGCTAAGTAAATTGTACGAAAAACAGAAAGTTGAAAGGATTGAGAAATTGAATAAAAATAGAGATCATGAACCAAAGGAATTGGTAAATAATATTGTGCTTAATAGGCAAATTCCTAAAAATAAACCTAAATACAAAAAACTGGTTGAATATAATAGAAATGGAAATTATGTTACCGACATTTCAAATAATCGCAACACAAAATATTATAAGACACAATTAAAAAGACGATATAAGTTTCAAGAATAAGTAATTCTAATTTAGAAATATTTATCTTATTTATTAAGTAAAAATGTAATTTTAATTTGCGAGGTCGCAAATATCTTAAGGGGGGAGGAGTCATATGCCGATACTCCCACTACCAACAACACACACTTCTCTCTTCATTCTTTCTTTACCTGTCTTACTTATCCTCTCATATCTCTTTTTCTCATTTCATAATTCTATGCTTGCTAGTTGATCTTTCTTAACCTAAACTCTCTTTTTCCTTAAATAATAATAACAACAACAATAAACATTTGCACTCATTAGTTTTAAGCTCACATACATTATGTTAACTTCCTAGCTGTAAGGATTGGAAATTGGAATCAATTAATAAAGTTACATTCGAAAAGAACGGACTTGTTATTATATACATATATGTTTTTTTTTTTTAAAGACGGGTTATTTTCTTTTTTTTAATCTCATTTTTATTTTATATGCTTTGCTTTGAAACCGCATTATTAATTTTAAGTATTTTCTAAATAGGTATATAGGCACACCCTAATGATTGGCTTGCAAGTACTTGTTTTTGTGCAATTAAGAGCTCGTCGAAGAGATCAATATATTTTGTACATGCACGAATTGTTTTTGTTCTTAAGAAGCAATTGAGCACTCGTTAAAGAGATCAATTCGCTATTTGTTCGTAAGTATGCACGAAATGTTTGTGCTAATACATGTCTGTTTAATTTCTGTTTCTTTTTTTGCAATCATGCTTGTTTTTGTTTAACAAAGAACGAGAGGTATTGCGAACCAACGTGTGCTTTGAATATACATTGAAACTTTTACTTGCGGACACCTCCAATAAGCGGGCCCCTCTCTTAACCGAACAAAAATTCAGGAACCAAGTTTTACTTTGCGTTTTCAGAACAAATTCCACTCTAACACCCGGACCCTCTCGTGACCGGACGCGGACACTTTTTTACTACTTTTTATTTTCATATGTACCTCTTGAAAGCGGACGCGGACCTCTCGACAAGGGACAAGAAACTTGGATTACTGAACGAAAGTGTAAAGAAAACAGTAAAAACCTCTGACGAGCGGACGCGAAACTCTTATTTGAGGACAACGAAGACCAATAATTGAAGTAAATGTAGAGTAACTAACCGAACAACCGAAATCTATATACAAGTAATATGAGTACATACTCGTACACACACCATAAGTTAAACTGTGAGGGCAAGCATAAACATGTTAAGATGTAACGGGATCTATATGTAACAATTTATAGCTATTAACATGAAAGGAATAAAAATTATTATTCATTTGATTTGTCTTTGCAAAACGTTTAAGTCGTGTTAACCGGGAAATTATGCCACAAAAAAAGAAAATACTTTCTATTAAAGAAAAAATGAAAATTTTAAAAGTGTTGGAGAAAGAAAATTTATCTGTTCGTGCAATCGGCAAAAGGTTAATGCTTTTCAATTTTTACAATTTTTTTACTTTTATTTGTTTGCTTTTAAAGACTCGATATTGGAAAATCCCAGATCGCCACTATTGTGAAAAAAGGAAGTGGTGATAACAAAAATAAAAAGAAAAACTTATTAAATAGTGATGGTTCAAAAATAGATAATTTGGGTTTTGAGTGGTTTGTCAAAGCCAGAAATCAAAATATACCAATGTCGGGCCCTATTATAAAGGAAAAAGTAAAACAAATTGCGGGTCAATTAGGAGTTCAAACGTTTTCAGCATCAAATGTATGGTTGGAAAAATGGCGGAAACGACATAATGTGATTTTCAAATGCATATGTGGAGAATCTGCTGAGGTTAATCCTGAGGATGTACATCAATTCAAACAAAAGCTACAAAACTTATTATTGGGCTACAGACCAGAAGATATATTTAACGCAGATGAAGCTGGACTTTTTTTTCCGGGCTTTGCCAAATAAGACTCTTGCCTTGAAGAACGAAAAATGTGTGCCAATATGGCTGGAGATAAAGAAAAACCACTACTGATCGGAAAAGCAGCATGCCCACGCGCGTTTAAAAAATGTGGTATAAAAAGTCTGCCAGTTGAATGGAAGTCAAATCCCAAAGCTTGGATGTCTCGTGAAATTATGTGTGAGTGGCTACTTACGTTGTATATAAAAATTCACTCTCAGATGAGAAGAGTTTTACTATTTTTGGACAATGCCACAACCCCCCTCGAGATTTTAAACTTAATGACATAAAGTTGATCTTTTTACCTGCTAATACAACATCCATTTGCCAGCCCCTCGATCAGGGAATTATTCAGAATTTCAAATCTCACTACAGATGCAATATTATCAAACATATTTTAACAAGAATAGATGAAATTTCAATGAACAAACTTTCAAAAACATTTGACATTTTGGAAGCTATTTATTTTATTAAGACTGCGTGGGACAACGTAACTATGGAAACAATTAAAAAGTGTTTTTCAAAAGCAGGTATCCAAAAAAGTGTGAACGAAATTTCTGACTTCGATGCAGAGGACGATATTTCCACAGCAACGTTATCGTCTTTGATAAAGCTTTTAAATGAAAATGAGCAAGGGCAGCATTCCGATGACTTTTTGTTAATCGACGAAATTGTTACTACAGAAGATGTTAATATTGACATTGTTATTGACGAAACGGTTACTGACGAATTATCTGACAGAGAAACTGAAGACCTTAATGAAGTATGCGCTCAGGATGCGGGTCAAATTAAATCGTACACTGAAGCACTAAAACAACTTCGTCCCATTAAAAATTTCGTTAGTGACGACGTTACTGGATTTCAGTACGCCAAAAATTTGACAAGTCATCTGGAAAACAGTTTTACAAAACAGAAACACGGAAAGTTGCGATAAATATATTCAATTTATTATAACTATGAAACATCTCGCAATAAAAATGAAATATGTAAATTAAATTACCAAGAAATCTAATTTATTTAAAAAGTAGTGTGTGTATAAATTTTAGTAAAATTTTTATTCGCCCACTCCTATAAGCGTTTTCGGACCCTCCCCATAAGCGGCCAAAAATTGTGGAACCGTCAGTGTCCGCTTGTGGGAGGTTTCACTGTACATATGTATGTATGGGGTTATGTATAGGAACGTACGGACAATTGTAAATGCACCAATAATATATTTATGTATATACAGTGTTCATAAATTTAATTAATAATTTAAATGAAATTACTGGCAGATTCTGTGCTGTATGATTATATGTAACGGGTGATTTTTTTGAGGTTAGGATTTTCATGCATTAGTATTTGACAGATTACGTGGGATTTCAGACATGGTGTCAAAGAGAAAGATGCTCAGTATGCTTTGACATTTCATCATGAATAGACTTACTAACGAGCAACGCTTGCAAATCATTGAATTTTATTACCAAAATCAGTGTTCGGTTCGAAATGTGTTTCGCGCTTTACGTCCGATTTATGGTCTACATAATCGACCAAGTGAGCAAACAATTAATGCGATTGTGACCAAGTTTCGCACTCAGTTTACTTTATTGGACATTAAACCAACCACACGAATGCGTACAGTGCGTACAGAAGAGAATATTGCGTCTGTTTCTGAGAGTGTGGCTGAAGACCGTGAAATGTCGATTCGTCGCCGTTCGCAGCAATTGGGTTTGTGTTATTCGACCACATGGAAGATTTTACGCAAAGATCTTGGTGTAAAACCGTATAAAATACAGCTCGTGCAAGAACTGAAGCCGAACGATCTGCCACAACGTCGAATTTTCAGTGAATGGGCCCTAGAAAAGTTGGCAGAAAATCCGCTTTTTTATCGACAAATTTTGTTCAGCGATGAGGCTCATTTCTGGTTGAATGGCTACGTAAATAAGCAAAATTGCCGCATTTGGGGTGAAGAGCAACCAGAAGCCGTTCAAGAACTGCCCATGCATCCCGAAAAATGCACTGTTTGGTGTGGTTTGTACGCTGGTGGAATCATTGGACCGTATTTTTTCAAAGATGCTGTTGGACGCAACGTTACGGTGAATGGCGATCGCTATCGTTCGATGCTAACAAACTTTTTGTTGCCAAAAATGGAAGAACTGAACTTGGTTGACATGTGGTTTCAACAAGATGGCGCTACATGCCACACAGCTCGCGATTCTATTGCCATTTTGAGGGAAAACTTCGGACAACAATTCATCTCAAGAAATGGACCCGTAAGTTGGCCACCAAGATCATGCGATTTAACGCCTTTAGACTATTTTTTGTGGGGCTACGTCAAGTCTAAAGTCTACAGAAATAAGCCAGCAACTATTCCAGCTTTGGAAGACAACATTTCCGAAGAAATTCGGGCTATTCCGGCCGAAATGCTCGAAAAAGTTGCCCAAAATTGGACTTTCCGAATGGACCACCTAAGACGCAGCCGCGGTCAACATTTAAATGAAATTATCTTCAAAAAGTAAATGTCATGAACCAATCTAACGTTTCAAATAAAGAACCGATGAGATTTTGCAAATTTTATGCGTTTTTTTTTTAAAAAAAGTTATCAAGCTCTTAAAAAATCACCCTTTACAAATATATTTATAATAAGACAAGTAAATATTTGAATTGTTTTTTTGTTTGTTAATAAGTGTGTTTAAATACACGAAGCTTAGTAGGCATGGAATAATAAGGTATTGTATTCATTTGTGTTTTATATGTATATTAAAGGACTTGATCTTGATACGGTCACTTAGTACTCCTTTTGTATGTAAAGTGCGCTAATTATTTTGACCATATGTATATGTATTTATGTCTCTCCCGCCTATTTTGTTCCTCCGCTTCTTCCAGTTGGTTGGACCTGTTGTGTTTGTTGTTATGTTTAGCTTATGTTGTTTTAGATTCGCGCGCGTTTAATTTGTTGGTATGTATGTATGTTTTACAGCTGAGTTTCGCGCCCAGTGTTTTTTTGTATGTATGTATTTTTAGTTACGCGATTTCATGCCCGGTTTATGTGTTGTTTTTAGTTTAATGTTTTTAGTTAAAGTGGGTATTTTGTCCATATTTTTGATATAAGTATGTATGTACATATGTGTATATGTATATAGAAATGCACTATTGTTCTGCTTGTTTATTTTGGTTTCCTTTTTGTTGTGACACTGCACTGCTCTAGTTTTTGTTTCTTATATTTTAGCGCACTCCTTTGGGTGATCTCAAATTTCGTACAAATTTATGTTTTATTTGGTGTTTGTGTTGTTCACGTCACCTTTTTGTAATTTTTGTATTACATATACATAAATCTATTTTAATTTGTTTTCTTTTTTAAGTTTCCTTTTTTTGTTTTCTAATCACCACATTTTTTGCTCCATTTGGTGTAAATTTGTATATGTTTCTTTTTGGTGTCACTGCACTTTGGTTTTTTCACTGCACAGTTTTTTTTTTTTCTCGTTTTAATAATCCATAGTGCCTCTCACTATAAATCGAAGGACCAAAATGAAACGTACACTCAGTATAGTGGAGTTCAGCTACCACTGCGTTAATTAAAATGAAAATATCCGTTTTATATTTGTATACCTACACTTTATTTTTCGACAATTTTATTTACCCCACTAAATTAATATTTTATAATTTATATATATATATTTTAAATGTAATCCACGGGAGGGGCGACGAGATTCCAATTCCGAGAGTTATTTGCCGGCGTTGGCGATCGAGTTGACGCGGATTCGTATGGTAGCGAATGTGTACATACATATATGGTTGCCAAAAAAGTCTTGCGGTATTTTTATTGAATCAGTTCATGTGGCACCCATACATCGAGCTTCTTAGTGACTCCAAGCTTCTTCAAATGGTTTATAACGGTTTGGTGACTACTCTGCCGGTATCTTTCGACCAATTCAGCGATTTTATCGCAATTTTCGACGACAGGCCTTCCGGAGAGTGGCGCATCTTTGACCACCTCTACACCAGAACCTCTACACCAAAACGTTGAAACCATCGTTGTGCGGTGGAAATGGAAACTGTATCGGGACCATAAACTGCACAAATTTTATTGGCGGCTTGAGATGCATTTTTGCCTTTATCGTAGTAGTACTATAAAATATGCCGTATTTTATCTTTATTTTGCTCCATGTTTGCGACGCTCACGAACGACTTAAAAGAAGCGACAATCAATCAAACACGTGTTAGCGCGTGAAATGAGCTTTCCAAAAAGGTATAGCATGACCCGATGCGACGAATAAAACTAGAACTACGCGCTTTCAGCGCCAACTAGCGAAAATACCGCAAGACTTTCTTGACAACCTAATATATGTATGTATAAACAAATGTTGACATGCGAAAAAGGTCAGCGCTTAGGAACCGTGTGGTCAACGTTTTTATTCAAAGTATTAAACGAAAGTGTGAAAAAAACGACGATCAAATCCTTTTGTTAGGTATTAGATAGTAGCTATTTGCTGTGGAGAAATTCAATTTGTCCCCAGGTGTGGTGTATTGGTGCATGTTATTTTCAGGTGTTGAGTTTGGTGTTCCTATTAGATGACGTGAGTTGTGCTAGGGTGCGCTAGCTTTTCCCGGATAGAGTGGAGGAGGCTTAACTCGTTTAAACAGATGAGTTTCTGAAATACGAGTAAGCATTACATCTATATTCTTTCCCTTACACCGTTAGTATTCCATATGCAGATATTTAGTAAGCTCATTTTTTACTTATTAAATTTTGCAGCATTTTAGTTTGTCATTTTATTACATCTTGGATAATATTTTGTATGGTAGACATAAATTGTGTCATAACTGTGTAAGATTTATAATCGTAGTTCCAATACCTCCATTTGGAGGATTTTGCGGCAGTTACATTTGCACAGTATTGCCTTTCACCGCATTTGCATAGCTTCTTTGCAAATTATTATTGTTAGAAATAATAGGATTTGAACTTTTTTCTGAGGTTGCTATAATTTCATTACGGGGTGTTTGTAACATTTGGTTACGACGCGCTTGAATGCTCTGTGACGACTTCGATTTCAAACCTTTATATACAGGCAACCTCTGTAGTTAGTGGTGTGATTTCCTCCGCAATTGCTGCATTTTTTATTTAATTCTTCTCTTTTAAGGGTGCATTTAGAAGTGGGATGTAAATCACCACATACCACACAAACACTGCGTAGAGTGCATTATGATTTAGTATGCCCATATTCTTGGCAGTTAGTACATTGTACCGGACCGTTTCTTTTATGTGGTTCTTCCGCAGTTACTCTACGATGCAGCAAATATTTCAAATTATATATTGGATGTGTTTCCTTTTTTTTAAGTTGATTTTAGGTCGGCAACAATTCAATTTTAAACATTGGCTGTGGTACTTTGTTTCTATTAAATATATTTATAACAGTTTTAATTCCAAAACCGCCTTCTTCCAATGCTTTTTTGACTTCACTGGAGTCTACGGCGGACTCCCTTGTTTACAACCACTTAGAGCTCTTCAGTTGATACGAATGATACTTTTTGTTTTTATTTGACAAAAATTTAACGATTTCCATGAAACTTTTTTCAGTGTAGGACTAAATTTTTGTTTCGTCTATATTGCCTTTTTTCAAAGGCACTGTTGGGTCACCGATTGCAAATCACTGCATACTTCAACCATATGTTCTTATATATTTTTTGCTATTTCTACTTCTTCTTATTTGCCTAATATTCAAGGTTAAGCAATAGAAGTCATTCACCTCAATGCAGGTAATAATTGTATTTGCATTGTGTTTGCTTGCGTTTGCTCTGTACACTTTTGCTAACGCTATGCTTCGATCACGCAATTACACGTATGTTTGTTTGTGCAAATTAGTTAGTCCTATTTAGCATGGTACTAAGCTTAATATGTAAGTAGATAATTTGGCAAATTTAGCATAAACATTCGTGATGAGTTCATATTTCGTTGAAGTAAATTGACAAAAGGCAGGTGGAATTGATATCAAACCACTGGAACCGAAATTTGCCTATTTCCAATTCTTATCGAATACGATGTAAAATGACTTCGGCCATGTAATTTTGTTCGTATTCCAAAATTGACGCGGATTTGAAGGCTGATATGTCGAAATGACCATCGCGAAAAGTGTGCGCTATGACTCAAATCAAACTGAACGACGTACATTTATTAATAGCAACAGAAGGTATTAGCAATCGTCGTTTTTCGGGTGGATTATGTTAATTCGTCCTAAGGAATTAGTTGAGAACACACCTGGATGTCAATCTACTGGTTGGCCTTGCTTTCTGCGTAACTATTTCTTCGACGATGCATTCCATGTAAAATATCAAGGCATTTCCGAATAGAGCAATGTTCTCGCAAACGAATCACTGACGCAAGTGGAAAATAAACTCGTCAATGTCAATGTTGTTGGAAGTGTTTCCGCTGGCTGTACTGTATTCTCTGGGTTGAAAAACACTCTTTAGCCATTCTCCAAATGAACTGCGAGACGCACAACAGTCGAAAAACGTTCAGGAATTGCAAAAGTAAATACCCTACAAAGCGCTTTATTGCAGTTCACGTATCGACCGTATCGTTCAAGATCAATAACCGCCGTATTGGTTAATTTGGTGACGTACTTACAAACGCGTTTTATAGATTACACCAAACTGCAATACTAAACATTGATATGAGTTTTGAATGTGAATTAGACAACAATGGAGAATATAGTACGATCCATCATTTCCAGTTTGCGTTTCCGAAAGAAAAGCACGTGGATACTGTTTCGTGCGTTTATTGCAAGTTGGATTGTGGTGTCCGCAAGGTCAATGCACCATATTGGTTTTCATCACTTCGTAGAATAATGGATCTTTCTCTGCATGAGGAATTTCCGCAGAAATGATTTTATCAATTTGATCTGGTATAACCACCATCCACCATTCAAAGAAGAATGTGTGCGTGCGGCAAACCTCTTTTCTGCAACTCAACAGATTACATCCAGCATCTGACTGCACTATACTTGTATATACACACGTTGCTTCAAGATAAAGTCCATCAAACATCCTAGCTGTTGTTTAAAAAGTCTTGTTGTATTATCGTGATGACCGTTTGCTGATTGACAGCGATCCATAATTCCACACATATGTCATCGCATCCTGGGAGTCTCATGTAGTTCATGTGTCTTGGGCTGCCATAAGTTGATGGCAAAACGAACGCCGACCGATATAAGCGCGATGTCTTCGTTGCTTCGTAACAAATTTCAATCTGTAATTGATCACTTTGTGTGAAACACACATAAAGTTTTCACTGAATAATTTTCAATAATTTTTCTTTTAAATAGCCGGAATAAAAAAGCAAGCGACCGAAATTGAACGATTCAAATAATTTACAAATCAAAATATTGAAAAACAAAACAAAAACGATTTGTATGAAAAGTCACTTTTTGGAAATTTCCAATTTTTCCACTTTTCCTTATGAAAATTATATGGTTTTTTTTATATCTAATCCTTTCCAGATCCACAGCGAACAACTTCTGATTTCATGAAGATTGGTTCCGCCGTTCTCGAGCGTTAGCGTTACTAACAAACAAACAATCATTTATACTAATATATATATATATTTTTTTTTTTTTTTGTAGTAGGAGGAAGCATCGAAAGCCGGAGTGCGGGACTTTAATCCGCTAAACCTAACCTACTCCCACCTCATGTCTCTCCCACGGGACCACTGGACAAAGTATTACTTCATGGGAGAGAAGAAGACGTTTAAGTCTCCTCTAATGCACGGACTGACTGACGCCTAATCTGTTCTAAATGTCTCAACTTTGTCATAATTAGGTTTGCCGCTCTGCTGACAGCTTTCCACTTTACAGAGGACTCACACATATGTGCAGTCAAATTTTCCACCGTGATACTACCTCCCAGGGTGGTTTTCAACATTTCCCTTATACTTGAAAACCGTGGGCAATAAAAGAACACGTGTTCAGAGTCTTCTATACACTCTGTACACGCCGGACAGTATTGACTAAAGTCATGACGATATTTGAATAGATAGCTTCTGAAGCATCCATGCCCACTGAGTACTTGCGTAAGGTGGAAATCCAGGTCTCCATGTTTCCTACCTATCCACGAGTGTATGTCCGAAATCAGTCGGTAGGTCCACCGTCCTTTGCATGAAGTTTGCCACCGCTGCTGCCACATTGCAATGCTTTTTATTCTCTCTTCTTTTTTTGCTGTAGTAGACTTCTCTGCTAAGTTATATATTCGCGCGAATTCGTCACCCTGGATGTCAATCGGTGCCATACTGGCTAATACCTCAGCAGAGTCATTGCAAATGGTTCGGAAAGCACTTATCACTCGTATTGCTGAAAGTCTATGCACAGTGTTAATTGGTCTAGCATATGATTTTGTTTCTAGCGCCTGTATCCATACTGGAACCGCATACAGGATCACTGAACTTATTGCCTTAGCTATTAAACATCGTCGGCTGGAACGCACACAGCCTTTATTTGCCATCATTCTAGACAACGCATTATATATTCTATTTGCTTTACTTGTCGCATTTTCCAAGTGTTCTTTGAACTTGAGTCTTGAGTCCACTATTACCCCAAGATACTTCAACTGCGGCTGTGAAGTAATCTCACATTCACCGATGGTCAGCGATATTTTCTCCTCAATTTTCCTTGAGCTTATGAGCAAGACTTCTGTTTTCTGCTCAGCCAGCTCTAGACTCATGGTAGTAAACCATCGGCGCAGACCATTTATGCTGTCATTGCACTTGATCCGGAGGTCATCCAGATGTTTAGCTACAGCTACCACTATGAGGTCATCCGCATAAGCGATTGTTTTCACATTTTTGATTGCGGTATTCTTAACACCCCATCGTACATCAGGTTCCATAGCAGCGGGCCTAAAACCGAGCCCTGCGGTACTCCACTAGAGATAGTGTAGCTCTGAGTTCCCTCGTCCGTCTCGTATAGCAATCTCCTATTTTGGAAATAACTCATTATAATATTTATCAGATCCTGAGGAGCGTGTATATCATGTAGAGCTTTTATTATATTTGCCCACTTTGCGGAGTTAAACGCATTCTTCACATCCAGGGTTATTAGCGCGCAGTATTTTTTCCTACCACCTTTCCATCTTTTTCCGCTTATTGCACATTCTGCAGTATCAACTATTTCTCTTAGTGCGTCAATAGTGGACCTCTTTTTAATGAAGCCGTATTGTCTCTCTGATAATCCGCCGGCTTTTTGGATTGCTAACTCCAAGCGGTTTCTTACAATGCTTTCGTACACTTTCCCGATTGTGTCGAGCATGCAAAGAGGTCGATAAGATGAAGGTTCTTCTGGTGGCTTTTTTGGCTTTGGGAGTAGAACCAGACGCTGTATCTTCCACGGATCGGGGAACACCTCTTCTAATATACACGCATTGTACATGTTAACAAATAAGTTGGGTCTTAGAGTTATGGCTTCTTTAAGGGCTCTATTTGGTATACCATCTATTCCGGGCGCTTTAGAGTTTTTGATTTTTTTCGCAACAGCCAAAAGTTCGTCTTCTGTGACTAATAGGGGTGGCTCCGTAGCTTCGTTTCGTTTAGTATAGGAAATGGAGGCATGTGACGGGAATAACGCTTCGACAACATTTTTCATAAAGGATGCGTTCTTAGGTTGCTGAGACTTATGTTTAAACTTTGACATACAAATTTTGTATGCCGTTCCTCAGGGGTCTATGTTCGCCTCTTCACAGAGCTTTTCGAAACAGGATCTCTTACTACGGATAATGGCTGACTTCAGGAGCTTTTTCTGATATTTAAATGATTCTCTGAGGCTGATTTCGTTATCACCTCCCTGGTTACGCTGGTGGCGGCGTCTAGCTGAGTGACAGAGCTTCCTCAGCTTGGCGATTTCGTCGTTCCACCAGTATACCGGCTTCCTATTTATATTGTATCTCGTCCTGCGCATAGTTGCATCGCATGCTGCAACTAGCTCCTTCTGCACAGCGGATACTAAGTGGGCGGCGTCTTCGCCTGATGCCTTTGCCACACTCCAAACACTCTCAAAAACGCCAGTATCAAAGTCTTTTTGCCGCCAGCTTCGTTTTCGACAAGTATTTCTACGACAGAGTTCCGTTTCCTGGGAGAGCGAAACTTCGGCAATTATAGCCATGTGGTCGCTATTTGTATACATGTCTGACACCTTCCACTTTATATGCCTGCTAAGCGCGTCGTTAGCAAACATTAGGTCTATTATTGATCCTTTATTTCCCTTTTGAAAGGTATTTTGTGTCCCACTGTTTATAATCATAAGGTTTGATTGACTCAAGAATTCTAAAATGAGGCGACCACGATGGTTTGTAATTCTACTACCCCAAGCAGTAGACCATGCGTTGAAATCTCCCGCTATTATTATTGGCGATTTGCTTCTGATTTCTAGAGACAACTCCAGGAGAAAATCGTCAAATTCGTTAATTGTTGCGCTAGGTCGAGCATAGCAGCTTACAAAAAATATTCCTTGTATATTCGCCCATGTAAAGCCATTATGGGTTTCTTTGGAGCGAGATGTGAAGGCTTGTCCTTTGCATGCCCATATTGCTGCTTTGCCACTTATATCTTTACACCAAGTGCTTTCCGAACGTTGAGAATATTGTTCGCTTAATATGGCGACATCTATGTTTTCTTCTAGCACCGTCTGTTTTAGAAGGTCTTGTGCTGCAGCGCAATGATTGAGATTGAGTTGCAGTATCTTCATTTTTCCGTTGACTTCAACATATCTGCGTAATTAGGACAGGCCGTACTCAGAACAGAGTGTTCCCCTTTGCAGAGCATACAGCTCGGGGAATTCGTGCATGTCTTAGCCATGTGACCTGCGGTTCCGCAACGAGTACAAAGGGATGACCTATCAATGGGGCTCCTACATTTGTGTGCAATATGTCCTAGTTCGAAGCACCTAAAACAACGAGTAATAGGTGAAAATTCCCGGAGACGGCAAACAGACCACCCAATTTTTACTTTACCGCACTTAAGCAAAGTTTTGGCATCCTCAGCCCGTAGGCATATAAGCGCAATTTGAGTGCCACTTCGAGTTTTCCGCAAATTTTTTATATTTTGCTTCCCCAGGTTTTGGATCCCACACTCCTTTTGTAATGTCTCGCAGATTTCTTCAGGGGTGGTTATCTCATCCAAGTCTTTGCACATAATGGTAATATTATGAGTTTTTGGCTGTATTACGGCCATATCTCCAATAACTCCCTCTAGTGCACTTTCGAACGTATCGGCTCTCTTTTCTGTTTGACTTTTTAATTCGATTAGTAGGTCTCCTTTGAGGGTTTTTCTAATATACCTCACGTTTGAACCCAGTTCTTCAAGGCCGCTGTCGCATTTTATTTTTTTCAGTATATCCGCATACGATGCTCCCTCTTTTTTTGTTAAGATAATAGCGTCTGGTTTCGATCTGATTCTCTTCTCAATCGGTTTCTTCTTTCTGACAACGTCTACCCATTTTTCGCCTGCGGGCTTGTCTCCCAAACTGTCTTTGTGCATGCATTCAGTGACCTCACTATATGTTGCTTGCACTTTATGAATCATGCTTTTCTGCTTCTTTGTTGGTGGCAAATATCCCAATATCTCGCGAGGTCTCTTTGGGGCATTTTTATCACTTTTGATAGGGGATACCTGCGACGCCTTTCCTACCATAACATTTTTTGACGGGTTTTCTTGCTTTTCAGCCTTGTCATACAAGCTTGTTATAGAGCTTAACAGATCACGCATAGCTTGGTTAATATGTCTCTGACCAGACATCATGCTTTCGAGCTCTTTAATTTTTTTACCCAGTCTGCAGAAAATATTGGGATTTTCATTATTTTGAAACTGCTCAGATTTTCCACCTTTGCCTGCTTGGTTGGAATTTTCACATATTTTTGCTGATCCAGCAGCAGTGGCTTCCTCAGGTTTGCCTTTTGGAGGCGTTCTCAAGATTTTTGAGTTCCTCCGAAAAGGATTCTCTTGTGTACATCCCAAACTGTTCTCAGAGGCCATTACTCCGGCAGAGAATAGTTGGGAACACCTGTCAGTGGGTACATTCAGTCCTTGCCCTAACAAACCTTACTTATATTTTGATGGTTGGCAATGCCGTAACCAAAGCAAAACGAAGAAGGAGAAAAAGGAGAAACAAAACAAAAAACAGCTGATAGACTAAATCAAAACGGCAAAAAAGAATTAAGTGCACGTTTTGATTCGCTGTTACGTGGGGAAATTCCTATTTAAATTCTACTTTATATATATTTAATTACCAAAGAAGGGGCAGGTAAGTGCCAAATAAATTCTATTGAAACCAAATCAAAGTACTTATCTAATTTTTGGTATTAGCATCCAATGAATCAAAGATCCAGTTCCAGTCTCCCGGTGAGTCTCAAATAAAAACAAGCCTTCTACCACTTTAAAAAACTACAAATTCTTACTGATATTTTAGACCACTAAAAACACGTCTACTTTCACTGACTAACGAAAACGTGTGCTTTCTCATACATATACTAATATATGCACATACGTATGTATGTATGTATATACAAAATAAAACGTTTGTATGGGAAAAAGAAAAGGGCTGTTTTTAGGGGTTTTCCGGCAACTTTAGTATTTTTTTCTTACATAAGAACCTTCTCCTAATAATAGCAAACACAACAAAAAAAATCAGCCAAATCGGTTCAGCCATTCACGCGTGATGCCGTGACAACGAAAACGGTTTCATTTTTATATATAAGATGAATTAATTCAGAGCCGAATTATGTATATATGTAGTGGTATCAAAATATTGTAAAGAATATTATTTAAGGAGAAGAATTGTGCAAATAAAGTTAGTCTAATACCTGACCACCTTACAGTGTCGTTACTCGGCCCTTGCTGCAATTTCGCTTATACTTTTCGCTGTTTCGTAAATTTGCGCGGTTATAAAAAAAGCATAGCCCTACAACCTCTAAAAAGAATTTGTCATTCCTTACCACTGTTGGGGGAAAATGATAAGTCTTACATCGAGGAAGAGTTTATTCATTCTGATTTTATTTCGATATTTTCATTGACTATATATTGTTTTAGAAAACTATCTTAAATAACTAATTGTATGTGTATGCGTATATGTTTATATGTATTGCACACTACATGGGGTTGTTTTTCATTTCCGGTACTCACAGCGTGTGTTAAAGCATGGTAAAATCATAAAATCCTAAGTTTTTATGCAAGTGTAAAAAATTTGTTGTTGGATTGCATACTAAAATAAGTTTACGCAAATACAACTGTGAACGCTATGTATTCGGTTCGTCATAACTGATCAGCTGATTTCTGTTTACATCAGTTTGCTTTTCTGTTGTGGTTACATTTGTGTTTAAATTCAAATTTCTTTCAAATTTCTTTTGTTTCGGTTGGTTTCGGAATAATGGAGCAATAAATTGTTATAAAGCTAATATACGAGTAAAAATTCATAATATATAGAATTTAACTAATTAAATGCGCTTTTAGACAAAAGCAAAACGGGTGCATTCCAACCCAACCAGACAGTGGCTGTTTGAAGAAGAAAAGGCGTTGATTGAATTTTTGACACAAAAAAGGGATTTTGAGGTAAATCCATTAATTAAAATACAACTTAGAAGTAATCTATTATAATATTAATTATAGAAGAAAACATCTGAAATGTATTATAGACGATTTTCAAAGGAGAGCAACATTGCGGCCGATTGGAAGCTGACACGCTCGAAGGTTCGTTATATGCGTACAACATATAACAAAGCAAAAGCATAGAAAGGCTCGACGGGTGCAGGGAGTATGGAATGCGAAACTATGAAGGGTAAGATTTTGTTTTGTAAGTAAAACTAAAATTTCACTCTTTCTGCTTGCGTATAGAAGTGAAGCAAACAGTATAAAGGACATTTGCGAATTTGTGTGAATTGTTCAAACCATAAAATGAAGTGGAACGACTAGTAAATCGCATCAGAACTTGAGAATTTAAATGTTATTCATTCTTCTAGTGGTACTTAGAATAACTAGACATTTTTATTTCAGCCACTTTACTTAAAATGTTTACCTTTTTTATGAAATGGAAGAAATTTTCGGCAGTAGAGTGGTTGAGTCAGCAGTAATGAATGACAGTTTGGAAAAAAATGAAAACTATTCGGAATTAGACCTCAACGAGTCAGCGTCTTCTGCGGCTGTATGCGAAGGCGAATGCATAGATAAGACAATTCGTAAAGGAATATATTCGAGAACTGCGGCATCAGATATTCTGCTATTTCAGTCTGAAATGATGCAGCTGAAAAAGCAAAAAACAACAAGAAATGAGTTTTAAGGAGAAAGAGTTGGAATTAAGAGAAATGGAATTGAGGATTAAAGAAAAATGAGTGGAGTTAAGGGAAAAGCAAGAATTATTACTAAAAGACAAAGAAATGGAGATGAAACTAAAAGAATCGGAAAATAATGAAAAGTTAAAAATAATGGAAATGAAACACAAATACAAATAAGTAGAAGAGTTGGAAGAAGTGGTGCAAGAGAATTTTAAATTACCTGAAATGAATTAATGTACCAGAAGTTTATTTTTAATAATTCCTTTTTTTGTTAAATTTTAAATTAAAAAAAAACACAGTTTTATATATGAATACTAATACTAATGAATAGTAAATAAACGTTTAAATAATGATGTATTTTAAGCTATTCTATGAATTTGTATGAAGTCAAGAAGACTAGATCTTGTGTTAAGCGGTGGTAAGCTATATTCAGGTGGGTTAATTTCAACGCTTTTTCCGTTTTCAGTTTGGAAATTGATTAGCATGTTATGGAGAATGCAGCATACCATGATCCACTCATTGAATTTTTTTTTAATTTGCTCATTTATCATTCTAAACTTCAATTCCTTCAAGCTACCGAATTTTTCTTTTAAAATGCCAAAACAATTCTCAATTCGCACACGAAATTTTGAAAAGTACTTATTGAAACTTTCTCTTTCTTCCGTAATGTAGTCCGTACTATTTTGCCTGAACGGTGTCAATAAAAATTCCTTGAGTGGATAGGCGCTATCTCCAGCAATCCACTGAGAGTGAGATAAAAATCGTTCAGAATATTTTGCAAGAGGGCTATTCAAGAAAATCCTATTACGACTTGTCTTCTTCGTAGCCTATAGTCACAAACAGCTTGCATTTTAATAGCATATTGGCGTTTTCGTGAATAAAAAAGTTCATGTTTTTTGGGTGGCGCTTCAGCCAACTTTAATTCGGATCCATCAATATATCCTATACAACCTGGCATCTCTTTCCGCGTTGCAGTAACAATTTCTAACCGTTCATTTTCATTTGGCCAAAACAGAAACTTCTCTTTTAATTTCAATATTGCTTTAAATACGCGCTTAGTTATAATTTAAATAGTGCCCCCATCACCCACGCCAAACAATGAAGCAACCTTTCGTATAGATAATCCATCTCTGGAAGATCTCAACCTAAATAGCACTATTTTTAATTGTAAATGATTATTCTCGAACTCTCGACGCGTCACTTAAGGAGGACAATACGTCGATTATTAAGAATAGGAAAAAGGAAAAAAAATGTGTTAGTTCAAGAAAAAACACCCAATTTTGTGTTTAATATAAAAAAAGTGAATTTATTAAATGATTGAAAATTACCTTGATACTAATAGTGGTGATGGCCGGTGGACGTCTTGTAGAAACTCTTCCTTCTTCTTTGAATGATGGAAAAAAGGTGATTAGCCCGCCAAGCCACAGAGTGCCGTGTAGCGAGTTTAACGAAACTATTGCCAGTTGAGTGAAAGTTGTTAGCGGTTTATGTCAACAGCTAACTGGCAATAGTTTGTTATATACTCACTAGGGTGGGTGATAAGAATTTAGGCACTGGCCTAAACAGTAAATCTAAAGGAAATTGGGCCCCACTAGAATTTGTGTTAAATATACTATCGTCCTTTAAATAATCTAGTATGCGGCGAAATTCGTCCGGGCGAACAGGAATCATTTCGTTGAAACGGCTGTCATCAAAGTTCCTAAGTACATTATATCGCCATTGGGATGACTTTGGTTTTCCGAGATGAACACTTCTACGAGTGTTTAATAAACAAAGTAAACTCAATGAAAAAATTTTCTAACATTTCGTGAGCATCTTCGTCGTCGCCTGGAAATTAATTTTTACGTAAATAAATATCAAAGTGAGACTCGCTTATAATGGTAAAACTCACTTGAGTCAAGTATCATTAGGTTAAATTTTCACCTCTCCCTGGCATTTTGACTGCGAAATACTTATTTTTGCAAATATTGTAATTTATGTTTTTTCAATCAGCTGATTGATAAGTGATATACGACAACAATTTTATAACGACGTGTTCACAACTATTGTATTTTGTCTTAATTTTTGTTCATGACTTATACCTTTATGATACGTTATGAGTACCCCAATTGTATAATTCGATACATGTATGTGTGTGTGTTTAATGTTATCTCATCTGTAAATTTGTGATTTGTGTCCCCATGCATTTTCATTTTTATTGGATGCGCATTGCTTGTAAATGCATGCGGCTCTTTATGTACATATGAGATATTTATTTTAAATAACATTTTGGCTTTGCTGATAAGTAAGCATGTACGAGTATGAACAGCATTATTTTGTTTGGTCTAAGCGATTTAGTAGTGGGGAGGATGGAGTCATGTGTAGAAGTTCACGCAAGTGAGGAAAGTTCTCTGATCGCCATTCACTTGGGAGTGGCCAGAAACGATTCTTTTACATATGACTCAAGCAGCTCACGACTTCCGGTCTTTGACCAAGTATCCTCTGTGTAGCCTAAAAACATCCGTTTGAAGGTGAGCTAAAGTGAGAAGGCGAAATATTCCCTACTTAGGGTTGTGCGCTGGATGTGGGACCCGCCACGTAAAAAAAACCACTCTGACCCCTGAAAGACCCCTCTTTTGATGACGACCATGGCAAACGAAATAAGGACTACGAATTGAGGCCGTGCACCTGGAATGCCCGGTCCCTTAATTGGGAAGGTGCCGCTGCCCAGCTGGTTGATGTCCACGTAAAAACAAAGGCTGACATCACCGCCGTCCAAGAAATGCGATGAACGGGACAAGGACAGAGATGAGTAGGTCCTTGTGGCATTTACTACAGTGGCCATATAAAGGAGCGTAAGTTTGGAGTGGGATTCGTGGTAAGAAAGAAACTCCGTCGCCGAGTACTATCATTCACTCCTATGAATGAACGTCTAGTCACAATCCGCTTCAAAGCTGGGTTCTTCAACATACCGCTGGTTTGCGCCCACGCACCGACGGAAGAGAAGGACGATGTGACCAAAGATGCCTTTTATGAGTGCTTGGAGTGCACTTATGAGAACTGCCCCTACCACGAGGGCGAAATCGGACTTGGCGACTTTAACGCCAGTTTGGGCAAAGAAGGTATCTTTGGCACTACGGTCGGTAAATTCAGCCTCCACGAGGAAACATCCCCAAATGTGTTGAGGCTGATCGACTTCGCCGGGGCCCGAAATATGGTTATCTGTAGTACTAGATTCCAGCATAAGAAAATTCATCAAGCTACCTGGCTGTCTCCGAATCGAAGAACTACCAGCCAGATCGATCATTTTATAGTAGACGGAAGACACGTCTCCAGGTCACGAGGTCCTAACATCGACTCGGACCACTATATTGTTGCAGCGAAGATTCGCACCTGCCTCTGTGCAGCAAAAAACGCACGCCAACAAACACAAGGAAGGTTCGACGTCGAGAAGCTGCATTCACAACAGACAGCCTAACGATTTCCAACTCAGCTTGCACTCCTGCTCCCTGAGAGCACTCGTCAACAACTCGGTATAAAAGAACTGTAGGACGGCATTTCAAACTCCTTACGTACAGCTGCAACCGAAACCATTGGATTTCGGAAAGTGCAAAAGAACAGCCGGTACGACGAGGACTGCCGTGTCGCAGCGAACCTCGCAACGTTACGATCGACCACAACACGTACGGGATGGGATAGATACCGAGAGTTGAAGAGGGAAGCGATACGCATTTGCAGACAAAAAAACGAAAGAGGCCGAAATGCGTGTGTACGAAGAGTTTGATAAGCTTGCCGACAGGGGTAATGCTCGATAATTCTACGAAAAGATGCGCTGGCTAACAGAAGGTTTCAAGACCAAAGCATACTCTTGTAGAACCCCCAAAAGTGATCTAGTCACCGATGCCCAAAGCATACTTAAATTATGGAGGGAACACTTCTCCAGCCTGCTGAATGGCAGTGAACGTACAACGCCAGGAGAAGGCGAACCCGATTCCCCAATCGATGACGATGAAGCAGACGTTCCATTGCCCGACCACGAAGAGGTTCGTATAGCAATTACCCGAGTGAAGAACAACAAAGCAGCGGGGGCCGTTGAATTGCCGGCCGAGCTATTCAAACACGGCGGCTGATAGGAGCATGCATCAGCTTCTTTGCAAAATATTGTCGAAAGAAAGCATGGTCAATGGTTGGAATTTAAGTGTGCTATGCCTAATCTATAAAAAAAGAGACCCCACAATCTTCGCCAACTACCTTGGGATAAGCCTCCTCAACATCGCGTACAAGGTTGTATCGAGTGTATTGTGTGAAAGATTAAAGCTCACCGTCAACAAACTGATTGGACCTTATCAGTTTGGCTTTAGACCTGGAAAATCAACAACCGACCAGATATTCACCATGGGCAAACTTTTTGAAAAGACCCGTAAAAGGAGAATCGACACGCACCACCTATTTGTCGATTTCAAAGCTGCTTTCGACAGCACGAAAAGGAGCTGCCTCTATGCCGCGTTGTCTGAATTTGGTATCCCGCAAAACTAATACGGCTGTGTAAACCGACGTTGAGCAGCATCAAAAGCTCCGTCAGGATTGTGAAGGAACTCTCCGAGCCGTTCGACTATCGTGCCACTTCTTCAATCAGCTGCTGGAGAAAATTATTCGAGCTGCAGAACTTAATTGAGCAGGTACAATCCTTTATAAGAGTGTACATCTGCTGGCGTATGCCGATGATATTGATATCATTGGCCTCAGCACCTGCGCCGTTAGTTCTGCTTTCTCCAGACTGATCAAGGAAGCAACGCAAATGGGTCTGGCAGTGAACGAGGGCAAGACGAAATATCTCCTGTCATCAAACAAACAGTCGTCGCGCTTGCGACTTGGCTCTCACGTCACTCTTGACAGTCATAACTTTGAAGTTGTAGATAATTTCGTCTATTTAGGAACCAGCATTAACACCACCAGCAATGTCAGCCTGGAAATCCAACGCAGGATTACTCTTGCCAACACGTGCTACTTCGGACTGAGTAGGCAATTGAAAAGTAAAGTCCTCTCTCGACGAACAGCCAAACTCTGTAAGTCGCTCATTATTCCTGTCCTGCTATATGGTGCAGAGGCTTGGACGATGACAACAACCGATGAGTCGGCGCTGCGAGTTTTCGAGAGAAAAGTTCTGCGAAAGATCTATGGTCCTTGGCGCGTTGGCCACGGTGAATATCGCATTCGATGGAACGATGAGCTGTCCGAGATATACAACGACATTGACATAGTTCAGCGAATTAAAAGACAGCGGTTACGCTGGCTAGGTCATGTTGTCCGGATGGGTGAAAACACTCCAGCTCTAAAAGTATTAGACGCAGTACCCGCCGCGGGAAGCAGAGGAAGGGGAAGACCTCCACTCCGTTGGAAGGATCCAGTGGAGAAGAACCTGGCTTCGCTTGGAATATCCAATTGGCACCACGTAGCGAAGAGAAGAAACGACTGACGCGCTGTTGTTGACTCGGCTTTAATCGCGTAAGCGGTGTCTACGCCAGTTAAGAAAAAGAAGAAGAGATTTAGTTAGATTTTCAACATTTAGCGATGAAAATATATACATATCTATTTTATGAACACCCCTTTACAAAAAAAGTACCATATTATTTTTTAGTTCTCAGCTAAGTTTTTAAATATAAAGACTTCTTAAATAAATAATTTTTTGAATTTTTAATACCTTCCTGTATTAATAGTAATTATATATTTTTTATGAAAAGTAGTTTAAATTAGCTTACGCAGCACTATTTTGCCATGCTCAACTGCAATACCGGCGAGATATTTGAATATGGCCGGGATTTTGATGGGTCGGCATTTTGAGCTTCGGTATTTTAAGTGTATCGCCTCACGTTTAGATAATTTATGCAGCTGGCAGATTAAAGCATATTCTTAATCTTCTTTATTGACGTAGACACCGCTTACGCGATTATAGCCGAGTTAACAACAGCGCGCCAGTCGTTTCTTGTTTTCGCTACGTGGCGCCAATTGGATATTCCAAGCGAAGCCAGGTTCTTCTCCACTGGACCCTTCAAACGGAGTAGAGGTCTTCCTCTTCCTCTGCTTCCCGCGGCGGGTACTGCGTCTTATACTTTTAGAGCTGGAGTGTTTTCGTCCATCTGTTTTTGTTGACCATGATCGAGCCAGCGTAAACGCTGTCTTTTAATTCGCTGAACTATGATCGTATGTCTCATACAGCTCATTGCTCCATCGAATGCGATATTTGCCGTGACCAACGCGCAAAGGACCATAAATCTTTCGCAGAACCTTTCTCTCGAAAACTCGCAACGTCGACTCATCAGTTGTTGCCATCGTCCAGGCCTCTGCATCATACATTTTTGCATAAAGAAATAATGAGGTACCTATAGAGGTAACTTCAAAGTTATGACTATCAACAGTGACGTGGGAGCTAATTCGAAAGTGCGACGACTGTTTGTTTGATGACAGGAGATATTTCGTCTTGCCCTCGTTCACTGCCAGACCCATTTGCTTTGCTTCCTTGTCTAGTCTGGAGAAAGCAGAACTAACGGCGCGGGTGTTGAGGCCAATGATATCAGTATCAGCGGCATACGCCAGCAGTTGTACACTATAATATAAGATTGTACCTGCTCAATTTATTAAAGAAGTTGCACGATAGGGAGTCGTCTTGTCTGAAACCTCGTTTGGTATCGAACGGCTCGGAGAGGTCTGTCCCGATCCTGACGGAGATTTTTGTGTTGCTCAACGTCAGCTTACACAGCCGTATTAGTTTTGCGGGGATACAAAGTTCAGACATCGCTGCATAAAGGCAGCTTTTTTTCGTGCTGTCGAAAGCAGCTTGGAAATCGATTAAGAGGTGGTTTGCTCACGGGTCTTTTCCAAGATTTGGCGCATGGTGAATATCTGGTCGGTTTTGGATTTGCCAGGTCTAAGGCCACACTGATAAGGTCCAATCAGTTTGTTGACGGTGGGCTTTAATCTTTCACACAATACGCTCGATAGAACCTTATATGCCATGTTGAGGAGGCTTATCCCACGGTAATTAGCGCAGATTGTGGGTTCTCCCTTTTTGTGGATTCAGCAGAGCACATTTAAATTCCAATCGTTGAGCATGCTTTCGTCCGACTATACTTTACAAAGAAGGTGAAGCATGCTCCTTATCAGCTCTTCGCCGCTGTGCTTGAATAGCTCGGCCGGCAATCCATCGGCCCCCACTGCTTTGTAGTTCTTCAGAAGGGTAATTGCTATTCGAACTTCTTCATGGTCGAGAAATGGAACGTCTGCTCCATCGTCATCGATTGTGTAATCGGATTCGGTTTCTCCTGGCGTTCTTCTTTCACTGCCTTTCAACAGGCTGAAGAAGTGTTCCCTCCATAATTTTAGTTTGCTCTGGGCATCGGTCGCTAGATAACCGTGTGGGGGTTCTACAAGTGTATGCTCGGGTCTTGAAACCTTCTGTTGGCCAGCGCATCTTTTCGTAGAATTCGAGCATTTTCCCTGTCGACCGGCTTATCAAGCTCTTCATACTCACGCATTCCGGCCTCTTTCTTTTTCTGTCTGCAAATGCGTCTCCCTTCCCTCTTCAACTTTCTATATCTATCCCATCCGGCACGTGTTGTTGTCGATAGTAACGTTGCGAGGTAGGCAGCCTGGTTTCTCTCCGCCGCGACACGACACTCCTCGTCACGAGCTGTTTTTGCATTTTCCGAAAACTAATGGTTTCAGTGTCAGCTGTACGTAAGGAGTTTGAAATGCCGTCCCACAGTTCTCTTATACCGAGATGCTGACGAGTGCTCTCAGAGAGCAGGATTACAAGCTGAATAGATAATCGTTCGACTGTCTGTTGTGATTGCATCTTCTCGACGTTGAACCTTCCTTGTGTTTGTTGACGAGCGTTTTTTGCTGCACAGAGACAGGTGCGAATCTTGTCTGGAACAAGAGAGTGGTCACATCGAAAACATTGGAGACGTGTCTTCCGTCTATCATAATATGATCGATCTGGTTGGTGGTTTTTCGATCCGGAAACTGCCAGGTGTCTTGATGAATTTTCTTATGCTGGAATCTAGTACTACAGATCCATATTTCGGACTCCGACGACTTTTCGCAAATGATTATGTTATGATAACAAATGCCCACATACAATTTTGTCGACGGCAATGGCAATAGATTTGACAGTTAGTATGCCATAAACTTTAGTCTGTCGAGATATGGGGTGAGAGGACAATGCAAAAACATTCAACAACGCCAACATAACTGACAGAGATAAAGAGAGGCCCAACTCTACTGTCACTGGAAATGTGAAAACTGCTCACCTACCGAACTTTGACAGTAGGTTTTGACGTTTTGCATTTGGAATTAGTGGAATGGCTAAATTGAAATTATACCAAAAATATACATTATGTGAACGGAGGGATTTGTTGCCGCCGTTTAAGATCACTAATAAAAAACAGTGAAAATCAAAGAAAATGCGAAATTTAAGTATATTTCATGAAACGTATTGCAATTTGATGCATATTTCAATTACAAATGTCTAAAAACTTTTATTAATTGAGAAATAACAGGCTTCATTAACTTTATTGAGTATGGGAAGATCAAAACTCAGTCGTTTTAATAAACCATAAAGTCATTAAAAAGGATTTAAGTAGTTTCACTATATATTAAAAGTCCAATATATAATAATTTGCAATCGTAATAAATCTTAGGTGTTTTAATTTAAGTGCCCAAAAATTCTTACTTTGATCGATCTGGCCCCATGGAAAATGTTATAAAAAACGCTTATTTTGAGGCGCTCGCCCTCTAGAATAAGTTGGGCATCGCATTATCCCTGACAACTGAGGCGAACCCAACAAAAAGAAACACAACGCAATAAAAACGAATGTGAACGCAAACGAACATAAAGGCGGCACTACAGCAGCTAAAACAACAGCGACAGCAGCAGAATCGAAGGTATCAACGCGGGAGTAAAAAACCATATCAGGTTACATTTAAAATTATACTTATATTTCTATTCATAAATAACATACAATTATACACACCCACACATAACCATTCTATCTATTAGCCCATATACATCTTTTTATATAAAATAATTACGTGTCACGTTGTTTGTCCGCGATGGACTCCTAAACACTGATCCCATAATTTGTTGACTTTTATTAAATACAATCCTTTAACTATGCACATTGTTGATGTTTTTTAAATACAATATATTAAACGGACAACTCTATTAACTAGACAGAAGGCTGGTAACCAGATATTGAGACAGCAGCCTTAAATGTATTTATTTTTTTTCAATAAAATTTATTTGTATGAACATTTTAAAAATTAATCCTCAACTACAATCCCTTGGATTCTTTTACCGACAAAAACGTGTTCGCCTTTATTCGTAAGTAAAATTTTGACTATATTGAATATTTTATTATATGAGTAATATACGTATTATAAAATGTATACCACAGCAACGCGCGAGGCCGGATCCCCTAGTATGTATGTACAACAAATGTCGGCGGGTTTTGTGTCAGGCAGGAACATGAGATGCGTGTTTCGTGCTTACGACGGTCCGAGTACTTCGCGGAACCACTTGAAAAGAATGTTGAGGGGAGTTTGTAGAAGAGAGGTCAGTATGTGTAATTTATTTGATGAATAAAGAAGTCTAGATAGATAGATAAATAATTGATGAATGCACCGCGACATTAGGTCTATTGTGCCCTCTCCTAACTCACAGTGACTCACTTAGCCCCAGCATATTGATAAAGTCCAATATTCTGCTGGGTGCTCGTGAGGCGATGTGATCCCTATCCGGAAACATGTATCCAAGGACCTTCAACCTGCGGATATAGACTGCTATGCAGTCGATTAGCAGTTATTCCGGGGTTTCAGGCTCCCTGTCGCAAAACCGGCAGTTGGCGCAAGAGGATAGGCCCATGTTAAATAAATGCCCATTCAACTTGCAGTGGCTGGTATAAAATGCGACCAGTAGCCTGAGTTTATTCCTTGGGAGGTTAATTATCGATTTAAACCTATTCTGGTTGTACCCCCCAATTAGCAACTTGGCATGTCGCATACCATGCGCTCGTTGCAAATGTCTTTCCCTGCCCACTCTTTCTTCCTTACGGAGCAGCTCCTTTAAGGTATGGGGACACTAGCATATTGGTGGTGGCTGCGGAGCGGGCGGGCTCATCAGCCAGTTCGTTGCCGGTTATACCTCTATGACCAGGCACCCAGATTAGGTGCACCTGGTTCTGTTCAGCTAGGCTGTTCAACCGTTCTCTACACTCCTGCACTAGGAGCGATTTGATCTCGTAAGAGGATATCGCTTTTAATGCCGCTTGACTACGCTAAGTATGGTTATACGCTCACTGCGATAGTTGCGATGAAGGTTTATCTCTAAACATCGACTTATGGCAAAGACCTCTGCCTGAAAAATGCTCGAAAAGCTACCCACCGGTATGGAGAGCTTGGTGCATGGATCCCTGCCCCAATCCCTCTGACGTTTTCGAGCCGTCGGTGTACCACGTCAACGTGCTTTCTCAGCATTAGCTCAAGAGTGGATTCGTTCCACTCATTCTTGTTGCTGAAGGTGATCTTAAACTTCTTCGTGAAGTTAATTGTTTTGGTAAAGCTGTCCTTCGGGAGGAGGGCTATTGGAATATTGCCACTTATCACCTCCATCCTCTGCGACCAGATTACCTTGCCTTTGCGACACCCCTATGCTGTTATTTGTAGAAGTGAGTGCTTGGCTACTTGACCGATCACCAAATGAAGCGGTGTGAGTTCCATCAGGACCTCCAGAGCTGCCGTTGCGCAAGTTCGCATTGCGCCCCTCATGCAGACGCAGGCTAGCGCTGCAGCTTCGATAATTGGGCTCCTACCGAAGCCTAACACGTTGCTGAGGCTCAGGACACCGCCCCATACGTGATTATCGGTCGCACAGTCATGGTGTACAACCACTTAACGATCCTAGGCTTACAGCCCCAGGATTTTCCCGCCAGCCGTTTGCACACCATTAATGCTTTTGTTGCTTTGACCAAGGTCTGGTTCACATGCTGCTTCCACCGCAAAGCTGAATCCAGCGTGATACCAAGGTATTTGACCTTACTGGTCATCTCAACCTCTCTGCCCCCAAGTGTGAGATTCCTGAGACCGGGTAGGAACCTGCGTCTCGTAAACAAGACAACGGTCGTCTTTGAAGGGTTGATATTCAATTCAACCCCTCTTCACCACCCCTTTGCCAGGTTTAAACCTCGTTGTACCAGGTCGCAGAGAGTGTCCTCAAATTTCCCTTTGGCTATAATTACAATGTCGTCCGCATACCTTTGGCAGCGGATCCCATTGTCAGTTAGCAGTGCTAACAGGTCATCCACGACAAGACTCCATAGCAATGGCGACAGCACACCTCCCTGCGGACAGCTTCTTGTTGTGCCAAGACGAATCCTTGTACCTCCTACTGTAGTCTCAGCAATTCTGGTGCGCTGTATGGCCTCTATCCATCTACGCACCGGTGCTGCCACCCTCCTTCTCTCCAGTGCCCTGGTTACACTTCTGTGAGATGTGTTGTCAAAGGCACCTTCGATGTCCAAGAAGGCGCATAGCATCACTTCCCCACTCTCCAGTGAACTGTCTATCGCAGCGGTTAACTGGTACAGAGCCGTAATTGGTGGAACTTCCCGCTTTGTAAGCATGCTGAGCAGCATGCAGGTGTGCAATCTTCAGCGCCTTCGACCTTATTTCATATTTATTCTATGATCTTTTCCATAGTTTTGAGTAGGAAGGAAGTTAAGCTAATTGGCCTGAATGATTTGAACAGAGAATAGTCCTTCCTTCCTACTTTGGGTATGAAGATCACCTCAGCCGTTCTCCATAACTCAGGGATGTACGCCATTGCGAGGCTCTCCCTCAGCAGCCGAACCAGGTGTGACAGCAGAATCTGCTCACCCTGTTGTAAAAGCGCTGAGTCCACTTCCGGAGACTTGAATTTATCAAACGAGGCCATTGCCCACTTGATCGAGTCCGCGGGAAATAATTGTTTCGCGATTACCCAGTCAGAGCGGGATGGCCTGTGTTGAATTACCGATAGACACTGGTCTTTCGGAATAGTCTCCGGGAAGCGAGCACGCTGAAGCTCTGTAGCTCTATCTTCCGTGCTGGTCGTAAATGTCTCGTCGCTTCTTTTAATTGCCAGCACTGTGGCAGTCTTACCTCTAGCCAGCGCCTTGTGCAGCCAGGCCGCTTCTGGCGTAGAGGTGACATTTTCACAGAATCTCCTAAAGCGAGCCTGTTTAGCAGACCTAATCTCTTTACTATATAGGGTGAGTTTGCTCCTATACTTTTCCCAGACCCCTGTACGTTTTCCTCTATTAAATAGACTTCGTACTTCCTGAGGTCTGCAAGCTTCCTTGACCACCAGGGACAGTTACGGCTGTCTGTGGACAGTTTTAGGGGGCAACTGTCATTGTAATCGTTAATGACGGACCCGTTCAGCGCGGATAACCTACACTCAATTCCCGGGCCCGTAACGCTATTGTCAGTCTACTCCTCCCTACTCAATTCCTCACTTAGCCTCTCGCTGAAGGCGCTCCAATTTTTCCTCCGAGGGTTACTCCTACTGCGAAGTTGTCTGACCTCTACCTTCAACGCGAACCTAACTATTCTGTGGTCTGACAGGGAGGGCTCCGTTGAGACCCTCCATCGCGAGACCCAACCGCTAGCAGCTGCTTATCGTTATGAAGGTGGGTTCGCACCCCACATTCTCTATTGCTAAGTTATTATCTAGTACATATTCTAATAAAGACTCACCCTAATAAAGACGCAGCCGATAATAAGGGGTAGTCTGTACCTCTTACAGTACTAAACCAGCCTTTCCACTATTCTGGGGGTGCTATGGATGCCTCCCCCAGGAAGTAGGCTGATGCCAGAATGAAGTCCTTGCCTTCAAACACCCTGGCCTACACCGCCACCAGATCCTGCGTCAGGAACTCTAAAATACAGAAAAATTCAATATTACTCCTGACTACTTAACAAGTTCTAGGACCCTCGCTAAAGAGATCCCAGATTACCTTGTTGAGGCCTTTGACCTCTCCTTTGTAGTCCCAAGGTTCTTGGATCAGCAGGATGTCCAGTGTTTCCGTTGTGAACTTGCTCGTTATGTCAGCCGAAGCTGCCGCCGCGTGATGCAGGTTCACCTGGGCGACTTCCATGTCTGTAACAGTAGTTCGAGGGAGGCATGTCCTCGTCCCCGCAGTCATTCGCCTTGCTGTTCATGAGGTCCCCTAGTCCCTCGAGGAGTTCCTGGGTGGAGGGGAACTCTGCTCCCTGGACAACAGAGACATCCGAGGTCACGGCAGGCATAGCCTGCTCAGCCCTGCTTACCCTGAGTTGTTTCGCAACCTCGTCCACCTGCATCCTCTCCACTTCCGCATCTTGTTTGACGTTGCCCTCGCTTGGCTGAGTGAAGCCTTACCCGCCTCCATGCTCCCGGTGGTCGCGGGTTTGTGTCGCCTTATAACCACCGTGCTGAACCTGTAAAACAGGCGGAAGCTCGCTGTACGGACGTACCTGTACGAGTCGTCGTCAATGTACATCTTCGTCCTGTTAGGTTTCCTTTTTCCTCGACCTTGCTGCTGACGACACACCAGGCCGTTGAGGTCCCGGCTCTAGTTCTTAACCAGTCCCAGAGCAAACTCGTAGTGCTTGTCTCCGCACTGGGAGAGGAATATCGGGAAACGTCCAGCCTTCCATCTTTGAGGCAAACTCTTGCAGCCAGTTGACAGACGTCTCTTCCAGACAGTTCACATGCAACATGCCATCTTAGAATTCCCCCCCAAGGAAGGACCCTGCGTATTTGTCACCTCTCGATACCTCTTCCATGAGGAAGTCCTGGAGAACGGTAAGCTTCTCCCGACTCCAACGACTTCGCCGGGTAGTTTAGAGGCGGTACAGCCATGCAGATGCCTTTAACAGCACCCACATATCTGCGCCGCCCTTCCTCCACCCGGGGGGAGCCGGTTCTGATGTTTGGCCTCCGGCTGTTCTCGTGTTGCCGCTCCTCATCCTTTTGGAACTGGGGGGCTCCTGCGGCGTGACCTGCCCGCTCTTCTGCCCTTCCGTTACCTCGCATTGCGGTCTGTGTTTCACCGACCAGGCCACGGTCACTTGGCCGGCTGCGCACGATCAGACGCTGTCCTGCCACGCTCCTTTGTAGGCGGGGCACTGCTCCCTGTGCTTCTTCCCTTGGCCAGGGCTTCCGCCACCTCGGGGGTCTTCCCCTCCTGAAGGTGCCGCAGGTACCACTTGAGGTTGGCCCCGCTCATGCCCTTCCTACGAGGGTCATCGCACCCGCCAGGTCTTCCTGATGCCGGGAAAGGGCGCTGCCCTCCCTCCTGCGCCTTCTTCTCCTTTTGCTCGCACCCTCGGTCTCTGTCCGACATGACTCCCCTGTGTTTGAGCAGCTAATCCTACTACAGGGGGTTCTTGTGATGCTTCGAGCTCCATCCGCGGCCACACTTTCTTTCGACTGTCGGACGCCGCTGCAAGAAGGCATGTCGTCTTCATCGTCCCTGGCATGCTCTTCGAACAGCGCCCGCTTCTCTGGAAAGAGAGCATCAAGGAAGCTAAATTTCCGCTTAGCGGATTTCAAGGCCGAGCTCAATATTTATTTTTTACCAAAACGGTCTGAAGTGTGTAATATTGTTTTTTACTAATAATTCATTTAATTTTTATATCATTGAACTGACGTCCTTTTTATTTTTAATTTTAATGCCATTCAAAATAACTACAATCTCATTTTATAAAAAAAAGTGTATATGTGATTTTTTATAATAAAAACATGAAAATCCCGTTTTTTTATTTCATTATATGTAATCATTATTGGAACTAATTACAAAATCATTGTAGTATAAAACAATAAAATAGTAACTCATAATACTTTCGTAATGGATTTTTTAGCCTTTGGTTCATAGAGTTACGGCTCAAATGGCTAAAGTGGCTTGCTCACAATTTAGCTTCTTTGTATACTCACAAGGGTTTCAGATTCATAATTGTCAGAGAATCCTACGCAAAGATTTATAACAGCCTTGGCAGACGGCAGCGTTAATCCGAATTAACTACTCACTTAAACAGATCCAAATTTGTAGGTGTAAGAAGACAGCTATGCTAGTTTGAAACTCTCGTAAACAGCTGATTGTCATTCTTATAATAGTATATTCAATAAAAATGGTTAGAAGATAAACATTGCGGTTATAAGCGGATCAATTCTTACAAAAACATATCAGTACGTTATTTTAAAAACTGCGTCATAACATAAAACTTCTTGTTTTATTGCCAACGAAAATGCAGATACCCCTCTAAAGTTTTGAGGATTAAACGGGAGTTAGCAACGGAGTTATCTTTACTAACTCCTGAATTAATGCGGATTAATGCAGTTAATCCGGAGTAACGCTGCCGTCTATAATGCTGTTAGTATTGTGAACTCATAACCACATACTTTTGAATAATTGCTTCTAACAAGCTAAACAGCTCGCAAGCCAAAACACTCTCTCACACAATTGTAAGTGAGCAGTAATCGCACTTGTAATCATTCCGTGAATAATTTGCTTGCTTCATACTCGCAAGTAGCTCAAAGTTGTGCTTAATTCATTCACTGCAGATTACTGACTGTGATACAGTCACAAGTCTCTAAAATTAAAATTAGAGGCAATTTTTGAGACTTGAGACGATTTTGCAACGCAATACGTGACAGACACAAAAATCTCTCAATTAAAAACGAACAGGTCTAATGAACTCTTTCATTCCATTATTTAGAGATGTATTTACATTTGAATGCAAATAAACATGTCGATAACAATTATCAAATTTTCTTTAACATAGTCAAAAAGCATAATCTTATTCTTCTCATTACATATATATAAATGAAACGCTTTTTTTTTGTATGTTCGCGCGTTACGCCCGAACCACAGCACGGAAAGACGTGAAAATTTGAACGGGTATTCCATTAGTTCTGGAGAAGGTCCTAACGGCGGCATTTTTTGCAAAATCACCCTCGATTTCGCAATTTATGTCTATTTTTTGGCTGAACCGATTTTGCTGAAAATTGGTAATGAAGTAGCTTGGAAACTCGGAACGGGCATAGGCTACTTCCTATCGTTTTATGTTAAAAGTCGCATCAATTAGTAAATAAAAAAAATATTTATTTTAAAACATAAGCTTGTGTTCAATAGTCATGTAAGAATCACTTGACCTTTTTTTCTTAAAAAATACAAAATAAAATCACACAGCTACTGCAGGGTACAGTAGTTTTTGTTTACATGCAAATATTTATGAATTATAGTGATAGTTGTAACTGAATAAGAAAAGATTGAATCATAATTTGAGATGTGTGCAGAATAGCTGACAAATAGTCCGGAGGCATTGCACAGTACAATGCAATATTTAAAAGGAGCGAGCAAGTCTGTGTTTTCTTATGTGTAGTATCTGGGTTGTAGATATAAGGCGATACTCACCCTCTTCTTCTCTACTCCTACACTGCTATTAGCGGCCTTTACACGCCCCGCGAACATGGCATGATGCAAAAGTTTGACGTTTTCGTTCACATGGTCATGCATGCATGCGCATTAGTGGCAGCTCTCTTTTGATTGAAGAAATTTTAGAAATTAAAGAAGAGGAAGAAATTGCAAAAAGTGGCAAGAAAAAACGAATTTGGGTGCAAGATTGGTGTAAGAATAGACCAATACGCTCGCATACAAATTTGTTAAAAGAACTAGAAATATCTTGCCTAAAGCATTACAAAAACTTTCTAAGGATGGATCTTGGCTGATACTGTTATGAGAGATGCAATTCCACCAAATGAACGTCTTTTCGTAACGCTAAAATTTTTGGCCACTGGAGAGTCCTACGAAAGTTTAAAATCTCAGTCACGCATTGCAACCCCAACTTTGAGCAATATAATAATAGAACCATGTAAATCAATAGTAAAAGTACACGAGGATTTTATTTCAGTATGTATTTTTCAACAAAAAACATATGACGTTTTTCAAAATGTAAAAAACTAAAGCTTTAAAGGGAGGAATATGAGTGCTTATCAGCTATACTTAAAATAATTACATTTCAAAAAAGTTAAGAATAATCTGAGTCGGTGAATAATTCATTAATACTGCTTTATTTTGTGCTCGCGTCAAGGTTATTTCCATTAGCATGCGAATTTATGCTGATTGCAGGTACAAACTGAGGTTGATGTGGTCCAAAGTGATGACTTGACTGATATAGAGTGATGACTTCTCTGGGTGGCTGGAATTGGTGCGCATGGGATTGAAGTGATATAAACTCCTCAGGACTTTGCAGCGAAGCGGAAACAAAATATTGTGAAGCTGCAGATGAAGTATCGCAAAAACAATGGTGTTGAAAAGATCGTGGTGGAAAGCTATGCTGTGTCGTTTTATTTTCATATAATTTGTAGGAGCTTTCATTAAAGCGTTCCAATGCTCCTTGATATAAAACTTCCATTATTGCTTTGTTGGCAAAGAGTTGTTGTGTGAAAGAAAGTTTTCTGAAAAGCAATTCCCACGTTGAGCTGAATGTGCTTGCATCGTCCTCCGATTGGTTTGAATCATCAAGAGCTTCAACTGCCTTAGCTAGCAACTCACTCCTTTCTTTTCGGCTATAGTCTTTTTCAAATTTCTTTGCACAAGGTGGTCGATTTTAAAGATATAAAAAATAATATTTTTATTATATCAGATGCCCCAAAATGAAGAAGAATGGAAAATTATTGCGACGGAACTTTTTGAAATGTGGAATTTTCCAAATTACCCTGGTGCTATTGATGGCAAACACATCAACATTAAAAGACCACCACATTCAGGCGCTTACTATTTCAACTACAAGAAAACATATAGCATTGTACTGATGGCACTTGTCAATGCAAAATATCAATTCACAAAATACGTTTGAAATTATATCTTCAAGATTTCGTGATTTGCTAACCACCATAAATTTATGCCCAGAAAAGTGCTCAAAAATTGTACTTACGATATGTTATTTGCATAATTTTTAAGTAAACGTAGTAGCGCTTCATATCTTCGCAAAATAGAAGATAATGATAAGCAATTCATTGAAATGGCAGAATTGCAAAATACCACAAGCTGAAACTATTCCAACACCGCCAAGGAAATTCGAAACATATTTTGTGAATATTTCAATAGTGTCGGTTCATTTTAACATTAACTTTATAAAAAAAATTTTACAAAATCGTCATTAAAAATACATACCTATTTTTTACATTAAAAAGATTGTATTATTTACTTACTTCTTCAACAATATCTCCTTCATTCTCCTCAATTTCTATTGACGAACGGCCGCTTACTTGCACCTCCTGATCTTCCAAAAACGAAAGGTCATCAAAATACCATAACGTCGGTATGTGTATGTCCTCCACACCAGCGCCAGATTTTTCACTTTTCTTTTTTTTTTTAAGTTCGTGGCGGTAAGATGAACGAAATTAATTAATTTTATATTTAAAATTTTCCAAATTAGCGTTACCATCAATTTCTTTTAATTTTGATAGAAGCACTTCATACGCTGCATTCTTTCTGTTTTTGTTTTTATAGCACTCGCTTTTTATTTGCCACAGTTCTGGAAAGCTTCGATAAGGTTCAAAGAACTCTTTCCAAAATTGCTCGTTCATGCGCGACGCTAGGGATTCTACTCGATAATCGAGTTTTCTCGTAAAATAATCGATTTTTCGGAATCGATCTTCAGTAGTCGAAGTCGATTCAGAATCGATTCTTGCCATTCGACTTTATTATAAATTAACAGCCCTATTCTGAAAAATTTGAGAGATTTCTTGTGAGACATATTTTGTGAGGCTATTCTTGCTCAAACCTCATAAGAAAAAAGCTTAAAAAAGTCACCACGTGAGGTAAAAAGTTTTTAGCTGTCAAACAGCTGTTTTAAGAAAAATAAGCAAACAAAAAAGTACACAACAATGGATAATCAGCATATGTAAGTAATTTTGCAAATTTTAAATATATTTATATATATACAATAATTTCATATATTCCTAGGCGTACAAAAACGGAAAGGACAACTCAGGAGCAGCAGCAACATTACATAATGTTTTGCAAGCAGCATCCTGAGTTGCAACGGGGGAAGCTAACTCCGACCAACCCTCAAGGGCTGCAAATACTTTGGTCGGAGTTAGCAGATAATTTAAATGCCTTAAGAGGTCCAACTCGGTCGGCAGCCAAGTGGAGGGAGGTAAGTTCATAAATGCTTGTGTATGTTTCACATTATTAAAATATGTTTCCATAGTCATCGATGCATTGGAAACATCAGTTGCGATCGAGAGCGCGCAAACTGAAGACACATGCGCAAGCGACTGGTGGAAGCCCTCCGATTAATGGAATGAGCGAATTCGAGGAGCAAGCAGTTTACACTTTTGGAGCAGCAGCGGTGAATGGATTGCCGGGTGTTGTGACTTTGGGTCACCAGGTAATATTTTAGTTTAATATTTGTCGGACTATATATGAGGCAATAATTGGTTCGTTTTATACTTACAGGTTTTGCCGTTGTATTTAAATACAGTCACATCGCCTGCTCCAGCGCCAACACCAACAGCCGCATCGCCTGCTCCAGCACCCTCGCTAGCAGTCACATCGCCTGCTCCAGCTTTTCTTGCTCTGACTTTAAATTTTTCTTCCTCGCCATCACCTCATTTTTCTTCCTCACCATCACCTCCATCTTCTTCCTTATCTCCTCCCATCTTATCTTCTCCTATGCCATCTCCTTCTTACATCCCTCCTGAAAAATTGACTGCAGCGAAGATGCTTGGGACAGTGCTAAAGAAAATGGAGGATCGGGTAAAGCGAGATGAAGAGGCCATTGCTCTACAAAGGACAATTGTAGAGCAAAATGTGCCGATGACAGCACCCCTGTCCAAATGACAAAAGCACTAACCTCGCTGTCAGAGCTAAATTGTCTGAAAAATTAGATAAGTAATAATAAAATTGTAAAAAAATTAAAAAATGAAATAAAAATTAAACAAATTAAATAAAATAAAATGAATTATTTAAACATATATAGATGTCTTTTTATTCATTCTTATATGTTTAAATAATTCACTTTATTTTATTTAATTTGTTTAATTTTTATTTAATTTTTTAATTTTTTTACAATTATATATATATATCTATATATATATATATATATATTTATATATATTTATAGTACCTAACGCCACTGGAAATATATACAAACATATGTATGTATATTAAAAAGACATGATGTAACGTTCTCTTACTCTAGCACCCTCCCTATAATTGGGGTTTTCGAAAACAATTTCGGTGCTTCAGTAAAATGTTGTGAAGAATTGTACACGCGTAAATAATCAAAGACGCTTTTTCAGAACTGTAATGAAGAAGGAGGATGGGGTCATGTATAGAAGTTCACGCAAGTGAGGAAAGTTCTCTGATCGCCATTCACTTGGGAGTGGCCAGAAACGATTCTTTTACATATGACTCAAGCAGCTCACGACTTCCGGTCTTTGACCAAGTATCCTCTGGGTAGCCTAAGAACATCCGTTTGAAGGCGAGCTAAAGTGAGAAGGCGAAACACCCCTGCATAGGGTTGTGCGCTGGGTTTGGGACCCGCCACGTAAAAAAACACCCCCAATGAAAGGAAAAAAACAGCCTCGGATGAGAGCCCCCCCTTTTGATGACGACCATGGCAAACGAAATAAGGACTATGATTTGAGGGCATGCACCTGGAATGTCCGGTCCCTTAATAGGGAAGGTGCCGCTGCCCAGCTGGTAGATGTCCTCGTAAAGATAAAGGCTGACATCACCGCCGTCCAAGAAATGCGATGGACGGGACAAGGACAGAGACGAGCAGGTCCTTGTGACATTTACTACAGTGGCCATATAAAGGAGCGCAAGTTTGGTGTTGGATTCGTGGTGGGAGAGAGACTCCGTCGCCGAGTACTATCATTCACTCCTATGAATGAACGTCTAGCCACAATCCGCATCAAAGCGAGGTTCTTCAACATATCGCTGATTTGCGCCCACGCCCCGACGGAAGAGAAGGACGATGTGACCAAAGATGCCTTTTATGAGTGCTTGGAGCGCACTTATGAGAGATGCCCCCGCCACGATGTCAAAATCGTGCTTGGCGACTTCAATGCCAGGGTGGGCAAAGAAGGTATCTTTGGCACTACGGTCGGTAAATTCAGCCTCCACGCGGAAACATCCCCAAATGGGCTGAGGCTGATCGACTTCGCCGGGGCCCGAAATATGGTTATCTGTAGTAATAGATTCCAGCATAAGAAGATACATCAAGCTACCTGGCTGTCTCCAGATCGAAAAACCACCAACCAGATCGATCATGTTGTAATAGACGGAAGACACGTCTCCAGTGTTTTAGATGTTCGCGCGCTCCGAGGTCCTAACATCGGCTCGGACCACTATATTGTTGCAGCCAAAATTCGCACCCGCCTCTGTGCAGCAAAAAACGCACGCCAACAAACACAAGGATGGTTCGACGTCGAGAAGCTGCAATCACAACAGACAGCCGAACGTTTTTCTACTCGGTTTGCACTCCTGCTCTCTGAGAGCACTCGTCAACAACTCGGTATAAGGGAACTGTGGGACGGCATTTCAAACTCCTTACGTACAGCTGCAACCGAAACCATTGGTTTTCGGAAAGTGCAAAAGAACAGCTGGTACGACGAGGAGTGCCGTGTCGCAGCGGAGAGAAAACAGGCTGCCTACCTCGCAACGTTACGATCGACCACAACACCTGCGGGATGGGATAGATACCGAGAGTTGAAGAGGGAGGCGAGACGCATTTGTAGACAGAAAAAGAAAGAGGCCGAAATGCGTGAGTACGAAGAGCTTGATAAGCTGGCCGACAGGGGTAATGCTCGAAAATTCTACGAAAAGATGCGGCGGCTTACAGAAGGTCTCAAGACCGGAGCATACTCTTGTAGAACCTCCAAAGGTGATCTAGTTACCGATGCCCAGAGCATACTTGAATTATGGAGGGAACACTTCTCCAGCCTGCTGAATGGCAGTGAACGCACAACACCAGGAGAAAGCGAACCCGATACCCCAATCGATGACGATGGAGCAGACGTTCCATTGCCCGACCATGAAGAAGTTCGAATAGCAATTGCCCGCCTGAAAAACAACAAAGCGGCAGGGGCCGATGGATTGCCGGCCGAGCTATTCAAACACGGCGGCGAAGAGCTGATAAGGTGCATACATCAGCTTCTTTGCAAAATATGGTCGGACGAAAGTATGCCCAACGATTGGAATTTAAGTGTGCTATGCCCAATCCACAAAAAAGGAGACCCCACAATCTGCGCCAACTACCGTGGGATTAGCCTCCTCAACATCGCATATAAGGTTCTGTCGAGCGTATTGTGTGAAAGATTAAAGCCCACCGTCAACAAACTGATTGGACCTTAACAGTGTGGCTTTAGACCTGGTAAATCAACAACCGACCAGATATTCACGATGCGCCAAATCTTGGAAAAGACCCGTGAAAGGAGAATCGACACGCACCACCTCTTCGTCGATTTCAAAGCTGCTTTCGACAGCACGAAAAGGAGCTGCCTTTATGCCGCGATGTCTGAATTTGGTATCCCCGCAAAACTAATACGGCTGTGTAAGCTGACGTTGAGCAACACAAAAAGCTCCGTCAGAATCGGGAAGGACCTCTCCGAGCCGTTCGATACCAAACGAGGTTTCAGACAAGGCGATTCCCTATCGTGCGACTTTTTCAACCTGCTTCTGGAGAAAATAGTTCGAGCTGCAGAACTTAACAGAGAAGGTACCATCTTCTATAAGAGTGTACAACTGCTGGCGTATGCCGATGATATTGATATCATCGGCCTCAACACCCGCGCCGTTAGTTCTGCTTTCTCCAGACTGGACAAGGAAGCAAAAGAAATGGGTCTGGCAGTGAACGAGGGCAAGACGAAATATCTCCTGTCATCAAACAAACAGTCGTCGCACTCGCGACTTGACACTCACGTCACTGTTGACAGTCATAACTTTGAAGTTGTAGATAATTTCGTCTATCTTGGAACCAGCGTAAACACCACCAACAATGTCAGCCTAGAAATCCAACGCAGGATAACTCTTGCCAACAGGTGCTACTTCGGACTAAGTAGGCAATTGAGAAGCAAAGTCCTCTCTCGACAAACAAAAACCAAACTCTATAAGTCTCTCATAATTCCCGTCCTCCTATATGGTGCAGAGGCTTGGACGATGTCAACAACGGATGAGTCGACGTTGCGAGTTTTCGAGAGAAAGGTTCTGCGAAAGATTTATGGTCCTTTGCGCGTTGGCCACGGCGAATATCGCATTCGATGGAACGATGAGCTGTACGAGATATACGACGACATTGACATAGTTCAGCGAATTAAAAGACAGCGGCTACGCTGGCTAGGTCATGTTGTCCGTATGGATGAAAACACTCCAGCTTTGAAAGTATTCGACGCAGTACCCGCCGCGGGAAGCAGAGGAAGAGGAAGACCTCCACTCCGTTGGAAGGACCAAGTAGAGAAGGACCTGGCCTCGCTTGGAATATCCAATTGGCGCCACGTAGCGAAGAGAAGAAACGACTGGCGCGCTGTTGTTGACTCGGCTATAATCGCGTAAGCGGTGTCTACACCAGTAAAGAAGAAGAAGAAGAATGAAGAATGCGGTGTTTTGAGAGGCACCGGAATCGTGACTTCAAAACACCAAAGGCTCTCTCAATGGTATTACGTGCTTTGGCGTGCAACTTATTGTAACGCACTTCCCTTGCATTTGAAGGTTCAGCGACTGGCGTTAACAGCCATGGCTCCAATGGATATCCTTGGTCACCTAACAACCACGAATCACTTTGCGGGTTACAGGTATTTTTGAGGTGCATGCGTGTTGGCGACGTGGTCCAAATACCAGAATCATGGCAAGACCCGGGATATCTCGCGTTGACAGCGGTGAACAGAAGTCGATGATCACAAACCTGCCAAAAATTCAAATATATACATATGTATTAATAGAAAGATTGGTAAATAGTTTGTATAATATAGAACATTACATACTGCTTCTACATTAAGGCTGTAAAATTCTTTCCGGTTCATGAAAAGTGAGAGGAGTAGTGGCGTCTGTGCTTGAGGGTGAAACAATGCCAATATGGTTAATCCCAAATTTCGTGTAAAATCTTTAAGAAAAAATTTATTTATTTATTTATATTTATTTTTATTTATTTATCTTACCCCTTCTTTGTATCCGAAATATCCTGCGCGATTGAAGGGAAATAAATTTCACTGCCCTTAACATCCACAATTAATTTCGAAATAAAGTGCGGAGCTCTAGACACAGAGGGCTGGCTCAAAGAGAGCATATAACTATTACCTACGCATTTTTGGTAAGAGCCATGCCCGTAAAAATACAAACACGCCAGGAAACGCAGATCAAAAGACTTCTGCACATCATGCGGCACCAATTCACAATTTACATAGCGATTTTGGAAATCGAAATGTATTAATAAATGTTGTGTCCTGCATAGTAAAAGGATCGCTTTTGTCTCGCAAACCCTTCAACATTTTCCTCCTACCCCCGATTCCTCCTCCTCAACAATTGCCGCATATACAAAGAATAGCTCCTCCATGCTAATTATAACACTCAATTCTCAATTTTTTAAAAAATGTAAAATATTCATTTAAAACAAAACAAACACAGATGTTTTCTATTATGATGGCTGGTTTCACACGTCACAGATATTTGTGATAATAGTGAGCATTTGAGCTTTTGAATTTTCGCCAGAATAAGGTAACCCTCATTATAGTGAGAAACATCACTGTGGTTAGGTTGGTGACTTTTGCGAGGGCATGAGAATAGGGCTGTAAGTGACTAGTTTCAATTTATACATAATAGACTTAAGACTACTTATATAGTTGTGGTTTGCTGATAGGAATCTACTGCTGCATTCTTGATAAGGATGTTTCTATTGTTTTCCTGATAAAGATGTTTTTACTATTTTCCTGATAAAGATGTTTTTACTATTTTTCTGATAAAGATTAGCCGATGTGCCGCTGTGGTTCGTCTAACCGATAGTGATGTTTGTTGAGGTGATAAGCATGTTTAACTATTGATATTTGTATATATTCGTCTGTTTAGTTCGAGTCTCAATCACTGCGACAGCATTGAAAGGCATCATGTTCAATACAAAAATGTTGCAATTAAGTATCAGCTGAGTATCTGCAGAAAAACAACACTGTCGCAATATTGCTGCAGTTATTTGCTCGAACATCCCCAAAATTTTGGGTGAGTGATGTGTTCCTTAACTCTCCCCTGTGTTGAAAATGAAATGTCCTCATTTCAAGACGTCTGGGCAATTCGCTGAAGTTCGATGTTGTATGTTTGTTCGAAGTTTTTGCGGCGTTTTGTTTTCTCACGTAATTGTATTATGCATATGTATATAATTAAAATTAGAATTATTATTAAGATACAATGCAGAGTAAATCTTATGGGATGTTCTTCTATTGGTATTAAAAACTTATACATTTGTTGAATATTATTGAATTTATAATTAGAATTGGAATTTAAAATATTCAATATTTCTACTTGGTCATTTTGATGAGCGTGTATTGTAACTTTTATTTCTTGCTCGTGATTTATATAAGTCTTATTGTCTATGGTGGTATTATGATTATATTGAATTAAATGAGGACCATTTATTTTTAATTCATTCCATATATGTTCGTTATCTACTATTATATTACCGTGATCCAAGATTTGTATTGAAGGATTATTTTCTTGAATTACATTACATACAGCTTTTTGTTTAGTTAATAATCGGATAGTACAATTGTCTTTCGGCTCTTCTTTGCAAATATTTGTTCCTATATAATTTTTACAATTTGATATGTTAGAAAATTCGCTATTTAATTTTGCAACTCTTTTCTTAAGTTCATATTTTCCGTGTTTGAAAGCTAATGGTGTTAAATTATACATTTCGCATTTATATTTTATTATTGGGTACTTATAAATTGTAATAATGGCGTTATTAAATATACATATGTGAACATCGGAATACTCTAATATATCTATTATTTGAATATCATAAATTTCGTTTTTTATGATTTCTTTTACTTCTTTAATATTAAGTGTTCCAGAATAAAAACTGCCTCTTTTTGCAAAATTGATTGTGTTTGTGATCGTTTCTAATTCTTTATATACTTCAGTAATAACTAAATCATCGGCTAGTGAGTGTGGATCTATTGTTTCTAAAATCTTTTCGAATCGAGAATTAATTTGTTGTTGTTGGTTATTATTCTCAATGAGTTGATTGAGTCCTGTCTTTATCTCTATTAGATCATCGTTATCTGATGTTCCTGTTATAAATTTTAAAACTGAACCTAAAAAATTAATGGCACGTTTTACACGATGTGCAGATGGTAGCAGTTGAGCTTTAAGAGTTTCTGTTTTTCTTGAAAGTATGTTATCTTCATGGTATTCCTTAGAATTATATTGGTTTTTCCTTAAGGTCCCGTAGGGTGCTAATATTTTAGATATGTTCGTTATGTGGTACAGATAAGCAGAATTATTGTAAGTGTATACTGTATCTGTTTCAGTAAGTACTTATTTTTTGTTCATGAGATCTGTAATTTTATCGGAATTTCCGAATTAAATTACACAAGAAAATATTATTAGTCCTATGTTTGCGGGTTGCATTGTGTGCTTTGTTTACGAATGCTGTCTTTATGTATGACTTTCCCCCTCTCTGTTAAGATCGTGTCCCCACGGTCTTCTTTTACCTTGTGTTTGTTGTATTTCGCAGCAATTTTTTTACGGCGGTCTGTTCGACTGTATATTATATCGCCTGGTTGGAATGTTATAATTTTCCTATTATTATTATGATATTAAAGTAGTTTATATTGTTTTACTTCAAGTGTATTTTTGATGTCGGGATATTTTTCACGATTAAAAAAAACTTCTTCAGGTTTGTATCCTGCAGAGGAGTGTATTGTTCGATTATATTGGCGAACAGCGTTAAATATTTCTTCACCCGGCGCGGTACTATTTTGGGCGGCTAAACTCTGACAGAGCTCGATGATTGTACCGTGTAACCGTTCGACTTGAGCGTTGGAAGTTGAGTGATGCACTGGTGTTATTACGTGTGTAATATGTAGTCGATTGTATACGCATCTTGCAGTGTTTGCGTTAAATACACTTTCGTTAACAGTCATGAGATATTTGGCGTTCGGGTACACTTGTGTTAGTACTTCTTCTATGTATTCATGACAGTTTATCTTTGTGTCTAGTTTTCGTAAGAAACAATATTTAGAGTACCTATCTATAGAGCTAAGATACTGCGTGTTATTGATATGGAATATGTCCATTTGAATATACTCTCCTGTTTGTGTTGGAATTGTTGGAATTTTTCCTATAGGTTGTCTATTTGGTTGTCGTTCGTACTTATGTTGTAGACATATCTCGCAGTCTATTGTTTCTTTTTTACACATTTCTTTAATGTTAGGCCAGAAATGAGTTAATAGTATTTCCTGTGTATTATTTTTGTAATTTCTATGGGCACGTTTGTGTACTTGTGTAATTATTTCAATTTGCTCATTTCTAGAAGTGACATCAATAAGCTGATTTTGAGCTAATACAAAATTATAGTTTGGGAAAGCCGCGACGATTTGATTTTTTAAATGGAAAATTATTTCGTCATCTATTTTAAATGCATTAGTAATATTTATTGTGTCCTTTAGTTTAGTTAATAAACCTGCTGTGTATTTGAAATATATTGTATGTCTACGTTGACAAAGAAATATTGTTTGGGTGATTATTTAATTTCTTTCATTATCTTGCGATAGTATTATTTGATTTTTAAATGAATTAAGAGGTTGTTTAACTTTTTTAATAATATCGTTTGATGAACTTTTTTTTGAATGGTCTGAACAACTAGTGTTAGTATTAATTTGTTGCCTGGAAAGAGCATCGGCTACGACACTTTGGTGTCCTGTAAACTAATTTGGCACCATATTCTTCAATCAAATTTTTCCACCTTTTTAATTTTGAGTTGGGATTTCTTTCGGAAATAGAAAAAAATTAATAATTGATGGTTTGTATAAATGGTAATGTTTGCTATACCGTACAAATAGTTTCTGAGTTTTTGTAGGGACCATACTATTGCTAATAGTTCCTTTTCATTGGTGCTATAGTTTTGTTCCGTTTAATTCAATGTACGTGAGATGAATGCAATCGGCTGACGGTTTGTGATAAAACTGCTGCAATAGCAAAATTTCTTGCATCTGTTGTTAAACTAAATGGTTTGGAGAAATCTGGTTGGAAAAGTTCAACCTGTTCTTGCAATGCGTTTTTTATTTTATTTAAAGCTTCTATTGCAGCATCATCCAGATTTATGAGTACTTTAGCGCTTTGATTTTTTTTTACCATTCCTAACTCTCTTCTTAAATGAATTGTTAGTGGCTTCGTGAGTTTAGCAAAATCTTTCACAAATTTCCTGTAATAACTGGCAAGTCCTAGGAAAGATCTTAGTTCTTTTAAATTTTTTGGTTGAGGGTAGCTTTTTATAGTGTCGATTTTCTTAGGATCAACTGTTATTTTGTTATGTTTTATGATATGCCCAAGGTATTCGACTGAATCTTGAAGAAAGGTTGACTTTTCGTCAGAAATCTTCATGTTTGCATTATGTAATGCGTTAATTATTATTTTAATGTGTTCCATATGTTCTTCTGGTGTGGAAGAATATATTAATACGTCATCAATATAGACATATGCAAATTTACCAATGTATTCCCTAAGAATGTCGTCGACGCATCGTTGAAATATGGATGGAGCATTCTTTAGACCGAATGGCATCCTAATAAATTCATACTTTGCACCGTTGACAGAAAATGCTGTCTTTTCTCGATCAGATTGTTTAATTAAGATTTGGTGAAACCCAGATTCCAAATCAATTGTGGAAAAAATGTTTGCTTTTCCCAAATTTTGTATTGTCATATTAATGTCTGGTATAGGATATCTGTCAGTAATCGTATGAGCGTTAATTTTTTGGAAGTCAACAACCATTCGTTTCTTGGGTCTACCTTGATCATCGGTGCCCTTTTTTGGAACAGTCCATATAGGTGAGTTATATGGGCTTTTGCTTTGTTGAATTATACCGTCATTTAACAGTTTCTCAATCTCTTTCCTGACAAAGTCGTGATCAGCCATAGGATATGGATATTGTTTTGTCAATATCAGATCTTCTGTTTCTGTCCTAATTGATGCTTGAATGGTGGTTGTGAAGAGAAATGTTTCACTAATACAATTATTTCTTTTCATGAGTTTGTCTACCTGGTCTTTGAATTGTTCATTATTAATAGTATAGTTAATTGTTTGTTCATTTTTTGAAAGTATCTTTTTTTGGTACTTTAGGCTATAATTGAATAAATTTATTTCTGCTTTCATTTGACGTAATCCTTGTTCGCCAAGAATCATGTCGAATTCGTTAAGCTCATTTATTTCAAAAAACGTTAAATGATGGCCGTACATCGTGATTACTTTTTTAGAGTCTATGACGGAATAACCGTGCAATGTTTTAGTTTTAAATGGTTTAACTTTAATTGATTTCCCTATGTTACATATTTTATTTATATAATTGTTTGTTGATCCTGTATCTACTAATAAGTTAACCTGTTAGGTCACATTTTGTTTGAATGCAGGGCAACCCGTTTATTCGCCTAAAAAAGACCTCCCTGATTCATATTGTTCTTCATATTTCGAGTAGTCTACAGATTCTAAATCTTCTTCCCTTTTGGTTTGATTTATTTTGTGTGTTGCATTTCCATTGCTAAATTCCTTATTTCCTTTGTTCGCATTATGTTTATTATTATAGCTACGATTTACTACGTTATTTCTTGTTGTACTTACAAATCGTCTGGAGCTGTCTATGTTGAGGTTGATTGTTAATTTGCTGCATCCTGTCATTTGCTCGATATTGCTGCTGGTGACGATATGTAGATTGGTTATGGTTGAAGTGAGGATTATAGTTGGTCTTGTAGTTGTGTCTTGATGGATCAGCATATTCTGTCTTGTTTTGTGACACAAATTGTTGGTGACGTTGTGTGGGTTGAAAGCGAGGATTTTGGTTGTATCTCGGTGGAGTTGATTGTATCTCGAATTGCTGGTTTGCGTTGTCATGATGGATGGTACAAGCTATTGCATACGCTGCCTCTAAGTTGTTTGGATTGAAAGAATGAATGTCCTGACTGCTTCTTGGTTAGCATAGTCCTTCATATCCATACTATTAAGCTTATTAGACATCTCAATTTTAGATAATGCTAAATTGAACGCTTTGGACACATTGCTATGGAATTCTGCTAGGGATTTCCTTCCTTGTGTAATTTTTTTCATTTCATCCAATAAAACGTATAGGAGACGTTGGTCCGCAAAGGTATAGTCCAATCGGTTGATAATGGAGTAAAAAATCATCTTCGTGTTGTGGTTTGTTAAAATATCAGCCGCTTGTCCTACGATCTTCGTCCTTATGATTCCGAGAGCGCTGTAGTATTTTGGATGATGGCTAAAGTTTTTTATGGCTTCCATGAATGTCCATACTTGTGACCTCCATGATCTGTATGCTGCCTGACTGCCGTCAAATTTAGGCAGTGATTTGAAAAGTTCTAAATCAATTTCTTTTAGATCAAGGACGTTGAGTTTTTCAAGTGCGATGAATGGTGTGACTTCTGGAATATGTTGTTGTTCCATTGCTATTAGTCGTTGTTTCAGTTCTTCTTGTTGCTGCTGCAGAGATGACATCAGTGACGCCATTTGTGCATGCATTTGAGCCATTTGTTCTTCCATTTCGTTTTGCGGTTTTATTTGTCTGTTGTCGTCAAATGTTTGTTTTTTTATTGACTTACGAAGTTTTTTTAGTGCGTCCAGGCTTGCTAGTTAATTAGTGATGTATTGTCCGCTTTTTCAGGATCTATACTTAGTGATGTATTGTCCGCTATTTCAGGATCTATACTTCTGTTTTTTTTTTTGTTAATTATTTTAGTACTTTTTTCAAACATTTAGTGTTGGAAATCTTATTTCCCGTGGAATTTTTTGTCTATTTTACTCTTTCATTACTGTAGAGTAAAAAATGAACAAACCGTCTTCGTACAACTCCCTCTTCTTACAACATGCTTATAATAGACTTAAGACTACTTATATAGTTGTGGTTTGCTGATAGGGATGTACTGATGCATTCTTGATAGGGATGTTTCTATTGTTTTCCTGATAAAGATGTTTTTACTATTTTTCTGATAAAGATTAGCCGATGTGCCGCTGTGGTTCGTCTAACCGATAGTGATGTTTGTTGAGGTGATAAGCATGTTTAACTATTGATATTTGTATATATTCGTCTGTTTAGTTGATAAGAATTTTGGGTGAGCTATGTGTTCCTTAACCGCTGTATGAATTTACTTTAAAAAAATAAGCAACGGGTCGAATGACCAGTGTCACCAATGTGGAAAGCAATTAAAATATAATGATAGTACGTCTCGATTAATCAAACATCTCGAAAAATCACATAAATTTTCCTTAACTGCTTCTAATGCTAATCAAAATCGCACATTGAGTGAAAAAGAGAGTGACGATGAAATAATAAGTGTCTCACAACCGAAAAAGGTAAGTATATAGGTTTATATTTATAACCTTCAAATCTATACTGTTTTTCTTGTATTTTTCTTTATGTATATTTAAATGCCAGTTATTGTATAATATCATTTAATGCTTAATTTCTAACAAGTTATTTTTTCAACTATCTCGCTTATCAGAAGCTTCTACTGAACTAGTTCCATTCAGATCATTTAAATATGCTTCTATTTTTAAGATCTGTCCCGGAAAATGTATGACTTTCTTAAACTGACAATTAGCATATTGTTCTTTTACTTATTTTAAATTTATTTAAAAACTTATTTTATTAACTTGTTTAAGCAACTTGAATTATTTAAAAAAAAATTTATATGAAATGTAATGTTCTTGTTATTTATAGACAAAAAAAGCAATTGTTTTAAAAAATATTTATTTTTGTGTTTCATTTAATCGATTTGAATTATTCATTCTATTTATGCCTTGTGATTTAATAAATAAATTGTTGACCTTTTAATTTAAAATAAATTTCAATCGAAATAATCGATTATTGCGCTCGATTAATCGATTCTTAGAAACGAAAAATATAAAAAGCATTTTGTATCAACTTATGCAATTATAATTATTTATTTATATTATCCATGCAGTATTTCTTCTTCTTCTAAATCGGTTCATAAATGGCGGAGTTATTCGAGTTTTTAGTTGGACAACACCCCTACTGCGTGGGCGTCTAGTACTTCAGGTGAATTTGCTCGATTTTTACGCAGCATTTATTTTTTCGCGAAACACAGCACCACCTGTGTGCGACATTTTACAGAAAATATTTTGCTCATGAGTCATCCTGCATCCAAACACTACCGCCTTTGTGGTATGCCACATTTTGCGGGGCAACAATTTATTATTTAGTTCTAAGCAGCGCCACCTTTGTGCAACATACCACAGAAAGTATTTTTCCCAATGAGTCATCCTGTATGCACACACTTCCTTTACGGTAGTGCCTTTGCGGTATGCAACATTTTTCGACACCGCAATTTGTTTTTCACGCCACAAAGCGCCACCAGTGTGAGACATTTTAAGCGTTAGGTATTTCCAGAGAACGTTTAAGATAGAAAAGGTCCCAGAGAACGTATAATATAGAGAAGGTTCACCGCGTTGCCAAACTTACGATATTTTATTTTTTGGAGGGGTACTCTTTTCTATTAGTGGATTTCACCAATATTTCACAGAAGTGTCGAAAATAGCAGAATTGAGCATTTCCAGTGTTAAATGAGAACAATAATGATAATTTCAATCTTAAGGAATGTACGCTTACAGATTCCCTTTTCTACTATGCGCAAATGATGCTGCATATATGTAATTTATAGATCGGTATACATACATACTTATATTTGTTATGAAAGCACATAAGTATGCACATATGTATATATTTTAAAATTGAGCTATTTTATGATGAATTCTATAAAATCTTTGCAAATGTATAATTCAATAAAATTTGAATTACTACGTAAATATGCATTTTATATACGTTTGGTACGACATACAAATGTATATTTGTATATGTTCTTAAATAAATATTTTCTTTGGTCAATCAACTTTTCGATATCATGTTAAAAGACCAAGCGGTCCCACATTTGCCCATACATATTTAATTATGTTTGCATGTAAACAAATATAAATGAACCATACGCATAATGTTTGTACATTTGTCTACATGCAACAAATGTATGTAAATGCTTCATGAAAATTTGTTGACGCGGAACAACCAATGGCGAAGCTCATATTTTTTTGCTTTCATGTCAAAGAGTCAATGTGTCGAAAGACTGACGCGTCACAACATTGTGTTGTTGGTAGAAAATCAGAGCTGTGCCGAAAACACAAACGAACGATCGCCAATTGCCACTGCTTCCCTTGGCGCTGAAACAGCATCGCATACAAACAATCGTAGATATGTATGTTTGTGTATGAGCTTGCATACATATCGACGCAGATTTTTGTCACGGAAAAATATTTTAGACAAATATTATAAATCGACAACTCCTATGTTGTCACTTTTCTCACTTCTTTCTTAGAACAAACACCAGAAGATGTTCAATTTATGATATTTAGCTTTTGCCATAAAATAAAAGGCAAAAATTAAAAACAAATTCTGTCGAGATTCGAACCCGCATGCTGACCGCGGCGTTTTAAACGCTTACCAGCAGCACCACCATTGACGCTCATATTGCGTTGTCCTAATTATGGTTTGGTTATGCATGTAAGAAATGTACAATGGATCGCCGATTGTTACCGCTTTCCTTGCTGCTGGAACAGCATCGCCTACAAGGTAGCGTAATTATGTATACATATGTATGAGCTTGCATACATATCGACGCAAATTTTTGCGAGCCACGGAAAAATACTTATTTTAGAATTGACAAATATTGTAAATCGACAAGAGCTATATTGCCACTTTTTTCACTTCTTCCTGTGAAGAATCATCAGAAAGTTGTTCAATTTATGATTTTTAGCTTTTGCCATCGTCGCGAAAAAACGCTTCTAGGCAAAGGCATGCTCGGGGAGATGTTACGGCGTCTGTTGTTTTTGTATATTTGTAGTATTTGTAGTTTTTGTGGGTAATATATTTACATGTGAACACATACATATATTGAACACGTATAAATATGTATGTATGATGTGTATGTATATTATTTGTGTGAGAATGCCATACGCACATACATACATACATATGAGTGTACGTACATAAATATAGAGAACCGCGCGCTTTTTATATTACTGATAAATGATAATATCTTGATTTGAAATTCATTTGCACTTGCATACATATCTGCAGGATAGATGCGTATGAAATTTTTAAATGATAAGAGGTGTAATTTACATATATTATTATTGCAATATATTATGTTTTTAGGATATTACGATAATATATCATATGTATATGTATGTATATAGCATATATACATGTACTTATATGAAATTATATTATATTATCAAGGATACGAAATATTTAAAAAGTAGCTTTTATTTGCACGTTAACTACAAATATTACATTGAAAATAGCATAATTTCATTACAATATTATCAATTTTGCATGAATTCACAAAAATTCGCAAAATGATATTCATATCAATTGATATGATTGCATGTAAACGTATAAAAATATAAGCAAAAGAGCAACATACGTCTGTAATAGCAATGTATATTTCTGAGCATAATTTTCATTGAATGCTCAGCTCTGTTCGCTCAGCGCTGTTAAAATTTCTCCTTCTCAGTCAAAAGTGGTAAAATCCACTAATAGGATTTTGTTAGCTCTTGACAGTTCACACGCCTGTCCGCAATTGAACCTTCTCTATATTATACGTTCTCTGAAGCTTCACGTCACGAAGAACGTAAAAATATTTTTGGCTAACTCGGCAGAGATGGAAGAGTCTCACCACAGACAAATTATGAGCGTGTTTCACCACGAAAATAGCAGAATTGAGCATTAAATTATGCTCAAAATTATATATTGCTCTAACAGACGTACATATGTTCGCTCTTTTGCTTATCTTTTTATACGTTTATATGCAAACATATGTACTCAAAAGAATTCGTTTTGTGCATATTTATGAATACTGGTGCATTTGAATACATTTTATTAATTAATTTTTTCAAAGCAATATTGGAAATTAAATCCTACTTTTTTAATTATTTCGTGTATTTGATATATGTATGTATTCATGCTTATGTGTATACTGCATTATATATGTATTTAACAAATTATCATAATATATTAACAAAATTAAATATGTATATTAAAATAGTATCATGATAATACATATGTATGTGTTTATGTTCGCTTTCGCGAATTCAAATCACATTATCACTTATCAGGGGGCCTATTCTGTATCTCGATTCGAAAATGAATTTTCTCGAATTCGAATCTTTTGTATTCGGTAACACTATTTTCGGATTTTCAATCCGTATTTCGAAAAGTGAATCCGAATTAAGAAAATTTGCAACTATGTAATTCGAATTTGATTGTCAAATGTATTCGTAACTGCTGCAATAGCAAAATTTCTTGCATCTGTTGTTAAACTAAATGGTTTGGAGAAATCTGGTTGGAAAAGTTCAACCTGTTCTTGCAATGCGTTTTTTATTTTATTTAAAGCTTCTATTGCAGCATCATCCAGATTTATAAGTACTTTAGCGCTTTGATTTTTTTTTACCATTCCTAACTCTCTTCTTAAATGAATTGTTAGTGGCTTCGTGAGTTTAGCAAAATCTTTCACGAATTTCCTGTAATAACTGGCAAGTCCTAGGAAAGATCTTAGTTCTTTTAAATTTTTTGGTTGAGGGTAGCTTTTTATAGTGTCGATTTTCTCAGGATCAACTGTTATTTTGTTATGTTTTATGATATGCCCAAGGTATTCGACTGAATCTTGAAGAAAGGTTGACTTTTCGTCAGAAATCTTCATGTTTGCATTATGTAATGCGTTAATTATTATTTTAATGTGTTCCATATGTTCTTCTGGTGTGGAAGAATATATTAATACGTCATCAATATAGACATATGCAAATTTACCAATGTATTCCCTAAGAATGTCGTCGACGCATCGTTGAAATATGGATGGAGCATTCTTTAGACCGAATGGCATCCTAATAAATTCATACTTTGCACCGTTGACAGAAAATGCTGTCTTTTCTCGATCAGATTGTTTAATTAAGATTTGGTGAAACCCAGATTCCAAATCAATTGTGGAAAAAATGTTTGCTTTTCCCAAATTTTGTATTGTCATATTAATGTCTGGTATAGGATATCTGTCAGTAATCGTATGAGCGTTAATTTTTTGGAAGTCAACAACCATTCGTTTCTTGGGTCTACCTTGATCATCGGTGCCCTTTTTTGGAACAGTCCATATAGGTGAGTTATATGGGCTTTTGCTTGGTTGAATTATACCGTCATTTAACAGTTTCTCAATCTCTTTCCTGACAAAGTCGTGATCAGCCATAGGATATGGATATTGTTTTGTCAATATCAGATCTTCTGTTTCTGTCCTAATTGATGCTTGAATGGTGGTTGTGAAGAGAAATGTTTCACTAATACAATTATTTCTTTTCATGAGTTTGTCTACCTGGTCTTTGAATTGTTCATTATTAATAGTATAGTTAATTGTTTGTTCATTTTTTGAAAGTATCTTTTTTTGGTACTTTAGGCTATAATTGAATAAATTTATTTCTGCTTTCATTTGACGTAATCCTTGTTCGCCAAGAATCATGTCGAATTCGTTAAGCTCATTTATTTCAAAAAACGTTAAATGATGGCCGTACATCGTGATTACTTTTTTAGAGTCTATGACGGAATAACCGTGCAATGTTTTAGTTTTAAATGGTTTAACTTTAATTGATTTCCCTATGTTACATATTTTATTTATATAATTGTTTGTTGATCCTGTATCTACTAATAAGTTAACCTGTTAGGCCACATTTTGTTTGAATGCAGGGCAACCCGTTTATTCGCCTAAAAAAGAGCTCCCTGATTCATATTGTTCTTCATATTTCGAGTAGTCTACAGATTCTAAATCTTCTTCCCTTTTGGTTTGATTTATTTTGTGTGTTGCATTTCCATTGCTAAATTCCTTATTTCCTTTGTTCGCATTATGTTTATTATTATAGCTACGATTTACTACGTTATTTCTTGTTGTACTTACAAATCGTCTGGAGCTGTCTATGTTGAGGTTGATTGTTAATTTGCTGCATCCTGTCATTTGCTCGATATTGCTGCTGGTGACGATATGTAGATTGGTTATGGTTGAAGTGAGGATTATAGTTGGTCTTGTAGTTGTGTCTTGATGGATCAGCATATTCTGTCTTGTTTTGTGACACAAATTGTTGGTGACGTTGTGTGGGTTGAAAGCGAGGATTTTGGTTGTATCTCGGTGGAGTTGATTGTATCTCGAATTGCTGGTTTGCGTTGTCATGATGGATGGTACAAGCTATTGCATACGCTGCCTCTAAGTTGTTTGGATTGAAAGAATGAATGTCCTGACTGCTTCTTGGTTAGCATAGTCCTTCATATCCATACTATTAAGCTTATTAGACATCTCAATTTTAGATAATGCTAAATTGAACGCTTTGGACACATTGCTATGGAATTCTGCTAGGGATTTCCTTCCTTGTGTAATTTTTTTCATTTCATCCAATAAAACGTATAGGAGACGTTGGTCCGCAAAGGTATAGTCCAATCGGTTGATAATGGAGTAAAAAATCATCTTCGTGTTGTGGTTTGTTAAAATATCAGCCGCTTGTCCTACGATCTTCGTCCTTATGATTCCGAGAGCGCTGTAGTATTTTGGATGATGGCTAAAGTTTTTTATGGCTTCCATGAATGTCCATACTTGTGACCTCCATGATCTGTATGCTGCCTGACTGCCATCAAATTTAGGCAGTGATTTGAAAAGTTCTAAATCAATTTCTTTTAGATCGAGGACGTTGAGTTTTTCAAGTGCGATGAATGGTGTGACTTCTGGAATATGTTGTTGTTCCATTGCTATTAGTCGTTGTTTCAGTTCTTCTTGTTGCTGCTGCAGAGATGACATCAGTGACGCCATTTGTGCATGCATTTGAGCCATTTGTTCTTCCATTTCGTTTTGCGGTTTTATTTGTCTGTTGTCGTCAAATGTTTGTTTTTTTATTGACTTACGAAGTTTTTTTAGTGCGTCCAGGCTTGCTAGTTAATTAGTGATGTATTGTCCGCTTTTTCAGGATCTATACTTAGTGATGTATTGTCCGCTATTTCAGGATCTATACTTCTGTTTTTTTTTTTTGTTAATTATTTTAGTACTTTTTTCAAACATTTAGTGTTGGAAATCTTATTTCCCGTGGAATTTTTTGTCTATTTTACTCTTTCATTACTGTAGATTAAAAAATGAACAAACCGTCTTCGTACAACTCCCTCTTCTTACAACATGCTTATAATAGACTTAAGACTACTTATATAGTTGTGGTTTGCTGATAGGGATGTACTGATGAATTCTCGATAGGGATGTTTCTATTGTTTTCCTGATAAAGATGTTTTTACTATTTTTCTGATAAAGATTAGCCGATGTGCCGCTGTGGTTCGTCTAACCGATAGTGATGTTTGTTGAGGTGATAAGCATGTTTAACTATTGATATTTGTATATATTCGTCTGTTTAGTTGATAAGAATTTTGGGTGAGCTATGTGTTCCTTAACCGCTGTATGAATTTACTTTAAAAAAATAAGCAACGGGTCGAATGACCAGTGTCACCAATGTGGAAAGCAATTAAAATATAATGATAGTACGTCTCGATTAATCAAACATCTCGAAAAATCACATAAATTTTCCTTAACTGCTTCTAATGCTAATCAAAATCGCACATTGAGTGAAAAAGAGAGTGACGATGAAATAATAAGTGTCTCACAACCGAAAAAGGTAAGTATATAGGTTTATATTTATAACCTTCAAATCTATACTGTTTTTCTTGTATTTTTCTTTATGTATATTTAAATGCCAGTTATTGTATAATATCATTTAATGCTTAATTTCTAACAAGTTATTTTTTCAACTATCTCGCTTATCAGAAGCTTCTACTGAACTAGTTCCATTCAGATCACTTAAATATGCTTCTATTTTTAAGATCTGTCCCGGAAAATGTATGACTTTCTTAAACTGACAATTAGCATATTGTTCTTTTACTTATTTTAAATTTATTTAAAAACTTATTTTATTAACTTGTTTAAGCAACTTGAATTATTTAAAAAAAATTTATATGAAATGTAATGTTCTTGTTATTTATAGACAAAAAAAGCAATTGTTTTAAAAAATATTTATTTTTGTGTTTCATTTAATCGATTTGAATTATTCATTCTATTTATGCCTTGTGATTTAATAAATAAATTGTTGACCTTTTAATTTAAAATAAATTTCAATCGAAATAATCGATTATTGCGCTCGATTAATCGATTCTTAGAAACGAAAAATATAAAAAGCATTTTGTATCAACTTATGCAATTATAATTATTTATTTATATTATCCATGCAGTATTTCTTCTTCTTCTAAATCGGTTCATAAATGGCGGAGTTATTCGAGTTTTTAGTTGGACAACACCCCTACTGCGTGGGCGTCTAGTACTTCAGGTGAATTTGCTCGATTTTTACGCAGCATTTATTTTTTCGCGAAACACAGCACCATCTGTGTGCGACATTTTACAGAAAATATTTTGCTCATGAGTCATCCTGCATCCAAACACTACCGCCTTTGTGGTATGCCACATTTTGCGGGGCAACAATTTATTATTTAGTTCTAAGCAGCGCCACCTTTGTGCAACATACCACAGAAAGTATTTTTCCCAATGAGTCATCCTGTATGCACACACTTCCTTTACGGTAGTGCCTTTGCGGTATGCAACATTTTTCGACACCGCAATTTGTTTTTCACGCCACAAAGCGCCACCAGTGTGAGACATTTTAAGCGTTAGGTATTTCCAGAGAACGTTTAAGATAGAAAAGGTCCCAGAGAACGTATAATATAGAGAAGGTTCACCGCGTTGCCAAACTTACGATATTTTATTTTTTGGAGGGGTACTCTTTTCTATTAGTGGATTTCACCAATATTTCACAGAAGTGTCGAAAATAGCAGAATTGAGCATTTCCAGTGTTAAATGAGAACAATAATGATAATTTCAATCTTAAGGAATGTACGCTTACAGATTCCCTTTTCTACTATGCGCAAATGATGCTGCATATATGTAATTTATAGATCGGTATACATACATACTTATATTTGTTATGAAAGCACATAAGTATGCACATATGTATATATTTTAAAATTGAGCTATTTTATGATGAATTCTATAAAATCTTTGCAAATGTATAATTCAATAAAATTTGAATTACTACGTAAATATGCATTTTATATACGTTTGGTACGACATACAAATGTATATTTGTATATGTTCTTAAATAAATATTTTCTTTGGTCAATCAACTTTTCGATATCATGTTAAAAGACCAAGCGGTCCCACATTTGCCCATACATATTTAATTATGTTTGCATGTAAACAAATATAAATGAACCATACGCATAATGTTTGTACATTTGTCTACATGCAACAAATGTATGTAAATGCTTCACGCGAAATTTCCGTTGACGCGGACAACCAATGGCGAAGCTCATATTTTTTTGCTTTCATGTCAAAGAGTCAATGTGTCGAAAGACTGACGCGTCACAACATTGTGTTGTTGGTAGAAAATCAGAGCTGTGCCGAAAACACAAACGAACGATCGCCAATTGCCACTGCTTCCCTTGGCGCTGAAACAGCATCGCATACAAACAATCGTAGATATGTATGTTTGTGTATGAGCTTGCATACATATCGACGCAGATTTTTGTCACGGAAAAATATTTTAGACAAATATTATAAATCGACAACTCCTATGTTGTCACTTTTCTCACTTCTTTCTTAGAACAAACACCAGAAGATGTTCAATTTATGATATTTAGCTTTTGCCATAAAATAAAAGGCAAAAATTAAAAACAAATTCTGTCGAGATTCGAACCCGCATGCTGACCGCGGCGTTTTAAACGCTTACCAGCAGCACCACCATTGACGCTCATATTGCGTTGTCCTAATTATGGTTTGGTTATGCATGTAAGAAATGTACAATGGATCGCCGATTGTTACCGCTTTCCTTGCTGCTGGAACAGCATCGCCTACAAGGTAGCGTAATTATGTATACATATGTATGAGCTTGCATACATATCGACGCAAATTTTTGCGAGCCACGGAAAAATACTTATTTTAGAATTGACAAATATTGTAAATCGACAAGAGCTATATTGCCACTTTTTTCACTTCTTCCTGTGAAGAATCATCAGAAAGTTGTTCAATTTATGATTTTTAGCTTTTGCCATCGTCGCGAAAAAACGCTTCTAGGAAAAGGCATGCTCGGGGAGATGTTACGGCGTCTGTTGTTTTTGTATATTTGTAGTATTTGTAGTTTTTGTGGGTAATATATTTACATGTGAACACATACATATATTGAACACGTATAAATATGTATGTATGATGTGTATGTATATTATTTGTGTGAGAATGCCATACGCACATACATACATACATATGAGTGTACGTACATAAATATAGAGAACCGCGCGCTTTTTATATTACTGATAAATGATAATATCTTGATTTGAAATTCATTTGCACTTGCATACATATCTGCAGGATAGATGCGTATGAAATTTTTAAATGATAAGAGGTGTAATTTACATATATTATTGTTGCAATATATTATGTTTTTAGGATATTACGATAATATATCATATGTATATGTATGTATATAGCATATATACATGTACTTATATGAAATTATATTATATTATCAAGGATACGAAATATTTAAAAAGTAGCTTTTATTTGCACGTTAACTACAAATATTACATTGAAAATAGCATAATTTCATTACAATATTATCAATTTTGCATGAATTCACAAAAATTCGCAAAATGATATTCATATCAATTGATATGATTGCATGTAAACGTATAAAAATATAAGCAAAAGAGCAACATACGTCTGTAATAGCAATGTATATTTCTGAGTATAATTTTCATTGAATGCTCAGCTCTGTTCGCTCAGCGCTGTTAAAATTTCTCCTTCTCAGTCAAAAGTGGTAAAATCCACTAATAGGATTTTGTTAGCTCTTGACAGTTCACACGCCTGTCCGCAATTGAACCTTCTCTATATTATACGTTCTCTGAAGCTTCACGTCACGAAGAACGTAAAAATATTTTTGGCTAACTCGGCAGAGATGGAAGAGTCTCACCACAGACAAATTATGAGCGTGTTTCACCACGAAAATAGCAGAATTGAGCATTAAATTATGCTCAAAATTATATATTGCTCTAACAGACGTACATATGTTCGCTCTTTTGCTTATCTTTTTATACGTTTATATGCAAACATATGTACTCAAAAGAATTCGTTTTGTGCATATTTATGAATACTGGTGCATTTGAATACATTTTATTAATTAATTTTTTCAAAGCAATATTGGAAATTAAATCCTACTTTTTTAATTATTTCGTGTATTTGATATATGTATGTATTCATGCTTATGTGTATACTGCATTATATATGTATTTAACAAATTATCATAATATATTAACAAAATTAAATATGTATATTAAAATAGTATCATGATAATACATATGTATGTGTTTATGTTCGCTTTCGCGAATTCAAATCACATTATCACTTATCAGGGGGCCTATTCTGTATCTCGATTCGAAAATGAATTTTCTCGAATTCGAATCTTTTGTATTCGGTAACACTATTTTCGGATTTTCAATCCGTATTTCGAAAAGTGAATCCGAATTAAGAAAATTTGCAACTATGTAATTCGAATTTGATTGTCAAATGTATTCGTAACTGCTGCAATAGCAAAATTTCTTGCATCTGTTGTTAAACTAAATGGTTTGGAGAAATCTGGTTGGAAAAGTTCAACCTGTTCTTGCAATGCGTTTTTTATTTTATTTAAAGCTTCTATTGCAGCATCATCCAGATTTATAAGTACTTTAGCGCTTTGATTTTTTTTTACCATTCCTAACTCTCTTCTTAAATGAATTGTTAGTGGCTTCGTGAGTTTAGCAAAATCTTTCACGAATTTCCTGTAATAACTGGCAAGTCCTAGGAAAGATCTTAGTTCTTTTAAATTTTTTGGTTGAGGGTAGCTTTTTATAGTGTCGATTTTCTCAGGATCAACTGTTATTTTGTTATGTTTTATGATATGCCCAAGGTATTCGACTGAATCTTGAAGAAAGGTTGACTTTTCGTCAGAAATCTTCATGTTTGCATTATGTAATGCGTTAATTATTATTTTAATGTGTTCCATATGTTCTTCTGGTGTGGAAGAATATATTAATACGTCATCAATATAGACATATGCAAATTTACCAATGTATTCCCTAAGAATGTCGTCGACGCATCGTTGAAATATGGATGGAGCATTCTTTAGACCGAATGGCATCCTAATAAATTCATACTTTGCACCGTTGACAGAAAATGCTGTCTTTTCTCGATCAGATTGTTTAATTAAGATTTGGTGAAACCCAGATTCCAAATCAATTGTGGAAAAAATGTTTGCTTTTCCCAAGTTTTGTATTGTCATATTAATGTCTGGTATAGGATATCTGTCAGTAATCGTATGAGCGTTAATTTTTTGGAAGTCAACAACCATTCGTTTCTTGGGTCTACCTTGATCATCGGTGCCCTTTTTTGGAACAGTCCATATAGGTGAGTTATATGGGCTTTTGCTTGGTTGAATTATACCGTCATTTAACAGTTTCTCAATCTCTTTCCTGACAAAGTCGTGATCAGCCATAGGATATGGATATTGTTTTGTCAATATCAGATCTTCTGTTTCTGTCCTAATTGATGCTTGAATGGTGGTTGTGAAGGGAAATGTTTCACTAATACAATTATTTCTTTTCATGAGTTTGTCTACCTGGTCTTTGAATTGTTCATTATTAATAGTATAGTTAATTGTTTGTTCATTTTTTGAAAGTATCTTTTTTTGGTACTTTAGGCTATAATTGAATAAATTTATTTCTGCTTTCATTTGACGTAATCCTTGTTCGCCAAGAATCATGTCGAATTCGTTAAGCTCATTTATTTCAAAAAACGTTAAATGATGGCCGTACATCGTGATTACTTTTTTAGAGTCTATGACGGAATAACCGTGCAATGTTTTAGTTTTAAATGGTTTAACTTTAATTGATTTCCCTATGTTACATATTTTATTTATATAATTGTTTGTTGATCCTGTATCTACTAATAAGTTAACCTGTTAGGCCACATTTTGTTTGAATGCAGGGCAACCCGTTTATTCGCCTAAAAAAGAGCTCCCTGATTCATATTGTTCTTCATATTTCGAGTAGTCTACAGATTCTAAATCTTCTTCCCTTTTGGTTTGATTTATTTTGTGTGTTGCATTTCCATTGCTAAATTCCTTATTTCCTTTGTTCGCATTATGTTTATTATTATAGCTACGATTTACTACGTTATTTCTTGTTGTACTTACAAATCGTCTGGAGCTGTCTATGTTGAGGTTGATTGTTAATTTGCTGCATCCTGTCATTTGCTCGATATTGCTGCTGGTGACGATACGTAGATTGGTTATGGTTGAAGTGAGGATTATAGTTGGTCTTGTAGTTGTGTCTTGATGGATCAGCATATTCTGTCTTGTTTTGTGACACAAATTGTTGGTGACGTTGTGTGGGTTGAAAGCGAGGATTTTGGTTGTATCTCGGTGGAGTTGATTGTATCTCGAATTGCTGGTTTGCGTTGTCATGATGGATGGTACAAGCTATTGCATACGCTGCCTTTAAGTTGTTTGGATTGAAAGAATGAATGTCCTGACTGCTTCTTGGTTAGCATAGTCCTTCATATCCATACTATTAAGCTTATTAGACATCTCAATTTTAGATAATGCTAAATTGAACGCTTTGGACACATTGCTATGGAATTCTGCTAGGGATTTCCTTCCTTGTGTAATTTTTTTCATTTCATCCAATAAAACGTATAGGAGACGTTGGTCCGCAAAGGTATAGTCCAATCGGTTGATAATGGAGTAAAAAATCATCTTCGTGTTGTGGTTTGTTAAAATATCAGCCGCTTGTCCTACGATCTTCGTCCTTATGATTCCGAGAGCGCTGTAGTATTTTGGATGATGGCTAAAGTTTTTTATGGCTTCCATGAATGTCCATACTTGTGACCTCCATGATCTGTATGCTGCCTGACTGCCATCAAATTTAGGCAGTGATTTGAAAAGTTCTAAATCAATTTCTTTTAGATCGAGGACGTTGAGTTTTTCAAGTGCGATGAATGGTGTGACTTCTGGAATATGTTGTTGTTCCATTGCTATTAGTCGTTGTTTCAGTTCTTCTTGTTGCTGCTGCAGAGATGACATCAGTGACGCCATTTGTGCATGCATTTGAGCCATTTGTTCTTCCATTTCGTTTTGCGGTTTTATTTGTCTGTTGTCGTCAAATGTTTGTTTTTTTATTGACTTACGAAGTTTTTTTAGTGCGTCCAGGCTTGCTAGTTAATTAGTGATGTATTGTCCGCTTTTTCAGGATCTATACTTAGTGATGTATTGTCCGCTATTTCAGGATCTATACTTCTGTTTTTTTTTTGTTAATTATTTTAGTACTTTTTTCAAACATTTAGTGTTGGAAATCTTATTTCCCGTGGAATTTTTTGTCTATTTTACTCTTTCATTACTGTAGAGTAAAAAATGAACAAACCGTCTTCGTACAACTCCCTCTTCTTACAACATGCTTATAATAGACTTAAGACTACTTATATAGTTGTGGTTTGCTGATAGGGATGTACTGATGCATTCTTGATAGGGATGTTTCTATTGTTTTCCTGATAAAGATGTTTTTACTATTTTTCTGATAAAGATTAGCCGATGTGCCGCTGTGGTTCGTCTAACCGATAGTGATGTTTGTTGAGGTGATAAGCATGTTTAACTATTGATATTTGTATATATTCGTCTGTTTAGTTGATAAGAATTTTGGGTGAGCTATGTGTTCCTTAACCGCAGTGTCACCAATGTGGAAAGCAATTAAAATATAATGATAGTACGTCTCGATTAATCAAACATCTCGAAAAATCACATAAATTTTCCTTAACTGCTTCTAATGCTAATCAAAATCGCACATTGAGTGAAAAAGAGAGTGACGATGAAATAATAAGTGTCTCACAACCGAAAAAGGTAAGTATATAGGTTTATATTTATAACCTTCAAATCTATACTGTTTTTCTTGTATTTTTCTTTATGTATATTTAAATGCCAGTTATTGTATAATATCATTTAATGCTTAATTTCTAACAAGTTATTTTTTCAACTATCTCGCTTATCAGAAGCTTCTACTGAACTAGTTCCATTCAGATCACTTAAATATGCTTCTATTTTTAAGATCTGTCCCGGAAAATGTATGACTTTCTTAAACTGACAATTAGCATATTGTTCTTTTACTTATTTTAAATTTATTTAAAAACTTATTTTATTAACTTGTTTAAGCAACTTGAATTATTTAAAAAAAAATTTATATGAAATGTAATGTTCTTGTTATTTATAGACAAAAAAAGCAATTGTTTTAAAAAATATTTATTTTTGTGTTTCATTTAATCGATTTGAATTATTCATTCTATTTATGCCTTGTGATTTAATAAATAAATTGTTGACCTTTTAATTTAAAATAAATTTCAATCGAAATAATCGATTATTGCGCTCGATTAATCGATTCTTAGAAACGAAAAATATAAAAAGCATTTTGTATCAACTTATGCAATTATAATTATTTATTTATATTATCCATGCAGTATTTCTTCTTCTTCTAAATCGGTTCATAAATGGCGGAGTTATTCGAGTTTTTAGTTGGACAACACCCCTACTGCGTGGGCGTCTAGTACTTCAGGTGAATTTGCTCGATTTTTACGCAGCATTTATTTTTTCGCGAAACACAGCACCACCTGTGTGCGACATTTTACAGAAAATATTTTGCTCATGAGTCATCCTGCATCCAAACACTACCGCCTTTGTGGTATGCCACATTTTGCGGGGCAACAATTTATTATTTAGTTCTAAGCAGCGCCACCTTTGTGCAACATACCACAGAAAGTATTTTTCCCAATGAGTCATCCTGTATGCACACACTTCCTTTACGGTAGTGCCTTTGCGGTATGCAACATTTTTCGACACCGCAATTTGTTTTTCACGCCACAAAGCGCCACCAGTGTGAGACATTTTAAGCGTTAGGTATTTCCAGAGAACGTTTAAGATAGAAAAGGTCCCAGAGAACGTATAATATAGAGAAGGTTCACCGCGTTGCCAAACTTACGATATTTTATTTTTTGGAGGGGTACTCTTTTCTATTAGTGGATTTCACCAATATTTCACAGAAGTGTCGAAAATAGCAGAATTGAGCATTTCCAGTGTTAAATGAGAACAATAATGATAATTTCAATCTTAAGGAATGTACGCTTACAGATTCCCTTTTCTACTATGCGCAAATGATGCTGCATATATGTATGTAATTTATAGATCGGTATACATACATACTTATATTTGTTATGAAAGCACATAAGTATGCACATATGTATATATTTTAAAATTGAGCTATTTTATGATGAATTCTATAAAATCTTTGCAAATGTATAATTCAATAAAATTTGAATTACTACGTAAATATGCATTTTATATACGTTTGGTACGACATACAAATGTATATTTGTATATGTTCTTAAATAAATATTTTCTTTGGTCAATCAACTTTTCGATATCATGTTAAAAGACCAAGCGGTCGCACATTTGCCCATACATATTTAATTATGTTTGCATGTAAACAAATATAAATGAACCATACGCATAATGTTTGTACATTTGTCTACATGCAACAAATGTATGTAAATGCTTCATGCGAAATTTCCGTTGACGCGGACAACCAATGGCGAAGCTCATATTTTTTTGCTTTCATGTCAAAGAGTCAATGTGTCGAAAGACTGACGCGTCACAACATTGTGTTGTTGGTAGAAAATCAGAGCTGTGCCGAAAACACAAACGAACGATCGCCAATTGCCACTGCTTCCCTTGGCGCTGAAACAGCATCGCATACAAACAATCGTAGATATGTATGTTTGTGTATGAGCTTGCATACATATCGACGCAGATTTTTGTCACGGAAAAATATTTTAGACAAATATTATAAATCGACAACTCCTATGTTGTCACTTTTCTCACTTCTTTCTTAGAACAAACACCAGAAGATGTTCAATTTATGATATTTAGCTTTTGCCATAAAATAAAAGGCAAAAATTAAAAACAAATTCTGTCGAGATTCGAACCCGCATGCTGACCGCGGCGTTTTAAACGCTTACCAGCAGCACCACCATTGACGCTCATATTGCGTTGTCCTAATTATGGTTTGGTTATGCATGTAAGAAATGTACAATGGATCGCCGATTGTTACCGCTTTCCTTGCTGCTGGAACAGCATCGCCTACAAGGTAGCGTAATTATGTATACATATGTATGAGCTTGCATACATATCGACGCAAATTTTTGCGAGCCACGGAAAAATACTTATTTTAGAATTGACAAATATTGTAAATCGACAAGAGCTATATTGCCACTTTTTTCACTTCTTTCTGTGAAGAATCATCAGAAAGTTGTTCAATTTATGATTTTTAGCTTTTGCCATCGTCGCGAAAAAACGCTTCTAGGAAAAGGCATGCTCGGGGAGATGTTACGGCGTCTGTTGTTTTTGTATATTTGTAGTATTTGTAGTTTTTGTGGGTAATATATTTACATGTGAACACATACATATATTGAACACGTATAAATATGTATGTATGATGTGTATGTATATTATTTGTGTGAGAATGCCATACGCACATACATACATACATATGAGTGTACGTACATAAATATAGAGAACCGCGCGCTTTTTATATTACTGATAAATGATAATATCTTGATTTGAAATTCATTTGCACTTGCATACATATCTGCAGGATAGATGCGTATGAAATTTTTAAATGATAAGAGGTGTAATTTACATATATTATTATTGCAATATATTATGTTTTTAGGATATTACGATAATATATCATATGTATATGTATGTATATAGCATATATACATGTACTTATATGAAATTATATTATATTATCAAGGATACGAAATATTTAAAAAGTAGCTTTTATTTGCACGTTAACTACAAATATTACATTGAAAATAGCATAATTTCATTACAATATTATCAATTTTGCATGAATTCACAAAAATTTGCAAAATGATATTCATATCAATTGATATGATTGCATGTAAACGTATAAAAATATAAGCAAAAGAGCAACATACGTCTGTAATAGCAATGTATATTTCTGAGCATAATTTTCATTGAATGCTCAGCTCTGTTCGCTCAGCGCTGTTAAAATTTCTCCTTCTCAGTCAAAAGTGGTGAAATCCACTAATAGGATTTTGTTAGCTCTTGACAGTTCACACGCCTGTCCGCAATTGAACCTTCTCTATATTATACGTTCTCTGAAGCTTCACGTCACGAAGAACGTAAAAATATTTTTGGCTAACTCGGCAGAGATGGAAGAGTCTCACCACAGACAAATTATGAGCGTGTTTCACCACGAAAATAGCAGAATTGAGCATTAAATTATGCTCAAAATTATATATTGCTCTAACAGACGTACATATGTTCGCTCTTTTCCTTATCTTTTTATACGTTTATATGCAAACATATGTACTCAAAAGAATTCGTTTTGTGCATATTTATGAATACTGGTGCATTTGAATACATTTTATTAATTAATTTTTTCAAAGCAATATTGGAAATTAAATCCTACTTTTTAATTATTTCGTGTATTTGATATACATATGTATGTATTCATGCTTATGTGTATACTGCATTATATATGTATGTATGTATGTATTTAACAAATTATCATAATATATTAACAAAATTAAATATGTATATTAAAATAGTATCATGATAATACATATGTATGTGTTTATGTTCGCTTTCGCGAATTCAAATCACATTATCACTTATCAGGGGGCCTATTCTGTATCTCGATTCGAAAATGAATTTTCTCGAATTCGAATCTTTTGTATTCGGTAACACTATTTTCGGATTTTCAATCCGTATTTCGAAAAGTGAATCCGAATTAAGAAAATTTGCAACTATGTAATTCGAATTTGATTGTCAAATGTATTCGAGTTTCGTATAAAATATTCGTTAGCTTATGAGTTGTAGAATAAAGACGTTTTAAAAAATGTAAGTATTTTAATAAGTTTTATTGCATATTATACTATAGATAAGTTTAAAAAATATATATTTTTTCTTAATAGGGACTCGGTTAGTAAAAGTCAGCACACTAAACAAAGCCAATTTGAAATAATGGTGGAGTTTATGGAAACACATCCAAACTTGGCCAAAGGCTACGTAAAATGTGCCGACGCTAAACAAACAAGTAAACAATTGTGGGAGCGGTTGAGTGAAAAATTAAATGGAGATGGACCACCCATACGGGACATGCTTTCGTGGAAAAAGGTAAATTTCTGTGTGAACAGAATTATAATAGCAAAATAATACGTTACCTGTGCTTTGATTTCTATTTATTTTTTGTTTTTTTTTTTTGCATTTAAGGTTTGGGCAGATTACAAAACCCACATTAAGGCCAAAGCTCGGAAAAATAAGTTGCATATGTCAGGGACAGGTGGTGGGCCTGCAAAAGTTTATTCATTCAATGCAGTTGAATTAAGAGCATTTGATTTACTGCAGATAAACCAAGCGGTAGATGGGATGGTAGATGCTCAAAAGTTCGGTGCGGGAACAAAAGAAGTCACACAAAGCTACCAATGTGAAACCACGGATCCAAGCACTCAGAACGACATAAGTGATTTACAAAATTTAAAAGAACTACCACAATTAACACCACTTTCTCGCCCCCAAACGTCACCAAAATGTAGCACTGCGCGGTCACGTACCGCAAGTAAAAACAGTCTTTTGAAAATGCAAGTAGACGGACAAATAAAGTTTCACAATGATTGTACTAAGATTTTAAAAGACGTGAATTACAATTTTAAATCTTTAGTTAAATCTAGTAAGAAACTTGTTGAACAAAATGAAGAAAAAATAGAACTAGAAAGACAAAAACTAAAGTTTGCAAAGTTAAAGCATGAGTACAAAATTAAAAACGACAGGGAGAGGAACAATATAAGAATTGCAAAACTAAAAATCAAAGAACAAATGTTAAATGTTAATATCCGTTAATTTTACTTATTGAAATGAATGAATATTTGAAAGAAATGAAATAAATGGATTGCTTTTTAGTTACTTTATTTAAATTACGAACGCAAGCTTATTTTAATTCGGTCTCGTATTGTTTGCGCAATTCGTGAAAACTCGTTTTGATCACCATTGGGTAAAGCAAAATTAGATCGTTCTTCATTATTTTCAATTACTGTTGGTGCTTCAACGTTGTATATGAGGCAAATGTTATGCAGGGCGCAACAAACGTTCAAAATTTTAGTAACTTTTTTTGGTGCATAGTGAAGCTCTCTTCCAGCAAGCAGGCATCGAAAACGACTTTTTAAAATTCCAAATACACGCTCTATTATTGATCTTGCTTTTGTAAATTTTTCATTGTACAAACTTTCAAGTGAATTTTCTTCTGCATTGCGGTAAGGCGTAAGGAGCCATGGCTCTAATGGATATCCAGAATCACCTTAAATAAGATAGATGATGAATAATTAGTAAGCCTTAGACTATATATAAATACAAGTACAAGCGGTTTGAATAAAATCACCTACCAATTAACCATGAAGATTTATCTCCACTTTGGTAGTTGGATAGCATGTATTGTCGTTCGTTTGAAAGGCTCCATGGTAAGGAGCCATGGCTCTAATGGATATCCAGAATCACCTTAAATAAGATAGATGATGAATAATTAGTAAGCCTTAGACTATATATAAATACAAGTACAAGCGGTTTGAATAAAATCACCTACCAATTAACCATGAAGATTTATCTCCACTTTGGTAGTTGGATAGCATGTATTGTCGTTCGTTTGAAAGGCTCCATACGTGGGCATCATGCGCTGCTCCACCATAAACTCCATTTACAGCTCTTATATACATGTTATGGTCACAAATCTAATTATAAAGTATAATAAATAAGTCTGAATAAAACTTAGTAATATAAACTTACCACCATAGCATTGACGCTATGCTTTAGCTTTCGATTAAAAAAGAGATGTTCATCTTTTACTGGTCTAACCATCTGGATGTGAGTTCCATCAATAGCACCTATTATTCCTGGTAATCAAAATTTTGAATAAAAATAATTTTTAGCTTCACGCTTTTCTTGTGAGCTCATTTCAAATTTTATGTGTTTCGGACACATTGTTTTTTCAATGGCGTTCAAAACTTCTGCAATACATTTGGATGTAGTGGACTGTGCTAACCCTGCAAACCGGTCTAGCCCTATTTGATGTTGATAGCCCCCTTGACCAAGGAATTTTAAAGTTGCAGCAAGTTTTATTGCTGGATTTATTGCCGTGGATCTTCTAGGTACCATTTGCTCTTCAGTTATGCATCTTAAGACATAATCAAAGGCTTCCTTAGAAAGTCTAAAGTTTTGTATGAAGCTATAATACCAAATGTAAAAACAGTTAATAACCGAACATAACACATACGTATGCACTTAACAAATTACCTTTTTTGCGATAATTCCATAATATTAAATTCATTCCTTATATGTCTTCTCGTAATTCTTTCCTCAATAATTTCCTCGTCCTCCATCCACAATGCAACGGAATCCATTTTCAAATAAATATAAACTTTATTTCATTTTATTTTGACATTTAGCATTCGAAAATACTGGCACAGGGTGGAGCAACTTTCGCATATTTATAAACTGAATTCGATTTTTTTACAGAATGGTAAAACACATTCGAGTCGAATATCAAATTCGAATAGAATTTACTTTCGAATCGAGATACAGAATAGGCCCCCAGTAGTAGCATGTGCGTGCTGCTCATAAATATGTACATAGATATGCTCGCATGACATTGAACCAAAAATAATGCTTACACAAACTTACATACAGATATGCGTTGACATGTAGATCTTTATGTCACCCGCAAAAACTACAAACATAGCTTTATAAAAACAACAATCGTTTAAAATAGCATCATACATACTTACATATATGCGTACACATGTAAATATGTCCGTATGACATTCCCACACACATAATCTATACACAACATACATACTTATATGCGTTCACATGTATGTAGATATGTATGTCATCCGCAAAAATTACAAATATTGTTCTGCCAAAACAACAATCGTTTGAAATATGTATGTATGTAGTAGCATCAGCATCATCACAAGCCAATAGGCATGGCAGCTAAATAGTCGATGCCAACAACAACATTTTCATTCATGAACGCAAGCCCACTTTCAGCAGGCAAACTCGCTTCATTCATAAAAGCAAACACCATAACATCTCCCCGATCATGCCTTTGCCCACAAGTGTCTTTTCGTGGCAACATAGCTGTTGTCGATTTATAATATTCAATTCTAAAATATTTTTCCGCGACTCGCAAAAATCAGCGTCGACATGTATGCACGTTCATACATTTTCATATATGTATACTTACGCAAGTTCCGAGATAAAGCTGTTAGAGCGGCAAGGGAAGCGGTAACAATCGGCGATCGTTTGTTAGTTTCCTTCGCGTCTCGTCGCGTCAGTGCTTCGACAGATTGATGTACTGAACACGTAGAACGCGACAGATTGCAAGCGCTATCTGAATCTGATATAGAAATACACACATTCTTATGGACACAGTTATTTAGACAGCTGCACAACTACATAACTGTGACCATACGAACGTGTGTATTTTAATATTTGACAGTGTCGCTTGCAGTCTGCCCCGATCTATGTGTTCCGAGCGTGACTCTTTGAGTTTCTGCCATTGGTTGTCCGTGTCAACGGAAATTTCGCATGAAGCATTGAGTGTACATATTTACATACATATGTTGCATGTAGACAAATTTACAAACAATATGCGTATGGTTCTTTTATATTTGTTTACATGCACACATAATTACATATATGTATGTATGTATGTATGTATATGGGCAAATGGTCTTTTAACATGATATCGAAACGATTAATGACCAAAGCAAATATACATATATGTACATATTTATGTAAGTTAAGCTTTCTCTCGTTGAGAAAGCTAAAAAAAAACAAAATTGTTTTCGCGTTTTTAACAACGGTGCTGCATGGATGGCAGCGCGACCGCGTTACTTTATTAAATGACATAAAATGTAACTAAAATTAATGCTTAACATAATTTTATACCTAAATTCCGTCTAGCCTGCAGTGTGGTGGCGTGATGCACTTCCAGGAATTGGCTTGTGAAGGTGCATAAGCATTTCGGGTGCGCGTGCCGGAAGTCAAGTCGTTGTTACTGAACCTGCTGCAGCGATTTGCTTAAGTCAGTAAGTTATGTAGTTGTTGCGCAAGTTATGTTGTCGAATTGTTGATAGGTGTTGTATTAACTCTTCCCCTCTTAGTTCGATCGTCCGCGATCGGTGTTATTGTTGGGCTGCGATGTTGTAATTTGCAGGAACGGGCCTTTCTGCACGTTTGCAATAAATTCTGCTTCTGGGCTAGGCGAAATGTACATTTTTTGTTTTTCTTTGATAATAAAAAATAAAATTGCAGTAGTGACTACTATAATTAAAACAATTGAAATATCAGAACTTAAGCTAATTATTGAGGATACACTGTTCCCATTCTTTAGTAATTTAAAATTATTTTCATGCTGAAGCTGTTTTATGTACAATGCTTCCATCTTTATTTCTTTATTAATTTCGTTTATATCATTTATTTTTGTTATTACATTTGGTAATACAAATGTTTCAAATATCCTCAAGTTTACATTGAAATATGTTCTATTAGAAATCTTTATCTCACAATTTTCGAACCTTAATAAAAATGTGCCTTTTTGGCTTATCTTTTGTTTATTACAATTTTGGGTTATATTTGAATTAAAATTCTAGCACTTCTATTACATCAGGTTTATTGAAATTTTCAAGCTTACAGCTCGCTTCTTTAAACATTAATATATTGCCTATATATGTGTCTTCAATTCTTATAATATTCTTTTCTAAATTATCCTTAATTTCTAATTGGTACATTTTATTGTTCTCGTCTACAAGGATTTCTAAATGGCTTAGTATTACTGATTTATTATTAATGTTTGGGATGGGTTCAAACTTTATTTTGGATAATGTATTCTGGGAATATTGAGGTATGAGGAGGGATAGGATGATTGTATTTTCCTGGAATAGTACGGCTGTTTTAATGTGGCTGTAACTTTCAAAATTGCTAATATGATTCAGTTCAGTAGGGGTTAGAATGTCCGTTGGCAAGATACCTAATTTAGTTGAAAAAATGATTTGTCCGATGTCATCTACGTGATTGCGTAAAAGCGATATGTCGTTGTTAATTTGGTAAGTATGCATGATGAATTGAATTTCGTCCTCTATTGTCTTTATTTTATTTTGTGCTAATTCAGTAAATTCGTTTATGTAACTACTAATAACAGTTTGTTGTTTGTTTATGTGGTCTGTAATGTCATCGTTAGTTGAATCAGAAAGGTATAGTAGCGGGTCATTATGACTAACTGCAAAAAATAATTTTAACATTGTTTAATATTTTTTTTGCGAACGATTTTACCTGACTTTGTTTTAATTGTGGAATTGTAGCTCTGCTCTACAATTTCCTTTCTGTATTTAGAAGATAACTTTGTTCCTATTCTCTTGTCTATTTTTACGAAAATCTCGTCTTCTCTGACGTATTGTTTTAACGGGGTTCGATCTTTATTATGGTACAAAAGGTCGATATTCTGTTTAGTTAATAATTTCCTAGCAGTTTCCTCTCTATCCTTATCTAGTAATTTGGGGTCGCTACAAACTCTTCTGCCAAAGAAAGCTTCTACGGGTTTCTTTGCGGTAGTGGAATGAATTGAATAATTGTATTCTTTTACCGATTTCTCCAGTAATTCGTTAAAAGAATTATGCGTTTTCTCGCTTTGCAAGCAACGCATGATCTCCTGTAAAGTTGAATGAAATCGTTCAACCTGTCCATTTGAGGAGCTGGTGTAAGGGGCTGTTCGAAATATTTGTATGCCGAACTCATTTTCTACCATAAAATTTATTGACTCAGATTTAAATGATCTTTCATTGTCAAATACTACCGTTTCCGGTATGAGGGAAAGTAGTATATCTCTCAGAGGTTGCCTGATATCCTCGGCAGCTTTAGATTGTATGGGTTTCGCGACAGCAAATTTTGAAAATTTATCTACGGCTGTCAAAATCAACTGTTTTCCTATTATGAGGATATCTAAGTGAACTATTTGACCAGGAAACCGTGGAATTGGAGTGGCCTGTATTTGCGGCTTTGGCGGATGCCGTTCGTATTTATTAACTTTGCATGTTTCGCATTTTTTTTTATAATTTTTTAATTTTATTCGCCATTGCAGGAAAATAATATTTTTCTAGGATCTGCATTCTATTTTCCCTGCAATTCCTATGTGCTCTATTATGGGTGCTAACTACTATTTCTTCTTGCTCTTGTTCATTCGTTATGTCCTTTACCATTATTTGGGTAAACCTAACTTATATTTGTTAAAGTGTAAGGGATATAATAACTGAATTTTTCCCATAATATGCTCATCCGTTTTTATGCAATTTATGACGGACGGATTGAGGTATCTTTTTAAAATATCTATCAAATTTTCATCAGTATATTCGGGTTCGGTGATTAGATGGCGATGATACGTTGGAAATATAATTTTGAATTGGTAACTCGAGATTACGTCTTTATTTAAGAATATTTGATTTTTGAATGCGTTAATAGGTGCTTCAACGCTATATATTAAATTGTGGGATGAACTTTCATCCGAATGAGTCGCTGTAGAGAGCGAATTCAATGGTGTATCATGAGGTATTCTAGACAAGGCGTCAGCTACGACGTTACTCTTGCCAGGCCTGTAGTATAACTCATAGTTAAATTCTTCAAGGATCGCCTTCCACCGCTTCATTTTACTATTGCTATTCTTGTTGCTTAGCGCATAGGTTAAAGGTTGGTGGTCGGTCGTGATTTTTACCTTGCGTGAACCGTATAGGTAATTTCTAAAGGAGTTTAATGCCCATATTATTGCAAGCATCTCCTTTTCGTTTGTTGCGTAGTGCTCTTCGGCTCTACTCAACGTTCGTGATATAAAAGCTATCGGCTTATCGTTTTGCGATAAAACTGCGCCTATGGCGAAGTTTGAGCATCAGTAGCCAGTTCAAATTCCTTTTCGAAATCTGGGAAAGCAAGGATAATGTCCTTGGACGTTAGGGAATTTTTAATTTTGATAAAAGACTCGATTGCATTTTTATCGAGGTCAATCTTAATGTTGGCCGATTTGTTTTTAGACGTTCGACCTTCTTCCCCTCTTAAAAGGGATGTCAAGGGTTTGGCGATTTTTGCGTAATCTCTAACAAATCGCCTGTAATATCCTGACATACCTAGAAAGCTACGGAGTTCTTTTAAATTTTTGGGCTGTGGAAAATTGGAAATTGCCTCCACTTTTGCTGGATTGGTTTTTATGCCATTTGGTGTAATGATGTAACCTAAAAATTCCGTTTCCCTTTTAAAAAAGTTGCATTTATCCAACTGCACCTTCATGTTGGCTTCATCTAGGGTCCTGAAAATTGTTTCAATGTGTCCGAGATGTTCCTCCTCGGTTTTACTAAAGATGATTATATCATCAATATAGACATAACAACATTTCCCGATATATTCTCGCAATATATCGTCTAATGTGCGCTGGAATATTGATGGCGCATTTTTCAGGCCAAAAGGTAAACGCGTGAATTCGTATTTTCCATTGTTTATGGAAAATGCGGTTTTTTCAATGTCAGATTTTTTTAGTGGAATCTGGTGAAAACCACTTTTTAGATCAAGTACAGAGAAAAAATTGCTGTTGCTCAGCTGGGAGATAACTTCTGTTATATCGGGGATAGGGTACCTATCCGCAGTCGTGACTGCATTGAGCTTCCTGTAGTCGATGACCATGCGGTACTGTTTGTTTCCCGCTGAATCCGCCTTTTTGGGTACAATCCAAACTGGGGTGTTGTACGGCGACCTTGACGGCCTTATTATACCATCATTTAGGAGTTTTTTTACTTGGTTTTCTACCTCGCCTTTTAGAGCTGCGGGGTATGGGTAGAATTTCGTGTAAACTGGTGAATCACTTGTTGTCCTAATTTGGGCAACAACTTTGGTTGTATATGTAAGTTTCTCATCGGATTCTGAGAAAAGATTTCTGTAGGAGTTGACAAGGTGATTCATTTTTGTTTTCGTTTGAGGAACCAACGTTTCCTCTTTTATATTTACTGCATTGACTGCTTTAGAAGGCAGCTGCTTTAATCTTATTGCCTTACCATTTCTTATTTTCATGTAGTTCTTGTTTGTGTAAATTACGGCCTCTAACTCCTTTAGAGTGTCGTTACCTAGTATGCCATCAAAAGTTACTAAAGAAGGCATGAGGTAGAATTTTAATGCTCGTTTGTTCAACGATATTCTCATCTTCCGCCTGTTCTGTGGCTAGATGAAAAGTTCTTTGATATTTATTTGGTTGATGATGAGCAGTCGGCTGAGGTCTTTTGCCATAAGCCTGGTTTTGGGTGGGTCTATTCATATAATTTATCCTACGGGAGTGGATGCTTGGGTCTACATCCATCGGTTCTGGCCGCTGTTGGGGTTTGGGTGGTCTAGGGGGGTAATTGCCGTTATGCTGCCCTATTTGACCAGGAAATTGTGGCCGTGGTTGCCAAATAGGTTGGTTTGGCTTGGGAAAATGAGCCAGTTGGGGATAAAATTGTTGTGTTTGCTGCTGCACAAAGTTTCTCCTTGGTGGCAGCTGAGGGGGTTGTCCTTTCCTTGCGTTAGTCGCATGATTTGTGCGAAAAGTTTGGTTCTCTAGTTTCATACACAGATGAAGAGCCTGTGGCAAGTTCGCCGGTTCCCGTATTCCTAAGAGTCTGGGTAAGTCCCCATTTAATCCTCTTATAAATGTATCCAATGCTTTGTCCCTGTATGCCTGTGTCAGGAGGCACAAGGATTCATTAGTCATTTCGAGGCATCCTAACTTGTTTAAAATCAGCGAAAGGTGTGTATACACCTGCTGGTAGAATTCAGGGACAGGTCTGTTCCCTTGTATCAATGTCGTCATTTGGTACTCGAGAGTGGACAAGTCTCTCTTGTCCCCATAATGCATCGTTAGACATTTTGATATGGCCTGCCAATCAAGCGGCGTGTTGTAAGATTCTAAGGCGATGTCGGCGTTGCCGACTATTTTATTTCTTATCACACTTAATATGCCAAAATACTTTGGTTGTCCTTTCAATGGCTCGTATATGGCCAAAATTCGATCAACACCTTTCTTCCAGGAGTTGTATTCTCCTGGCTGTCCCGAAAAATCCTTAAGGGATTTAACTATGTCAGGAATTTTATCTAATTCCCCTAAATTGTTCCTATGTCTATCCTCGATTTGTTGGTCTACTACTTGCGACGGAGGGGGGTTAAGTACTGACTGTACTACCTGTGGTCCTTGTTGTCTAAGTATGTCTGTGGCAATTGTCGATATTAGCCTAGTTAAATCATCTACTGATAACTGAGCAGATTGTGGGGGGGCGACAGAAGTTTGGGATGAGGAAAGAATTGGTGGACGAACTAGGTTATTGGTATTTGCCATTTTTACAAAATTCTATGTATAAATATATTTAGAAATAATAAAAAATATAGCACCGACTCACTGCTTGTAGCGCTGGTTTTGTGCTTGTATTTTCTTCCTTCGTTACGGATTCTGTAGTTAAAACTGTTGTAACTTCTGTTGATGGAGTTGATAGTGTGATTATAATGCTCAATAGGATTTGGTAGCAGGACTACTTCGATATAGAATTTCACGCTGCTCACAGAACTTGTTTTATAGTTCACTTTTAGATTTTTCTCTTCTATTAACTTGTTTCACAGTTTTTTTCTTTCGCACATTCAATGCTCAATAGGATTTGGTAGCAGCACTATTTTGATGTAGAATTTCACGCTGCTCACAGAACTTGCTTTATAGTTCACTTCTTATTGAAAGTCAAATATTTTTACTATCCTTTGTTCGTTTAAGGATAGATTTTTCTCACAGTTTTTTTTTGCACATTCACTTCTTATTTTACCCTTGATCGTTTAGGGATATTGTTTATATAGATTTTTCTTCTTTATTGTCCAACACTTTATTACAGTATTTTTTTGTTATTATTCTAGTTTAAAATTTTTTTATATCCGCGATCTTAGGCCGACACGTAATGTCTCCTTTTTGCCTAAGCTACTAAGGAACCGATCGATCGACACTTTTTGTTTTTAGCAAAGTAGCTTTACGCCTAACTTTTTAGCTAAGTTTACGCTCCTTTGCATCTAAGTTGTCCTTGCACTTTACGTGACTTTTTAGTACAAGCAGCTTTACGCTTGCTTGCAATTCGCTCGGGCGCCAGTTAAACTTTCTCTCGTTGAGAAAGCTAAAAAAAAACAAAATTGTTTTCGCGTTTTTAACAACGGTGCTGCATGGATGACAGCGCGACCGCGTTACTTTATTAAATGACATAAAATGTAACTAAAATTAATGCTTAACATAATTTTATACCTAAATTCCGTCTAGCCTGCAGTGTGGTGGCGTGATGCACTTCCAGGAATTGGCTTGTGAAGGTGCATAAGCATTTCGGGTGCGCGTGCCGGAATTCAAGTCGTTGTTACTGAACCTACTGCGGCGATTTGCTTAAGTCAGTAAGTTATGTAGTTGTTGCGCAAGTTATGTTGTCGAATTGTTGATAGGTGTTGTATTAACTTGTATATAAATGTATGTCGTATCAAACCTACATAAGTACATATATAAAATGCATATTTAGGTTGTAATACAAATCTTATTGAGTTATATACATACATATTTCCATATTTTATGGAATTTATCATAAAATATGTAGGTAAATTTTAACATACATATGTACATACTAATGTACTTAGTATATGCTTTGATGCCAAATATATACGGATCATATGAAAATTATATGCCGAGTCGGTTGCGCATAGGAAATAAACGAATCTGTAGGCATAAATTTGTTTACATTGGAATTAGCATTATTTTTCTCATTTAACACTGAAAATGCTCAATTCTGCTATTTTCGTGGTGAGACACGCTCATAATTTGTCTGTGGTGAGACTCTTCCATCTCTGCTGAGTTAGCCAAAAATATTTTTACGTTCTTCGCGACGTGAACCTTCTCTATCTTAAACGTTCTCTGGTATTTCCATTACGGAATTTCTGGATTCGATCCCCGCGCTCAGAAGCCCCTGTTAGAAGCTATGCAATAGCTTAAAAATATATGTATGTATTTACGGCATATGATGACATGGCATATATACCGAAGCAAAGAATATGAAGAGACAGAAATATATGTATGTATGCATGCCCATGATTACACTCCTATCGAAGAATTTCGTTTTGCTTGTTTATATTTTGTTTCACTTTTAACAGCGAAAAATGTTTACAAAACACACCTCTCACACAGATAACATAAAGGCATTTTTTATTGTGTTCTCTGTCTCACATACCCAAGAATATGAAGAGTCATAAATATATGTATGTATGCATGCTCCTTATGATACTCTCAACAACAGCAATGTGATATTTTCGTGCTTCAATTTTTGCTTTCACAATGTATGCAAATATGTATGCTTTTGCGTTTTGCCGTCGGCATTTCCATATTGGCATGTAAAAATAATTATGATATGAGTATAATTGTGGATGAATGCACGCAATTTGTCAATTTGAACTTGAATATTTAATAATTTTATTTGATTTTTACATAATATACTATACTAATAGTAGTAATAGAAATTGAATTTATCACAACAATAATAAATACATACATATGTACTTATATCGGCTATCATATTAATCTTATAGCAGAAACAGTCAAAAACACTACTCCCTTCCTTCCTTTTCCTTCCTTATCGGCAAAATGTGTGCAAGTTAATGACAGCCTCCACACAGCCAATTGACCATAACTGTAAACAATATTGAATCTTTACACTTTGTAGTTGTGTGGCCTCATAAATTAAAATAGAATTCGATATACTTTTTCCGTTCACATTATAATAAACCATTCTTATCTAGACAATATTTGTAGCCCTCACAAGAAGGCATAATAAAATCAAAACAGAACACTTAACGTTCTGCCTATAAATGCTGAATATGAAATTAATGTAAATTGACACTTTCTTTGTTTTAAACTAAACTTCAATATGTAATATATTTAAGTAAATAATAAGTAAATGTATAAATATTAGTAACTTATAAAAAAAGATAGATTTTGTATCCGGCAATCCAGTCGACACGACGAGTTTCATTTTCTCTGCGCGTTGGCAGATAGAAAAAATATTTTTTTACAAATTCCCGCGATACGGGAATTAATTTGCACAGTGGAGAACGTAGGGAAAACGCAGAAATCAGCCATCTTTGTTTGTTTTCATTTGAACAATGTTGCCATTGCTCAATACGCATATGTAGTTTTGTACACATCTATGTTTTCAATTACAATGTTTTACAATATAAAATATCAAAACTGAAAACAAACTATTAAGAATAGTTTACATACTTATAAATAATAGTATTTGACTCTAATTTTGAGTTATTTTAAGAAAATTTCAAACATATTGAACAGATTGAATTATAAAAGTTGATAATTACTGCAGTATATCGATATTGGCAACCCTGCGTTGTGAGAGAGCAATCAGCTGCCAAGTTATCTGCGGCAAAATCCAAATGCCGTGGATTCTCACGTCATCCCACGTCAAAGGGAACCAAGTGCCTAATTTGTAGTAGAATATTTAGGGGCAACCCGTACCAAATGCCTAATTTGTAGTAGATTTTTGCGTATGTGTTTGTGAAAAATGAAGGATTGGTTCCTTGTAGGTTTATACAATGATGCAATAGCTTAACAGACGCCGTAACATCTCCCCGAGCCAGAGAACTTAAAACTATAGAGAAGGTGCAAATCGAAATCTGTATGATGGTTCGATTGCGCGGCTAACAGAGCTGATAGAATCATAGTAGGGAATTCACCATATTCGCTGCTATTTAGCAGAATTGAGCACGTGCAGTGGCAGAAATATATGTAAAATGACTGCGAATAAATAAAGAGAATTGCTTTGTAGAAAAGTATACAAAGTCACACAAAGAATGTAAAAAAGCATTCTCTGAGTGACATATGCATGTTTATATTGTATTATATGAATTATTTTGTATCAAATAAACCATTTTTTCCAAAAAATTATAAAAATTTAAATTTTTTTTACAAAATCGGGAAAATTAGGAAAAAATGTTTTAATTTTATTTCTCTTTTTTTTATTTTTTAATTTTTAAATAAATTAATATTTATTTCCACTATTACAAAGTGAAGATGTGTAAAATGAACTTCATTTCTTAAAAAAAATTAATGACCTTCATGAAATATGCATATTCCCATTATTTCGTTATCATTTCCATATTTGTACCAATAGAATTCCTATGGCATATAGATACATACTAATATTATTTCTTTGGCGCATTTGTATGTTTACGAAAGCAAATGCGAGCCACATGCATATGTACATAAATACATTCATAATAACAAGTATCACACGCGTCTTTTCGCATATCCGTTGCCACGGTCAACCAATGGCTGTGCCGAAAAAAATAAATTAATGACCGCCGATTGTCACCGCTTCCCTTGCCCCTGTAGCAGCTTCGCCTACAACGTGCGTAAATATGTATGTATGTAACGTATGAGCATGAATACATATCGACGCAGATTTTTGTCACGGAAAAATATTTTAGACAAATATTATAAATCGGCAACTCATATGTTGCCACTTTTCTCATTTCTTTCTTCAAACAAACACCAGAAGATGTTCAATTTATGATTTTTAGCTTTTGCCATAAAATAAAAGGCAAAAATTAAAAATAATTTCTGTCGAGATTCGAACCCGCGCGCTCGTAGTGACTTCTCAAGCGGTTGCCATTAGCACCACCATTAACACTTAAATTGCGTTGTCCTAATTATGGTTTGGTTATGCATGAAGAAATATACAATGGATCGCCGATTGTTACCGCTTTCCTTGCTGCTGGAACAGCATCGCCTATACGGTAGCGTAATTATGTATGCATATGTATGAGCTTGCATACATATCGACGCAAATTTTTGCGAGCCACGGAAAAATACTTATTTTAGAATTGGCAAATATTGTAAATCGACAACAGTCTGTTGCCACTTTTGTCACTTCCTTCTGTGAGGAAGCATCAGAAAGTTGTTCAGTTTATGATTTATAGCTTTTGCCATCGTCGCGAAAAGACACTTGTAGTCAAAGGCATGCTCGAGGAGATGTTACGGCGTCTGTTTGTATGAATGAAGCGAGGTCCCTTGTGGCATATGCGCCTGCGTTTATGAATGAAATCGTTTTTGTTGTAAAATTTACTACATTTGGGCTTCGCCAATTCGGCTGCCATATTGACTTGTGATGCTTCTGCTATTTAGGCAATTGTTGTTTTTGTAGAACAATGATTCAATTTTTTGTTGGTGACATACTCACATGTGTACGCATATGTGTATTTGTACGCTTGTGCATTATTTGTTCGGCAATGTCTACAAATATATGTACATATAAGTATATATGAATGTATGAACATGCAGATCAATACGCGCACATATTATATTTTACATTGATAAGTGATAAAATCATGATTTGAATTTCTGAACGCGCACATGCGCATGCATGCAATCATATGAGCAGATAATAAGATTATGATATGAGCATGTGCAGATAATATGATGTATGTACATATATGTATGTATATTGTTGTGATAAATTTAATTTCTATTAGTAGGAAATATAATACAAAAATATTTATTAGTATAGTATATTATGTAAAAATCAAAGAAAATTATTAAATATGCAAGTCCAAATTGACTATAAATATTACTATGCATGCATTCAAACAAAAATTTATAATCATATCATAATTATGTTTACATGTCAATATTCAATTGCCGACGGCAAAAGGCAAAAGCATACATATGTACATATGTATTTGCATACATTGCGATTCCCAAGTTGAAAAATTGAAGCATGAAAATATCACCATGCTGTTGTTGGGAGTTTCAAAAGGAGCATGCATACATATATTTATGTCTCTTCATATTCTTGGGTATGTGAGACAGAGAAAATAAAAAAATGTCTTTATGTTCTCTAGTGGGAGAGGTTTGTTTTGTACACATTTTTCGCTGTTAAAAATGAAATAAATATAAACATGCAAAACGAAATTCTTCGTGGGCATGCTTACATACATATATTTATCTCTGTTCATATTCTTGCTTTGGCATATATGCATGTCATCATTATGCCGTAAATACATATATTTATTTCTCTTCATCACATTCTCAGTCGAGTATGTGGAGAACTGTTAAAAATGCTAACATTTTACAGCGCGAATTCTGTGCTTGTGAGGTGAATTCCCTACTGTAAATCTAACGAATGTTTGCTGTCGAACCTGCACCTTCTCTATAGTTTTAAGTTCTCTGATCATATGCCGTAAATACATATATTTATTTCTCTTCATCACATTCTCAGTCGAGTATGTGGAGAACTGTTAAAAATGCTAACATTTTACAGCGCGAATTCTGTGCTTGTGAGGTGAATTCCCTACTGTAAATCTAACGAACGTTTGCTGTCGAACCTGCACCTTCTCTATAGTTTTAAGTTCTCTGCCCGAGCATGCCTTTGCCAATAAGCGTGTTTCCACGGCAATGGCAATTTTTCCTAATGAGTCATTCTGTATGCACACACTTCCTTTACGGTAGCGCCTTTGTGGTATGCAGCATTTTTCGTCACCGCAATTTGTTTTTCACGCCACAAAGCGCCACCTGTGTGCGACATTTTAGCGTGAGGTACATTTCCGTTACGGAATTTCTGGATTCGGTCTCCGCGCTCAGAAGCCGCGATATAATCTATGCAATAGCTTAAAAAAATCGAAAATCGATTCTGTAAACAATCTTTCCATCCCTACGCGACACCATTCCCGCACACGATCACACTTGTGTGACACACCAGCAGAAAAATTTAACAAGTTTAAGAACTTTGAGCATGTGTGACAAGCATGTTTTTTCCCCTTTACACGATACAACATTGTGTGATGTCACACACGTCGCACATGTGCGTTCGATCGGTAAGTGTTCGATTGCGATTTACTCGTGCATGGGCTTGTGCACATACCATGTTCGCGAAATTGTTTGATTTTTTACGATCGGTGTGCACACAAAACCTCATTTTTTTCATGTCGCCGAATAGGAAAGATCGCGGACGAACAATTCTCCGTTTGCTTGTCGCACATATTCACTGTTTGAAGAACGAACGCAAAATGGATTTATATGGCGAGACGATTTCCTACAGATCGAACGCACATGTGTGTCGTACATGGAAATTTTAAGTAATTTACGAAGCCAAGAAAAAGCGCAGGTTGCCAATTTTACAATTCCATTATATTGTTATCACGATAAATGACATCCTTGACAACAATGAGACTTAGACTAATTAGAAATAAAAATAAATATACTTACATGTATATGTTTTTTACTAGTGAATTGCAGCCTCATTCCACATTACTCTCCACTTTTAATACCATTTTCTGCCATTTTTACTTATTTATTTAATATTGTTTTAATTTTCCGATTTTTATTTTCTTTAGTTTAAATTTTATTAACCGAGGGGTTCCGTACTATAATTCAGCCACAAGTCTCTAAATTTTATAAAACGATAAATCGTCTACCTAGTGACATCTAATTTATTGGTGGGAACTTAGCCATCTACATTCACGCCACTCAAGTGGCAACTCCAAATTCTACTGCTTCATTTGGTCATGACTCCTTCATCTTGACCCTTTAGTTGCAATGCACTCAGCATATTGGCAATCTTTTCCGTAGTCGATTGACGACAACTAGCCCAATAAAACCTTTTCTTTAATTGCCCAAAGGGTTTCGTGATTCTCAAATTTCCCCCATTTGGAATGTTCTGAAACTCTTTGAGAACTGCAGCTATTTGACCACTAGTTGTGCATTTGTGCATCACAAATAGGACGAGATACACCGAACATGTATGATAGCAGAAAATCGAATCAACGATTAATTGTTAGAATTAACCCGACAGGGAATTGACATCGTTTGACTCTACACACAGGATCATTTCCATATACAAATCGCAAAGCCAGTTGTTGCAAATTTACGGAATCAACTGGGAGTTTTCCTGTTTAGCACATGGACACGTCAGGTATCCTCTCGTCGGCAAATCGTTATCTTTGTTTATTTACAGATCCCAAAACAAAACAAAATACAGAGCTTATCAGAATGCTTTAAACTAATTAACAGGCTGTAACATAACAGTCAGTGTCTGCCAAAATTGAAATTTTTTAAACAGCCAGTATTTTAGGAAAACCCTGTTTTGCAAGTGAGCAATATCATATGTAATTAATTGAGAATAATAACAAAATCTAAAGAGGATGTAGTCCTGTATAGAAGTTCACGCAAGTGGAGAAAGTTCTTTGATTGCTATTCCCTTGGGAGTAGCCAGATACGATGCATATGATTCGAAAGCTCACGACTTCCGGTGTTTGACCAAGTATCCTCTGCGTAGCCAAAGAACACCCTTTTGAAGGCTATCTGAAGTGAGAAGAGACATCACCTCCACAAGGTTGTGCGCTGGGTTTGGAACCCGGAACGTAAAAATACGCACCCAATAAAAATAACAATCAGCTTCCGATGAGAGACCCTCCCTTTCATGACGACCATGGCGAATGAATTATGGATAACCATTTAAGTGCGTGAACGTGGAATGTCCGGTCCCAAAATTGGGAAGGTGCCGCTGCCCAGCTGGTTGATGTCCTCGTGAAAATAAAGGCTGACATCACCACCGTCTAAGAAATGCGAAGGATGGGACAAGGACAGAGACGAGCAGGTCCTTGTGGCATTTACTACAGTGGCCATATAAAGGAGCGCAAGTTTGGTGTGGGATTCGTGGTGGGAGAGAGACTCCGTCGCCGAGTATTATCATTCACTCCTGTGAATGAACGTCTAGCCACAATCCGCATCAAAGCGAGGTTCTTCAGCATATCGCTAATTTGCGCCCACGCCCCGACGGAAGAGAAGGACGATGTGACCAAAGATGCCTTCTATGAGCGCATGGAGCACACCTATGAGCGCTGCCCCCGCCACGATGTCAAAATCGTGCTTGGCGACTTTAACGCCAGGGTGGGCAAAGAAGGTATCTTTGGCACTACGGTCGGTAAGTTCAACCTCCACGAGGAAACATCCCCTAATGGGTTGAGGCAGATCGACTTCGCCGAGGCCCGAAATATGGTTATCTGTAGTACTAGATTCCAGCATAAGAAGATTCATCAAGCTACCTGGCTGTCTCCGGATCGAAAAACCACCAACCAGATCGATCATGTTGTGATAGACGGAAGACACGTTTCCAGTGTTTTAGATGTGCGTGCGCTCCGAGGTCCTAACATCGACTCGGACCACTATATTGTTGCAGCCAAGATTCGCACCCGCCTCTGTGCAGCAAAATACGCACACCAACAAACACAAGGAAGGTTCGACATCGAGAAGCTGCAATCACAACAGACAGCCGAACGACTTTCTACTCGGCTTGCACTCCTGCTCCCTGAGAGCTCTCGTCCACAACTCAGTATAAGGGAACTGTGGGACGGCATTTCAAACTCTTTACGTACAGCTGCAACCGAAACCATTGGTTTTCGGAAAGCGCAAAAGAACAGCTGGTACGACGAGGAGTGCCGTGTCGCAACGGAGAGTAAACAGCCTGCCTACCTAGCAACGTTACGATCAACCACAACACGTACGGGTGGAATAGCTACCGAGAGGTGAAGAGGAAACACTTGGAAAACAAAGCGGCTTGGCCTCTCAGGGTTGAAAAGGTGGACTATGAACTACCTGAGCAGTCTACAATCAACCGTACTATTCCGAAGTAAAAACTCTTAATTAAGAAGAATTAAAAAGGGGGTTCCGGAAGGTGGCGTCAACTCACCGTTTGTGTTCAAGTTCTACATCTCGAAAATTCCTCAACCGCCTGACGGAATTTCTATGTGGTTTTTGTTATTGTAGGGAGAGAGTTCTCCAAAGTTGTTGGATAAAAAATCCGGGTCCGTTCCGGTTAAGTATACCCGACTGTCGTGTGGAAATGATTTTCTATCACCTCGTACTCCAATGATTGCGCGATATTTGCACTCCAAACTATAACGGGATGCCTCTGATGTCTCCGATCGAACATGTACATAGTGAGGCCCGTATACTTCCAATTAAGGAAAAAAATGAACTCCCCCGCGAGCAGTTTCTGTTGGGGTGTTTTCCTGCTTGAAGCGGACCCTCTTCCTAGGATCTAAGAATCGGTTGACTCTTTCGTAACTTTGTTCTGGATACTTCTCCCTATAGTAAGACCAAGTTGAAACAGCACGTTTCTTGGGCCTGCCGTTGCATGACCTCGATGTCTACTTATCTAAATAATCCTAACGAGGACTAGATAACAAGTGAGATTTATATGTGAGGAACAAATAATCCTTATGTGAGTGCAATTTTCCTTCATTCCTTCTTGGCGCCAATGCTGCCCGCTATCAAGTGTCAAGAATTTGAAGTGTTTGAACGAGTTCTATGCCTGTGTGTATGTGAGTAATATTTCGTAAACTGTTTAGGCTGCTGGTAAATTTTTTGATTTATATCATAAAGTGAAATACTTACGGGTGTTCTTATTGTAATCGTTTGCTGTCATCTAATTTAGTTATACTATTTATACTTTATAAACTACAATCGTTTTGAAATTTAAATAATTCATTTACAATAATTGAGATACTATTTCATACGCATATGATGTAATATTTATAATTATGACAGAACGTAAATACGCTATATTAGAATTTTTATTTACTACCAATTGATATTAAAAACGTTTTACTTCGGACAATTTCAAAATTAAATCTAAATTCATATAGAAGATACTTTCTGCTTATTTAGTGTGTCACCAAGCGATCTAATAAAAAATATTATTTAACATGATTCCCAAGTTATACACAACTCTAAACTCTAAACATAATATTTCCACCCTGTGACATTAATTGCTCACTGGTGCTGAGGAATGTTGTATATTTCTTTCGAAATCTTCTAGACATAACGCTTGATTCATATTGAGGAGCGGAAGTTTTCCAGCAGATGCTTGCGCAAGTAACTCGGGCGAAAACCACTGCGCCAATTGATTACTCGTGGGAGACAAACCACCATCACGCTGATAATTTATTATGCTGGCGGCAGCAGTTGTAGGAGTAGCAGCAGCGTTATTTATCATACCATTACTATCATTAGCAAGTGACGTCTGCATACAAACTGCAAGAAAACGAAATCTTTAAGTTATATATTACATAGATGAAATAATTACTAAACGAACTATTTCGATTGGTTGTGTCAATTGGCTGTTGTTGGTGCAACTGTTGTTGTAGGTGGAATTGTTGTTGATGCCTTTGCAACGCTAGAATACGTTGTTGTTGTTGATATAACTGTTGTTGATGTGGAACATTAGGAATTAAGTTAGTGTGGTTTGGTGTTTGTTGTGACACCATCGCGTGTTGCGAAAATGGTGGCGTGGACTGGCTTAAAACATGTTGAGGGGTCTGGTTGTTTTTCAAACGATTTTGTTGCACTTGTTGAAAATCTAACTTATTAAACATCATTTGATTTAGCTGCGGCATTTGTGGGTGATTGCCAGATTGTGGTGGTAAAGGAGCTTTTAAAATTGGTCGCCCTGTGTAAATTGAAAAATATATATTAGAAAATCAAGTTAAAGGGGTTAGGTATGTATATGAAAATTTCGCAAAATCGATTTTTTGTTTGTCTTAGTATATTCTACAACCCCTAGAACATTCTCCTAGATTTTCATGTTGATCCGAGTAATAGTTTCCGAAATACAGTCTTGAGAACTTGTGCGCTCGTGACCAGCTACGCTAGACGTCTTTCAAAGCGCTTTTTAGAAAGTGTATTTTTGAAAACGATGGACACGATTTCTCGAAAAGTTATGGGCCGATTTAGTTCGAATTGTGCACACATCTTTAAAATAATAATATCTAGTTATTGAACGAGGAATTTTTTGATTCATTACAACATATTTTTAAACCAATAAATAAAGAAAGAAAAAATTTAAGTTTTTTTATTATTTCCTTTGTTCAAAAAGGAGATTAATATAATTATGTACTAACGGAATATATTTGGTTTTTTAATTTTAAATGAACCATTAATAGATTATGCTGTTTACGGCAGGAACACTTTCTTTGTGAGACACCCAGAGAGATGAGGTCTCAATGGCTGAAGTTTAATTTTTTTTATATCAAAATTTCAGAAGACATTGTTCAAATATGTACCTTGGAAAAATATCGTAATAATACCATTTGTTGGTACCTCTAAAGCCCACCTAACCCCTTAATAGAAATTTGTTGATTCACCTGCATCACGAAAAATTTGCCATTGAATATAAAATATCCAATAATTTACTATTGTCCACTAGGGTAAGATGATTTTCAATCACTTATCTAACAGTTATTGATAGGAAAGCATGCGTATACAAAACAAAATAATAGGGGCAATGGACAATATGAAGTGTCAAATTCTTAAGCTATTTTTTAAGTATAGTAAATTAGATATATTCTCTAAAAATTTCGATCAAATAAGACAGATACTTTTCGAGTTATTCGATAATTAGAAAAACTTCACGGACGCTTTAAAACATCAGCTGCTACAGCTTTAAATAAATTGAGTGTAAGACTTCAATGCGTTTTTCTCAAAACTATGTTTTTAAATCTGTAACAACTGGTAATTGTACATTTTGACGCAGTGCCATTCAGCTTTAGTGCCTCTGTAAAAAGTCTCAAACATACAGATGAAACTAATAAAAGCGTTTCTAAAAAAGTTTTAATCTGGCACTAAAATATATATTTATGATAGTTGTCTTTTAGCGAATTGATTTAGTTGAATTTCGAAATATTAGTCAGTCACCCCGCGGAGCTTAAATTGAAACTGGATCAAAAGCCATTACTTTTAAAATTAATTTTTTTGTTTACAAATTTCTGTCGAATCAGGTCGAAACCTTTCAATTATTAATTATGTTTTAAATTTTAAAAATAAAATAAGTTACTAGCAAAAACAAAAAGAAAAGAACATAGTTTCTATTTACTGTAGTGTTTACACTTTTTTTCGATGCTGTAACTTTTTGTGATAAAGTTCTACATTTTTTTTTTTGTCAGAAGCTCCTGATGAAGTCGCTTCTGCAAAGATAATTTATTGTACCGAAAAGTTTTGGATAAATTTAGTAAATATAAGATTAATGCAACCAATTTTATGGTTACTGCCAAAATGTGTTTTATGGGTCTGACACATTTCTAAAAAGCTGATATGCTTACCCATCGGTTTAATAGCAGTGATACTTTGATTTACTAAATGTATTGGCCATTTTATTGGTGCCATTGAGTTGCGTAAAGGTTGGACCGCTTGCTGCTGAGATGTTTGGTTTATGGTTTGTGGCGGCAACGAATTATTGTTACTCATTTGGTGTTGTTGCTGCTGTGTGTTATTACCACCAAGAATCATCCGTGGTAGAGTGGATGTGGGCTGTTGCATTTGATGTTGGTTGTTGGTTGGATTTATAAATGTATTTTGTGCCATGGCTTTATTTTGCTGCTGTATTACAGAATTTAACATGTTATGATGTAGAGTTGCTGGATTTGAGTTCGAATTATCTTTTTCAGCAGTCATCTTACGCAACACCGAGGTTGGTGTAAAAGCCAAAGGCGTAGGTGAGTTAATATGTCGGGTTGGTTGAGCTTGCTGCTGTGTTCCTGCAGTTTGCTGTTGCATGTTACTTGAAATTTGCATTTGCTGAATATTACTTTGTTGCGTATCTACTTCATTTAATCCTAACGTATTATTTGACTGTGGATGATTTTCTTGGCGTCGTCTAATTGAATCCTGTTGTTCCTCTATTTTTTTCTTTAGCGTAGCATTTTGCATGATTGCTTGTGTGTGAAATTGCATTTCTCGTTGGCTCGGAAGAGCTTGGTGATTTGAAGCCTGCTGTGGCAGAAGAGTAATTCGGTCTCTTTGTCCTGGAACGATGACATTCTGAATTTGCTGCAAAATCTGCTGTTGCTGCGGCGGTTGGATCGGTGGATTACTGGGGCTTTGATGGAGGATTGATCCGCTACTGTTATGTATAGCTGAGATCTGTTGCTGATGTCCAATAGGTCCACAGTTCTGTTGATTGTGTGGAACATTGCTGTGCAATGTTGCCATCGTAGATGCATCACGAAGAACTGTAGTAATTGCTTCTTTTATAGACGGTGACATATTCGGGTTATTAAGTTGCTGTTCCAAAAAATTTATTGGCACTACACCACGTTGCATACCTTGAAACAAATTCTGATCCATACGCTTTTGAGGATGGTTTCCAAACAATACAGTTAGTGGTATTGGCTGCGGCTGCGACTGAGACAAGATATTCATTTCTTCATTACTTTGATGCTGCTGATGATATCCCTGTGAAAGCAAACTCTTTTTCAGCTCATCATTTTTAACAATTATTTGTTGTGAAAGATTTGGAGCAGCTCCTGTTTGCATAATATTAAGCGGAGGCATCGGGTCAGATCGATGTTTTGGCGATATCAATACATTTGGCTGCAGATTGTGTGGTAGTACATGCTGTTGTGTCTGATTATGCTGCTGCTGCAGCTGTAGGTGTTTATTTCCAGTTCCTAGTTGTTCAAGCACCTTTTTAAATGCTTCAATTTCTCCAGCTTGAGGGTGTTCGGAGATTAGCTGCTCATTTGCAATTGAAGGAATCATACCAAGCACTCTTTCCTCATTTTTTTTGTTAGGCATATCGACATGGTGTGTTTCTGGTAAAACTTCATTTGTTGTATTCATCACACCCATACGCGCTTCCAGTTCCTCTACACTCGTGATAGCGGTAACTAAACAATGAAGTTAAAAAAATCATAAAAGAATTAAAAGCAATGTTGCTCTTAAAAGCACTGTACTTAAGTGGTTAAGTGTACTCAGAATTTAAAAACAAAACTCGTTATTTTTCGTGCAATGTATAACATCTAATATATAATATATTATTGATTGATTGTCGTTTATTTTAAGTGGTTCGTGAGTTATATCATCGCAAACATGGACCAAAATAAAGAGAAAATACGGCATATTTTACAGTACTACTACGATAAAGGAAAAAATGCATCTCAAGCCGCCAATAAAATTTGTGCAGTTTATGGACCCGATACAGTTTTCATTTCCATCGCACAACGATGGTTTCAAAGTTTTCGTTCTGGTGTAGAGGTGGTCGAAGATGCACCACGCTCCGGAAGGCCTGTCGTCGAAAATTGCGATAAAATCGCTGAATTGGTCGAAAGGGACCGGCATAGTAGCAGTCGTAGCATCGGTCAAGAGCTGGGCATGAGTCATCAAACCGTTATAAACCATTTCAATAAATTCAATAAAAATACCGCAAGACTTTTTTGACAACCTAATATAAATAATTGGAGTTGGAAAGCAGATTGAGCCTGGAATTTGAAATGTGTTTTCTCAGAACCTGGTGAATGCCACAGCTCGAAATAGATTTCAATGATGTTTACTACTTGAAAATCTATTGCCCGATCGAAGGACTTCTTTAATTTCGATTTTTTATAATCCGTAAAGTATTTATTTTTGACCAAAATATGGAAACAAAATTCCTGAGGCCGCCACTTTATTGATTAAAAGAAAAAAGCTTCGGTCAGGCAGTTCAGGGGTATTCCAGAATCCAATAGTTGTTGGAGTCGGAATGGAAACCCATAAAAAATATAGTATATGTCATAATTTCAGATATTATAGGTCTAAAGTTCCAAACAGAAACTGTATCGGTTTTTGGTGTCACGGAAACTATTTTGATCGGTTTTTTCATCAGAAACAATTATCAGAATCAAAGCCAAAAGATGACAGAATAACAATAAGAAATGTCATACTTGAGTTTATGGAAAAATATCTAGATATTTTAAGAGGATTTACAAAACGTTGGAAACGCAATTTAGCACCCAAATATAAACAGTTACTAACAGTAAAATAGTAATTAGTACTAATTTTTTGTTCTATGTATAAAACAATATGAATGTGATTTAAATTCAATTAAAATAAAGTTTCATTATTTACTTTATGTTAAGTATTATCGGTAATATTGACAAAAACAAAACAATTCATAAATATTGCGAAAACAGAAGTAAAATAAAAATTTAAAAAATTCGGAGAACAAAGCAGAAGAACAATATCTTACATTAAAAAAAAAAATAAATTTTTACAGAAACCAGCCTTTGGGGAAAATGTACCAAAGAGACTTTTTTCTACAAGTCGTCTTCTTACCACTCTTGAAGAAATTTGTGACCTAATTCTTGTTAAATGGCTGCACAATTTTTAAACGGATCGCACAGTGACAATCTTGCAATATATTGATCGACTTCCACAGCCTTTTTTGTGGTCTCAAGCTTTTTTTTTTTTTTGAAAAGTTTAAGGCATTAAACACAAATTTTTGGAACATCTTTATATATAAAAAGCGTCACGTTGTTTGTCCGCGATGGATTCTTAAACTACTGAACTGAATTTAGTAAAATTTAGCACTGTGTCCAATTCCAACCAACTTACAAGAAAAATACAATAAAAGCTCTATTAAATTGACTCTCCATTAAGCGGACATCTCCATTAACCATGCACATTGCTGATGTTTATTAAGTATATTAAGCGGATAACTCTGTTAACTGGACAGAAAGGCTGGAAACCAAACATTGAGAAAGCAGCCTTAAAATCGTTATTTTTTAAAATGAAATTTATTTGGATGAACATATTTAAAATTAAATCTCAAGTACAATCCCTTGGATTCTTATACCGACAAAAACGTTTTCACCTTTAGTAGTAATGAGAATTTTCACTGTATTTCATATGAATAATTTATTATATGAATAATAATAGTATAAAATGTATACTACAGCAACGCGTGGCCGGATCCCTTAGTATGCAATATGTTTGCAATTTCTCTTTACGTGTGATCCTTTTTTCGCGAATTTCTCTTCCTCCCTGTAATGTTTTACTCGACCTATTTTCCTACATAAATACATATTTTATAAAAATATTCATTACACAGATCAAATAAAGTTAATATAGGCAGTATCAATATTTTTTGTTTATGAAATCATTTCGCTATTGGTTCTATTATTTTTTAGTTATACACAAAGCATGCTATTTACACAGTTACTAATTACAGTTAACTGTCAAACTCGCCAATCATTTCCTCTTTTTTAAAGTACAAATGATTGCATTTGTTATTCCGCAAAAAAGTTAGGGCCGGCTTTAGTATACCATCCCACGATTACAGGGTTAAAAGTGGTATGGTGGGATAGAGCTGATGCTCCAGATTAAGAATATATACAATTATTGCCGCCGCAAAGTCATAGTTTTCGGGATATTTGCATTTAAAGTTGAAAATTTTGCAAATTTTATCTTGCGATTTCTCGATTTCTAGTAATTATTTCTTTCATATTATGTACTTTTTTCACACTTACACTTCACTACATTGTTTCTACATATTCATTTTTTAGTATTTATTTAGAAATTTGCTTAAAACAAGCATTTTATATTTAACACAAATTTCATTAGATGCACAATAACAAAAGTGTTCCGTGTTGACAGATAATAAGTGTTGCCATAATTACACATACATCAAATGAATAAAAATGAATGAAAAATAGGTTTATACCCCAAATACATAAATCATTATCCCTATTCTTGCTTTATCATGAGTTAAAGCAAAAGAGAGATTTACTCACAAAAACTTGACACACCTCCGTGTTGGATCGGCCAGAGTTATTTTTTTTTTCTTGAAGCGCAGCCGAAGGCCGCCATCGCAAAAAGGAGCTTTACTCGAAAAAAACCTGACACACCCCGGTATTGGATCGGTCAGAGTTATTTTTTTTTAAGTGCGCCCGAAGGCCGCCAACGCAAAAAGGAGCTTTACTCGAAAAAAACCTGACACACCCCGGTATTGGATCGGTCAGGGTTATTTTTTTCCTGCATTTGAGCTTTTTTTTAATACGCTTTTATTAGCTTCATGTGTATGTAGGTATGTATGTTTGTAACTTTTTTAAGTGGTACTGAAACCTAGAATACTTGAGCGACACTGTAGAAAGGCGACAGTAAGTTTAAGCAGCTCACCAAAAAGATGTGCTTAAAAGTATGCAACATCTATATAAAACTAGTTTTGGTGACATTTAAATAGCATACTGAGTTGGGCGTCGACCGTTCATAAGATGCAAGGTTGTACAGTAGTAGCTCTCGAGTGTTTGCTGCTGGACAAGCTTATGTAGCACTTAATCGTTGTAGATCTTTGGACGGTATTCGAATTGAAGAACTAGAATGTTCAAAGTTGGCAGGTAAAACCCCATGTAACAGTGAAGCTTTAGAATAAATGATTCGATTAAGAAGTAATAATTCGTAAAGTCGTCAATAGAACTTGGTCGCAAATAATGTAACAATTAATCAATGAAAGGTTACGAGTAGATATTAAATGCTGCCTAATTATCGATTTACTTAACCAATACTACATGTCATAGTTCACATTTTAACAAATTTGTTGTTTCTCACATCAAACTAAAAAATCAAAAATAAATTTAGTTTAAAAAAACTAAAAAACACGCTTTTAAAGCATATCAAACTAAAAAGTGAAAAATAATTCTTTGTATAAACTAACAGTAATAATGAAGAAAAAATTCCTGCATTATTGTGAGAAAAGCGTGGGGTGCTTTGCGACATATATTTCATATATCGAGCATGCCACGCTTTTCTCATAATAATGCAGAAATTTTTCCTTCATTATTATTGTTAGTTTATACAAAGAATTATTTTTCTCTTTTTTGTTTGATATGCTTTAAAAGCGTGTTTTTTAGTTTTTTAAACTATATTTATTTTTTTATTGTTTTCAATCGTGTGGGATATGGTAACACTTATTATTTGACAACACAGAGCACTTATGTTACTGTGCATGTAGTGAAATTTGTGTAAAAAATAAAATGCTTATTTTAAGCAAATATCTGAGTAATAAATATAAAATAAATATGTACAAATATTGCAGTGAAGTGTAAGTGCATAGCATGAAAGAAAAAGTTATCATAAATCGAGAAATTGCAGAATTAAATTTGCGAAATTTTCAACTTTAAATCCAAATATCTCGAAAACTATAAGTTACATTATATATTTTCTTAATCTGGAGCATCAGCCCTATCCAACCATACCACTTTTAACCCTGAAATCGTGGGATGGTTTACTAAAGTTTCCCCAAAAGTTACTACATAAATGATAATGTTAAAAAAAATTATACCGTTGCTTCAAAACAAACCCTCTGATTCTAATTTATTGTCCGTTACTGTAAAGCTGTAAAAATGTGGAATGAAAACCAACTTACAAGTAAATGTAAGCTAAATTTCTTATGCCATTCGCCTGATACATCAAACGGATTCCGTGATCTCTTAAAAGCTTCCTTTTATTGTTTTCGTTGTTTGTTTTTCCAATAAAATAGAACACATCAAAAACTTAAATAGAATTGTTTCCAAATTTAGTCATTTGAAAGTTTTATCACATTAGTAAACACATTAATCGAATATTGGTTTGCAATTCTGACGACGGATTTCTCTATTGGATATCCTTGATCAATTTTTATTCAAATTTATGTCAAGTCAAGCCGACATCTTTTTTAATTATGGTAGGTTATTACTTTTATAAAAAAAAAAAGATTTACTGCATAAAATACTTAAATTGCAAATTTTTCAAATCTTTGGCTACACTTAACCCCTTAATATTGTCAAATAACAAACATGTACCTTTTTGCGTTATAACCGAATCCGGTAAAGCTGGCAGTTTGTTAAGAAATTCCATCAGAGTATTACTTTCATTTTTGGTGTCACTGCCAATTAAATCCATAGCTGTATTGTTTGTACTGAAATTTCCCAATTGTCCTTCATTACCTACAGTTTTATTAGCGAACCAACGGCTAAATCGAGAGCTACTTATTACTTCATTCTCATTATTGGAATTGTCTCCACGCATTAACGAGTGTTTAAGCGGATCAAGATTAGGATTTAGGAAGACATCAAAATTGAACTCTGAATCTCTGGAAGTGTTTTTTGAAATTTCTTCAGTTTCGAGCATAAAATCTGGAAGTGTCGCATCAAAAGCTTCATCGCTTCGTCCTAAGCGTTTAGCGTTCTTTTTGCTCTCACTATTGTCTTTTAAGACTTTACTTCCCTCTTTCTCACGGAGAGAATCTATATTTTCAAAAGAAATGATATTGTTGCCGGATGGCAAAGTGCCTGGGGATAAAGTTAGGGTTTTATTGGCACCATTCTCTTGATCTAATAATAGATGTAATTGCTCTTTTGACTTCGTGCTAGACAAATTCAAAGTACTGCTCTCGCGAGATGATGAACTTTCACTTATTTTTCGCGACGAATTTGGAAAATGTGTGCGCTTAGTGCTACCAATAGCTTCGTTAGAGCCTTCATTGTATTGGTCATCAATTTCCTCAAATCCACGCAATTCAATTGTATCATGTTGAGATGTTGGACCACTACTGAACCATTCAGGTTCTTCATTCCTATTATGATATTTCTGGTTCCGTCTATTACGATTATGAGATACAGAATGCAGATTTGAAGAAGAATCAGCACCATATATATCTCGTATAGTACCACCACCATGAGGATTTGGTGTCTGAGCATTGCTTACGTATTCATATTTATCTCGGGCATTGTCATTGTCACCACCGCTACGCCGTTCCAAATGTCGTCGGTCTGAGTATCCGTTTCCGACCGAAGTTCGCTCTGAATACCGCCCCCCACCTCGAACCTGACCTACATGATTTGCTGCTAATACCTCTTTGTCTTGAATTGGGTCAGAGCTTATGCTATGGCCTTTGTCTCTATCTTGAGAAGCACGATAATCCCAGTTTACGTCGCGGGGTAGCAGACGGCCGCTGCCGATTCTACGTTCTTGAGCGATGCCACCGTTATTGTGGCTGTATCTACATAAGCCTAAAGATATGGGTGATGATAATCGTCTACTGTCAGACTGAAGTTCTTGTTCTTTGTCCCGTTCGCGGTCTTGCTCTGTAAGAGAGAAAAATATTACGTTCAGAAATCAAGGGTTAAAGAATAACTCAAAGCAGTCAGTTTGGGAAAACTTTAGAATACCGTCCCATTATTTCGTATATAAAATGGGTATGGTCGGATAGATGAGGTTCTCCAGATCAAGAATATATAACCGCAGGAAACCAAAAGTTTTCGAAATATTTGCGTTTAAAGTCGAAAATTACACTATTTGAATTACGTATTTTTTTGATTTAAAATTCATTTTATACTTATATTTTTAGTTTTTATTTTTACTAACACTTTAGTAAGTCGTTTGTACACATTTTTTGCATTATATAGTGCAAAAAAAAATTTTAATTCAATATTATTGAATCTGGAGAATCTCCTCTATCCGACCATACCCATTTTATTTCCGAAATCCAGGGACGGTTATCTAAAGCCGATCCCTCAATTTGTTATGAAAATAAGTCATTATTTACAATTTTTTATTGAAATCAATTACTAATACGAATTGCCAAGAAAATGTGATATATGAAAAGTAGTAAGTGAAAAACTTAGTTAATACAAGCAACGAAAGAAAAAAGTAGAAAACATTTTTGCACACGAATATTTTAGCAAATTGGTGAAATTTTTAAAGCTGATCTCCTATCCAGGAAGTCGGTCTTCATATATTCTTCTGGTTGCGTTTCATATTTTACAACACTTACAAGATATAGAATTTGACGGTGAAAATAATATATAACATTTCGGTAGGAACTCATATGGAGTTAATTTAATATTTCAATGAACGACGCATATTGCAATGGGTGAGAGCAACTTTTAATTCACTTTAACCGAGTGTTTTTCATACGAGTTCCGCTAATGAGTTTCAGCCATACCAAAAGGAGCTGTTGGAAAAATAACGTATGATTCGTTTTATGACAATAGTCTTCATCTGTCTTCTTAATATTACTCATACACATACACTACTCGTTGTGGCTACAACCTGGAGACAAATAGTTCATATTTCGGATTTAAAAGAAAATGTGAACAATATTTTTTTAAAAAATTTAATTTGAGTTTGTTGCATACCTAAAAGTTTCCTCTGAGGTGATATAAATATGTTGGGGTCATCTCCAGAGGTCGGACCGCCGCTATTTCCGCGTTGACGATAATCGTATAACTGGTCCTTGCTTCGTTGGCGCATATTTCCATTATTTACACCGGAAGTATTACTGTAAAATAAACCATCTTTGACTTCTGTTGGCGTTTGCGAACGCGTATCGACAGGAGAGTTGGGACCATAAGAGGAATTTCCACTACTTGATAAATTTTGTGATCCCACAATAGCAGCATTACTAGAAGGTGCAGAAGAAGCAGCAATGCGTCTTTTAGCAAACGCTGGCATAAGATGGGATGAAGAAATGCTGCGATGATCTATATACGTCTTATGAAGATTGTGATAAGAAGTATTATGTTGCGATGAGTTCGAAATGTTTAATGTAGTTTCACGACTTCCAGGCGAACGTTGTGCCCGTACATTCAAATTCCCCGATGATAATTGCGCTGTATGGTTAGCGACATATGCGTTGCAAGATACTGAGGTTCCTTCGTTATTGGAACCTGCACTATTTTGGAGACCGTTGCCACTGGCATTAAACTTCCAAACCCCAAGCGATTGCAATTCAGCTCTTAGGTCATATTCAGGGCGGCGACGAGAATTAGTTTCGTTGCGAAGATCGAAGAGTTTCGATCTACTATAACGCATTATATTATCACAATTAGAAGCTGTGGTGTTACTAATATCGGAAACGGTGTCCGGTAACTGGTAATAATATAGTTTAAGCGGACTTTGACATTTAATAGTCATGTCCAACTCCGGAACCGGTGAAGTATTCATCACCAAATATTATTCAATCCAAATATGAATATAATTCGTCGCAAACTTATTGAATGATGACACTTCTTAACAAATGTGTAAATTTTAAGTTGATTATTTTAAATTATTATATATTTCTAAACAGAGGATTATTTAACCGTTTGTAAAATTTGTGTATTCACAGAATATTTGAAGTTGTTCTTTGATATAGTAATTTCTTGGCAGTATAAATCATTATGTTACACTATTACCACTTGATTTTACAGATGAAATTAAGTACTCTTTTGCTATAATGTCAATCTCTTTGGCTAAAGATAGCGTTAAATAAAATCACGTCAATGTTCGAAAGAAAGCAAATTAAGGCAGATATTTGATAATTTCTTACAAGATTTAATTTTCCAATTCATGCATGAAGATTTGGCATAAATCAGAAACTTGGCAGAGAAATAAAAATTTTTTAATGTTTCAAGTAAAAATCTACAAATGCATAAAAATTCTGATTTTTTTAAATAACTTTTCGTTACTCGCAAAGTCAAAAGTAAAAGCTATACACGACAAAAAAAAAGAATAATACACCACCTTAATACTTTCCTAAAGTACTGAAACTAACATTGCCATCTCTACCAAATATGTGTATAAGAGAGCAATATAAAACATCGACAATTATATGTACTAAAACTGCAACTTCGTATTAAATTTATATTTGGAGATCGATTTTTCAAGAAATAATAAGCAATCATTCTGAAAAACTAGATGCTAAATTGGCTTTATTATAAAATCTGGTGAAACATTCAATAATAAAATTTCTGAATATAGGTAAAAGTTCTTTACAAATACAGATTTCAATATGGGTTGGTAATACTTAATGGGGCAAATACAATGGCCGAGTCGGATCAACTTGCTAATAACTTTTAAATTTTTTTTTTTTACCATTTTAGTACTGTTTGCAGCGCGTTACTTAATGTGTATCAATACATTTTATTGAGCACCTACTATTACAAAGCATAGAAAAACTTCCTTACAAATTTGAATTATTTCTCTTTAATTTCACGCCATAATGAATTCTGGTTAAATTTTGTATAATTATTCGCATTGGCATTCAATATAAGGAGGTATTTATTCAACATTCAGAAAGCACATAATTGTTACACATAAATTAACCACAAAATTTGTTTAAAATAAGGAACACTTGAACAAAAGAGAAAAACAAATCGAACGCAGTGGCTCACGTCGTGTATGCTCTGTTTTTATTGTTAGAACTTGACTTATACATATTATATATCCTACTGTCATAGAAATCGCAGTACAGAACTGCCATTTCAAGATTTTCCAATATGTTTGCATTGTTCACCATGTTCTTGATAAATGTTTCCACGCACTGTTGTTTTTATACTATGCTCGCAAAAAGATTATCTTGATATATTTTTTAATAACATAAATGTTTTCACGCACTTTTGATTTTATACCATGCTCACAAAAAGATTATCTTGATATTCTATATTTTGATATTTTCAATGAAATGATTTGGAACTGTTATTTTTGTAAGGCAAAATCTTGATAAATTTATAAGATTAATAGCGGGATTCTGTAACCAGTCTCTAGTCTCTATTTGAGACATTTTGAGACAAAGTATCAATTTGATACTAGTTACTATTCACTAAACAGTCTCTAGCGTTAGTCTCAAAATATTGAGACATGGTAGTTAGCTGGTCACAAAACTAAAAAAAACTCTTGCTGCCATTTTCAATGTACTGAATAGAGATCATCATATATATTAATCGATTGTCGTTTTTTTACATTTTGAAAGCAATTCAAACACGAAAAGATTAAAAATAAATAAATTTTACATAAATTTCGTAAATATTATAAAACAAAGTCAACATATATTTTTATTTTTATTGATAATTATGTTTTTTGACTATGTTATAGAAAAGTTAATATTTGTTATCGACATATTTATTATCATTCAAGTGTAAAAACATCTCTGAATAATGAAATGTAATAGATTTTGAGACTATCACTTACAGAATAGCAAAATCGTCTCAAGTCTCAAAAATTGTCTCTAACTCAAAATCTCAAATTTAGAGACTTGATACTGTCTCACGTTACAGAATCGCACGGTAAGTGTCGGTCTGAACATTTTTTGTCTTTCTTAATAAATCGTCCAAATACTGCAATTTAACGGTTTGCTCGAATAATCTGCTGAAAATTCATTAGATAAATATAGCATAATAAGAAAACTAAGGAAGAGGCAAAAACTTTGTAGGGGTAAAATTTAGAATAGCATCCCCGGGTATCACTGGAAAGGTGACGTTCTCCAGATCACGAAAATATATATATATATATATATATGACTTAAAGTTCTAAAAATATTTGAATTTAAAGTTTAAAAATTTACAACTTTTACATTGATAATTTGTATATTGTGAATAACTTTTTCACTTATATTATGCACTTTTCATTTACTAACACTTCACTATAAGTTTTCTGTATATCAATTTTTTTAATATTTGTTGTAAATAAATCTTTATTTTAATTATTTTAGTTAAATTCTCTGCATTTGTACAATAAGAAAAGGGTTGCCATGGTTATTTTTTTTCCGCGCCGCGCTTCCGCCGAAGTCCGGGGCTGCTATTCTAAATCCCAGCCCTTTGTAGCATTGTATTGTAATACATGGCCGAAATCAAATCTGGTTACGTAGATCGGGAAAATTTTAGTATAATATTCCAGGTTTTCGGGAATACAATGGCTATGGTCATATGGAAAAGGTTCTCCAGATCCAGAGTATACATGATTATAGCCTCGGGAAACCTATAGTTTTCAAGATATTAAGTTTAAAGTTGAAAATTACCACAATTTGAAGTATGTATATATTCAATGTAAAATTATTTTTTCGCTTATATTTTGCACTCTAACACTTCACTTATTCATTTGTACACATTTATTTACATTATGAAGCGCAAAGATAATTTTGATTTAATAATTAATTTGATGTTCAAAAGGCGACCCCGTAGATCCGTCTGCGATTAAGGCACTTCGGAAAAGCCGTATTTATTCCTCGTCAAGTAGACAACTTCAAGCTGAAGTGCTCCATTTTCAAGTTATTGTCTTTTTGGAAATGTGGCGATGTTGAAGGAAGTATATGAAGAAAATTTGATATAAAAAGTGGTGTGTCTAAAACCAAACTTAAATAATTCTAAATTATCTCTACTAACTAATATTAAGACCTTTCTCATTAATAAAATATATTACATGTTTGCTATTAGCTTTGTTGTTTTTTAAATAAATATTTCGCTGTGGGGAAATTTCAATACTTTGTAAAAATTCTGATTACTTAGTAGATTGGATTGATTATTATTAGCAGTTCCTGAACTAAACAAGATTTTTTACATTCACTTTTGTTGTTAGCCATCTACACTTTATTCAAAGTTTTCATTAATGTTTTTGCATTACAAATATTTTTACTAATAAGCCATAATACTAATTCATCTCATATACAAAAATGAATCGCAAAATGTGTTGCTAATCGCATAACTCAACAACGGCTGGACCAATTTGGCCAATTCTTTTTTTAAGTATTCGTTGTGGTTCAAAGATGGTTTTTACGGCGAGAAAATTTCGAATATCTGCCGAAAAATCCCCAAAAAAAGCCCTTTTCTTTTTCTCCATATAAACGAATAAGTGTTTGTCTGTTAGTAACGCTAATGCTCGAGAACGGCTGAACCAATCGTGATGAAATTTTCAGAGGTTGTTCGCTGTGGGTCAGGGAAGGTTTAGAAATAAAAAAACCGTATGCTTTTCGTGAGAAAAAGTCGGAAGACTAGAAAATTCCAAAAAGTACCTTTTTTCGTACAAATTTTTTTTTCCATTTTTTTTGTTTTGTTTTTTAATTGTTCGAATCGTTGAAATTTGTCATTGCTTTATTTATTCCGACTATTCAAAAGTATTGAAAATTAATCAGTGAAAACGGTTATGTGTGATCAATTACAGATTTAAATTTGTTACGATGCCACCAAGAAGTCGCGCTAATATCGGTCGGCGTTCTTTTTGGCATCAGCATCCATTGGCAGCACAATAATTAAAAAACAAAACAAAAAAATTGGAAAAAAATTTGTACGAAATGTGATCATGGCCGTAGGACGAACCGTTCCCGAGATACGAACGAAAATGCGGCGCGCCGAAGCGCAAGGTGAAAATCGGCTTGCGGCCACACTTCTTTACGTTGATTTCGCCGGGTGCTATCACTCACATTCATTCAACTACGCCAAAGGACGCGTTCGGATAGGTCTCTATACAAATATTTTTTCATCGAGTTCCTTCACTCTTGTCGGTGATTTCGCCGAGTTCTATCACTTACATTCATTTCCTTGCGCCATACGACACGTTCGGACTGCTCTTCACATAAATATTTTTTCATCGAGGTCCTTCACTCTTGTCTTGTTGAACACAGAACTCAAAATGTCTGTATCTAAATTTAAATTTAGACAGAAATGTCCTTTGTTTGGCATATATATAGCCGTACAATCTCTCTGAGTCCCAGGTTGCCAAAAAGGTTGAAAATACTTTCAAAAAGTCATCTATTCCGATAGTTTTACACACCAGAGTTGTACAAATGCTCACCACATACCATAAGAAATTTCTAAGGAACCCAATGAGTTTGAGCTCTAAAAGAGACGACTTTGTCTCTTCTGCCGGAAAATTATTTGACATCGCTGCTTGTAAATGCATTTATTTTTCTTCTTGCACTTGTCTTAAGGAAAGGAAAGTACCTATCAATGAAAAACCATTTCTCTTGGACCAGAGAACCAGAAGAATTGGTCGCAGTGGAAGTGTTGATCTACCTGAAACAAAAAAGATTACAAAGAAAAATGAACGTAAAAAAAGCTTTCAAAATGTCATTCAACATCAACACTTACCAGAAAAGTATCAGCTAGAACACATGACCATTCAGATCAGCCAGACTCTCATACAGACGACAACAATGTACAAAAACGATGCTGAGGATCTCTTCCATCCTCTAAAACCAAACAAAACACACTAGTATTAGTACACTCTGCTTTAGCTGCCCAAAGATTTGGAGTAAGTTATAGAGCAGCGGCCTCGATTGTTTCATCTGCTTTTCTGGATGCCCAAAAAGCAGGTTTGATAACAGAGGATCAGGCTAGCTTTGTCACTGACAAATGCAAGGTTAGTCGGGCAAAAAAAAGTGTTGGAGTTAAGCTCCAAAACACCGAAAGTATTGACTCTGTGTATGGGCTGTATTTTGACGGCTGCAAAGACAATACACTTACACAAGTCAGCGAATGTGAAAAGTACTACCGCGACACTGTCAAAGAGGAACATATTTCTCTTAGGTTAGCGGAACCTGGTTGTCATTACTTTGGCCACGTCACCTCTCCTTCCGGGTCAGCTGAGGATGAGACGCAAGCTATATGGCAACATTTACAAGACAATTCAGTTGATGTGGAACATCTAGAAGTTGTCGGTGCTGATGGCACCAACACGAACACAGTTTGGAAAGGTGGAATCATTCGGAAACTAGAAGAAAGAATAGGTAGGCCATTACAGTGGGTTGTTTGTCTTCTACATTTCAACGAACTTCCATTTCGTGCTCTTTTCGAACACATAGATGGTGTCTTAAAGAGTCCAAATACATTCTTTGGCGACATAGGTAAACTGATCCCTGATTGTGAGAAGTTGCCTGTTGTCAAATTTGAAAGTTTTCCATCCTGCCAATTTACCTTCTGAGGTTATTAATCCAACCCAACTTAGCACAGACCAAGCTTATCTCTATAAAATATCAGAAGCTGTCATTTCCGGTCAGTGTTCCTCAGATTTAGCGGCGATGCATCCAGGTAACATGTGCAAATCTCGCTGGCTCACCTGTGCAAATAGAATTCTGAGATTATACATTTCTACCGACAAACCAACAAAGGTAATAAAGATTTTGGTCAAGTACATACTTACAGTTTACTCACCTTTGTGGCTCTCAATAAGATTCAACAGTTCAATCAAAGATGGCTCGCGCCATCTCTATGCTGCAATTCAAAGGTTGAGATACTTACCTGCTAAACTGCGCAAGGTTGTCGATTCATCCATTCAACAGAATGCTTTCTTTGCTCTTCCACAAAACATTCTTCTTAGTATGATGACTGACGAACAGATAGAAGTCAGAAAGTTGGCCCCTGACCGTCTTCTGGCAGCCAGAGAAGCAGAGTCTGACACTGTAAATGGAAGAGTTAGATGTAATAAAGTGCCAAAGCTAAATTTCAAAGCTAATAATTATTACGATATGATTAACTGAGAGACTATTACCTTGACTGTTCCACCAGTTCTTTGTTTAGTTTCTAACGAAGAACTCATAAAAGGGCTGTCAGGAGACACTGCAGAGGTATGGAAATTTAGTGAATTCCCCTCTCACACCGTGGCAGTCGAGAAAACCGTCAAACTGGTGACAGAGGCATTTTCTAAAGTTATTGGCCCCCAATCTCGTGATCGTTTTATACGTTCTACACTGAAATCTAGGCAACAAGTGCCAAAGTTTAGTACAAAATCTGATTTTATCAATAAATTTGACACAGATTCAGACTAAAACAAGCCTGACATATGGTTGGTTGGTTGGGTTGGGCTTGGGAGGAACCCGAAGAGCAGCCACCTCCACGCGACCAATACAGGTTAGCTGAGAGCTGCAACAATTTTCACCTTGCGCTGTGGCGCGCCGCCTTTTCGCTCGTATCTCGGGAATAGTTCGTCTTACGGCCATGATCAGATATACCATTTCGGTAGCAAATGACGTGACAAATAACTTTTGTTTTATACATTTTTCCATGAGATGCGTATTTCAGGCACTAGATAGACAATTTCACGATTTTAGGCGAATTTCCGAAATTTCAAGGCCGGAGTTGGGGTTGAAGACGCAATCCGATCTCAAAACAAAAAGTTGCTACTTTTCCGCACTATTAGAAATCCCGAATCGAAAAAAGTCCGGAATCGACCAACCCTATTGGTCATGGACGATACGGTCGATACGTGAATGGAGAATGGCCAAAGAGTGTATTTCAACCCTAGAGAATACAGTACAGCCAGTGAAAACACCGCCAGCAACAAAATTAGCACTGACGAGTTTTTTCTCATTTGGCGTCAGTGATCCGTTTTCGAGAGCAATTCGGAAATACCTTGATATTATACATGTAATGCATCGCCGAAGAAATAGTTACGCAGAAAGCTAGGTCAACCAGTGGATAGACATCCAGGTTTATTCTCAACTAATGCATTAGGACTAATTTATGAAATCCACCCGAAAAACGTCGATTGCTTTTACTTTCTTTTGCTATTGATTCATATCGGTTTAACATCATTTGAGTCATTGCATAGTGTGAATGGTACGGTGTGTGCAACAAGCCAGCCCTTACAATTGCTGGAACATGATAATTACTGGAAACAAACGATGTTATAGCTATTTCGAATGCAAATGATGATCCCACACTTTTCGCGATAATCATTTCGAACAAATTTTACATTCCCGAAGACATTTTACATCGTATTCACTAAGAATTGGAAATGGGTCCGGTTGTTTGATATCAATTTCATTCGCCGATTATCAATTCACGAAAGACGAACTCATCACGAATGTTCGGACATTGTATAAATTATCGTAACTATGATTATTTAAGTGCACGCGCAATGTTAGGTAGAAAAATGCCGATGTTGTTGACTTAACCCCCTTTTTTTGGTTTTGGTTTTAAAAATCTATTTTTTAGTTTTTTTTATATACTTAAGCCCACTTTATGAATAATTAAAACAAATTTTTTAACATTTTGTTTGCAAATGTGGTTTTTGGACACTATGCCATATGGCATAGACTCTATTTAAAGGAAAAAAAAAAAGTATATAAGTTTATAATTCAGTTTTAAAATTGTTGTTTTTATTGGATTAAAATTATTATATTTAAACTTAAACATAAGCAAACGCAAAAAGCTATAAAAAATAAGAGTTCGTTGTAACTAAAACTAACTAGGAAATCATTGTCAATTTCTGGTTCAAGAGTATGTCTGCATCTGTAGTTCTCTGAAAAAAAAAGAAATAATATAAAACAAGTTCAAATATAGAAATAAATCTACAATTTACCTCACTTTTCATGGTATAATCTAAAGCAATTTCTGGTTCCGTTTGGAATGCAGAGATGAACGTTACATTTTGCACACAAGTATCTGGAATATCCTTTGCATCCTGGTACTTTACATGTATGTTTTACAGGTGTAAACTCAGGCAAATGTTGAATACCGTCGAAACGAATCGAACCTGAAGGTCTTGATTTCGAAGTTGATGGAGTGCTAGAAAGGTCTAAGTTCTCGGATTGCTTGGGTCTTCCTTTTTTTCGTGCGACACTTTGAACTGTCGCCAATGCCAGCAATCCATCAGCTACATCATTCCGGAACGCTAATAAATCCATTTGATCTTTTTTATGTTATTACTTTCGCAATCATTGCGATATTCTAACCAAGAGTTGCATACTGCTAAGTCCAGAAAATGGTCGAAAACTCTAAGGGTCCACTTTTTTGTCCGAATAGAAATTCGATACAAAGATAGCAAAAAGTCCATCTTGTCGACTCCTCCTATATATTTATTATACACAGCTATAACGTTAAGCTGTGATACAACGATCTTTTTCTTTTGCTCAGAACAAAATTTGGTGACCTCTTTTTGTGTTTATATCACCATAAATGGACGAAGCCAATTGCACGCAGCCCCCATCTAGCCATTTCAAAACGATAACATATTTCAATGCAATAGTCATAGCTACCTCTTCGTAATTTTTTAAATCCTTTTCTGGTTTTAGGGGAGCTTTTCCAATTCTGCTTCCTCGTATGGTGCCTGTTGCCCATATTCCCTTTTCTCGCAAATATATTAATAAGTTTATAGTGGTAAAATGGTTACCAAAAAATATCTTGTGGTTTTAAGTTTCCGGAATAGTTTTACATAAATGAATAACAATATCCGAACAAAAACCTAACTTTGAGTCTCCAACAATTGTGTCTTTTTCCCTGGTATATTTCCAGATCATAAAAAATTCTATTTGGCCTACTTAGGCAAAATGTTTTTATTCCCCATTTAATAGGCTTTTTAAGCATATACTGCTTCAATCCAGTTTTCGATTTGCATGGAATCATTATTTCATCACAGCAGCAATTTTCATCTTTTGGAATATCATAAGACTTTTTCAGGAATGTATTTATAAGTGGATGGATTATGGAGTCATGTGTAAAAGTTCACGCAAGTGAGGAAAGTTCTCTGATCGCCATTCACTTGGGAGTGGCCAGAAACGATTCTTTTACATATGACTCAAGCAGCTCACGATTTCCGGTCATTGACCAAGTATCCTCTGGGTAGCCTAAGAACATTCGTTTGAAGTCGAGCTGGGTTTGGGACCCGCCACGTAAAAACAAAAACACTTCAATGAAAAAACAACAACAGCCTCGGATGAGAGACCCCCCTTTTGATGACGACCATGGCAAACGAAATAAGGACTACGAATTAAGGGCATGCACCTGGAATGTCCGATCCCTGAATTGGGAAGGTGCCGCTGCCCAGCTGGTTGATGTCCTCGTGAAAATAAAGGATGACATCACCGCCGTCCAAGAAATGCTATAGACGGGACAAGGACAAGGACAAGGACAAAGACAAGTAGGTCGCTGTGGCATTTACTACAGTGGCCATATAAAGGAGCGCAAGTTTGGTGTGGGATTCGTGGTGGGAGAGAGACTCCGAGTACTATCATTCACTCCTGTGAATGAACGTCTAGCCACAATCCGCATCAAAGCGATGTTCTTCAACATATCGCTGATTTGCCCCCAAGCCCAGAGAAGGACGATGTGACCAAAGATGCCTTCTGTGAGCGCTTGGAGCACACCTATGAGCGCTGCCCCCTCCACGATGTTAAAATTGTGCTTGGCGACTTTAACGCCAAGGTGGGCAAAGAAGGTATCTTTGGTACAACGGTAGGTAAATTCAGCCTCCAGGCGGAAACATCCCCAAACGGGTTGAGGCTGATCGACTTCGCCGGGGCCCGCAATATGGTTATCTGTGGTATAAGATTCCAGCACAAGAAAATACATCAAGCTACCTGGCTGTCAGCCGAACGATTTTCTACTCGACTTGCACTCCTGCTCTCTGAGAGCACTCGTCAACAACTCGGTATAAGGGAACTGTGGGACGGCATTTCAAACTCCTAACGTACAGCTGCAACCGAAACCATTGGTTTTCGGAAAGTGCAAAAGAACAGCTGGTACGAGGAGGAGTGCCGTGACGCAGCGGAGGCTGCCTACCTCGCAACGTTACGATCGTCCACAACACGTGCGGGATGGGATAGATACCGAGAGCTGAAGAGGGAAGCGAGACGCATTTGTAGACAGAAAAAGAAAGAGGCGGAAATGCGTGAGTACGAAGAGCTGGATAAGCTGGCCGACAGGAGTAATGCTCGAAAATTCTACGAAAAGATGCGGCGACTTACAGAAGGTTTCAAGCCCGGAGCATACTCTTGTAGAACCCCCGAAAGTGATCTAGTCACCGATGCCCAGAACATACTTAAATTATGGAGGGAACACTTCTCCAGCCTGCTGAATGGCAGTGAACGCACAACGCCAGGAGAAGGCGAACCCGATTCCCCAATCGATGACGATGGAGCAGACGATCCATTGCCCGACCATGAAGAAGTTCGAATAGCAATTGCCCGCCTGAAGAACAACAAAGCGGCAGGAGCCGATGGATTGCCGGCCGAGCTATTCAAACACGGCGGCGAAGAGCTGATAAGGAGCATGCATCAGCTTCTTTGTAAAAAAGCATGCCCAACGATTGGAATTTAAGTGTACTATGCCCAATCCATAAAAAGGGAGACCCCACAATCTGCGCCAACATCGCGTATAAGGTTCTATCAAGCGTATTGTGTGAAAGATTAAAGCCCACCGTCAACAAACTGATTGGACCTTATCAGTGTGGTTTTAGACCTGGCAAATCAACAACCGACCAGATATTCACCATGCACCAAATCTTGGAAAAGACTCGTGAAAGGAGGATCGACACACACCACCTCTTCGTCGATTTCAAAGCTGCTTTCGACAGCGCGAAAAGGAGCTGCCTTTATGCCGCAATGTCTGAATTTGGTATCCCCGCAAAACTAATACGACTGTGTAAACTGACGTTGAGCAGCACCAAAAGCTCCGTCAGGATCCGGAAGGATCTCTCCGAGCCGTTCGATACCAAACGAGGTTTCAGACAAGGCGATTCCCTATCGTGCGACTTCTTAAATCTGCTGCTGGAGAAAATTATTCGAGCTGCAGAACTAAATAGAGAAGGTACAATCTTTTATAAGAGTGTACAGCTGCTCGCGCCGTTAGTTCTGCTTTCTCCAGACTGGACAAGGAAGCAAAGGAAATGGGTCTGGCAGTGAACGAGGGCAAGACGAAATATCTCCTGTCATCAAACAAACAGTCGTCGCACTCGCGATTCGGCTCTTACTTCACTGCTGACAGTCATAACTTTGAAGTTGTAGATAATTTCGTCTATTTAGGAATCAGTATTAACACCACCAACAATGTCAGCCTGGAAATCCAACGCAGGATTACTCTTGCCAACAGGTGCTACTTTGGACTGAGTAGGCAATTGAAAAGTAAAGTCCTCTCTCGACGAACAAAAACCAAACTAAATAAGTCGCTCATAATTACCGTCCTGCTAAACGGTGCAGAGGCTTGGACGATGACAACAACCGATGAGTCGACCTTAAAAGTTTCCTTTGCGCATTGGCCACGGCGAATATCGCATTCGATGGAACGATGAGCTGTACGAGATGTACGACGACATTGACATAGTTCAGCGAATTAAAAGACAGCGGCTACGCTGGCTAGGTCATGTTGCCCGGATGGACGAAAACACTCCAGCTCTGAAAGTATTCAACGCTGTACCCGCTGGGGGAAGCAGAGGAAAAGGAAGACCTCCACTCCGTTGGAAGGACCAAGTGGAGAAGGACCTGGCTTTGCTTGGGATATCCAATTGGCCCACGTAGCGAAAAGAAGAAACGACTGGCGCGCTGTTGTTGACTCGGCTATAATCGCGTAAGCAGTGCCAACGCCAATTAAGAAGAAGAAGAGTTTATAAGTGGACGAACTTTAAAAAGTTTGTCGGTTGAGTTCCCCTCTATGCACAACCTTAGACAAGTACGTATTATATGAAACCGTTTTTTTTTTGTCATGTGTTTACGAAAGGTTGGTATTTCAGTAGCACCAGCCCAGTACTTTCCGATTGTTCCAATATTGATTTCTAATCCCATTAATATCAGAATATCTTCTTTTTCAACATTAACAGCGGTTCCACTCTTCATAGGTGAGGCTTGATTTGTTGCCTGAACAATAGTGTCAATAAAATCATATGAAAAGTACTTTAGAAAATATGAAACAGGAGTTTTTACATCTTGTTTTGGATAACTTTCTGAAAATCCTGAGATTGGAGTATTCCATTCTGTCTTTGCCCATCTATATGAAATAATTTTTTTGAATGGTGGGTCCGAGGCATCTTCCAAATCCATCAAATATCAAAATCCTACATCAAAATTTTTCTCAAATTGATCAGTATTCCCATCCGGATTAGTTAACTCTTGATCAAGAAGGCATTGTTATTTCTATCATTTAAAGTTTGCAATAGTGACTTCAAAACAAAAAAAAAAAAAAAAACTGTAAAATATGCTGGTAAAATACGGTGGTGACAACTAAAAAAGCCGTTGGTGAAAAAAAGGAAAAAAATATAAGTATATAATTGGGAAAAAGAAATAAAACAAGAAAAAAGGCTGTGGTGAGGCAAGAAGAAAAAAAAAAACAAAAAAAGCAAGTTTGAGGGAAAACGGTGTTAACAAAAGTGTGGAAAAGAAAGAAAATTAACAAAAGTGTAAAAAAGTAGAACAAAAGTGCAGTGCCAAGCGTTAAATACAGACATAATACATACACACTCACATGTATGTATGTATGTAAAACAAAAACAAAAAAAAACAAAGGGAAAAAGTGAGGTGACAAAGTTGTGATGCCCAGACGGAAAAAGTGGAGACAACACAAATAAATTTCACATTGCTGTGAAAACGGAACCCAAAACAAGACAAAAGTGGAACAAGGAAATACAACAACTACGCCAGCACCAAAAGGACTGGGGAGAGGAACAACAGGCACAAGCACAGGCACAGGCACACGCAAATTCAGGCACATTCACTCACACAAATATCATCCCCAAAAGCCCCTGGCGGAAATCAAAGTGAGTGGTATCGTTTACTATCAATATCTATATCTTTTATACATATATGTATGTTTAAAATTCAAAAGCAAAAATAAAATTTTAAATTGCGGTCTGAACAAAATTCCGGTCAAAAAAGAACAGAAGACCGTTATCAAACTGTTTTCGGTGTCCGGTTTATTTCCGGGTAGAAACCGAGAAACCGCAAACAAAACAGTTTGATATTGTATATAGCGGATTATTGATTTCCGGTAAATGCTTACCACAAAAACTATCCCAAAAACAAAACAAAAAAAATTTCAAATACCGTTGGAAGACTCTTGAACAAGCGTTGGAGACTGCGTCCTCATTCATAATGATTGTCTACCCCCTACTGAGTGGCGGCTTGTCCGCATAGAAAAGCTACATTATGGCTCCGACGGTCACATACGTGTCGTGGATATCCGTACGCAAAACGGAACACTAACCAGACCGCTCGTGAAGCTGTGCTTTTTACCAACCACCGACGACCGCGAATCCGAAAACCGAAAAAACCAAATCGATACCGTCGCGATATAATAAAATCACTAAATTTTACGCTAAAACGAGAAATACGCCAGTAACAAACCGCTAAAAAATAATAAACCGTCAAAACTAACAAAAAATGGTCGATTAATACCACGATCCGTCCATGCTACATATCGTGGCACGATTGCCCATATCAACTTATATGGCAGATATGTATAACTAACCATCTCCTTTACCATAGATCACCATGGATGTAGACACATCAGTCGCAACTCCGTCAACCCCTCGGGCTATCAATGAGCCACGCCCCGGGCCTACATCAGCGCCAGAAACTGTGGCTGCAACAACGCCGGCAACTGCACCGGCAATAACGCCGGCACCTATACCGCAAACCGCGCCTGCAGTGGTACTTACACCCGCACCTCGTGGTGGCACCCGACCACCATCGACTACTTCGAAGACTTCGGAGACCCGTCGGATAAGGTGTTCTATCTGTCGACGCCCTCATCGTCTCCACCATGTGGAATACTTAGGGGTATGCGGCCCTTGCAACGGCAGCAAGTTGCTCAGGCCCACGGGCATTGCCTCAACTGCCTGTCGCACACTCATGCGACTACAGAGTGTGAGTCACGTGGGCTGTGCCAAATGTGCCACCCGCCGCATCACACGCTGCTACACCGCAGCTCGTCACGCGAAGTGAGCCGTTTTATTTACCAAGAAAAAAGCGGAAAACAGCTGATTATTTGTGGGTATGTTTAGCAGTGTTTATCAAATGGAGGAGTTCTAGGGAGATTAAAAAAAATGTCATTGCATTAGTCGATATGATACAACGAAACTTGTTTATATGCTAATGCTTAAATAAAAACTTATTCTATATAACTTTTAGTTAGATTTTACAAACCCTATTATTTTTTTCATAGGCTTTGCAACAATATAATTTTATTCTATTTATTTGTTTATTTAATGTCTGCTTAGCTTTCGAAAATAAACATTCAGATGAAACTGATTGGCTAAATGAGCACCTGACCCTCTTAATGTAATACTCCTACACCCCACACAAACACACCATACTCAACACGACTACATCATCTATATCATCCACACCTTACACTAAACACACCTGCATCATATACACCACACACGAGTGTCGCGCATTTATTCTTTTAACAGATTTTACATGGTCCTTCCAGCCTTACCGGACGGTACAAAGTGAAAAAAAAATACGATCACGCGGTAACAAATTAAGTACGTTGGTTACGCGGTAACAAAATTAGGAAAAAAAAACTAATTAAAACTAAACTAAAGGAAAAAACAGGAAGAAAAGAAAAAACGGTAGCGACAAAGCTTCGGAAAAACCAAAATAAAAAACGGTAGTGACAAAACATTTGGAATAAAAAGGAAATGTGAAAACTGGGAAAAAAAGGAATGGTGACAAAAGTTGGCAAAAACGAAAATATATAAAACAGTGAACAAACGTGCATGCATAACATATATGTAAATCAGTGAACAAACGTGTAAAGTGCAAAAAAAGGAGGAAAGTGCGGTGGAAAAAATCAAAAAAAAGGAAAAAAATTTGTATGATATACACATACAGTGCACACAAACATGTATATGTAAATTAAAGAGTGATAAAGAGTGACCGAAAACGTACAAAACAAAAAAAAAAAAAACAATTACACTTTATATATATAGAAAATAGATAAAACTCAATAAAGGCACAGTCAGTGAGGTGCAGTGAAAAATAACTCACAAACGGAAAAAACGCATAGGGAAATCACAACAACAACCATCAGCGCATACACATATACTCATTTTATCCCCAAAAGCCCTAGCGGAAACCAAAGTGAGTTGTATCGTTCCTTTCAATTTTTATATATCACATTCATAATACATATGTGTGTATGGTTTAGAATCTAAAAAACTTAAATTTACGGTTCAGACCAAAATTAAGGTTGAAAAATAAGTGAAAACCGTTACCAAACTGTTTTCGGAGTTCGGTTTATTTTCCGGTAAAAACCGAAAACCGCTAACAAAGCAGTTTGGTACTGTATATAACAGATTAGTGATTGCCGGTAAATGCTTACCGTTATGTTATAACACAAAACTACCCCGAAAAAATATATATAAAAATTCAAGTATTTACTTGCAAAATTTCCAGCAAGACCCCTTATACTTAACCAAGTATAAGCAGGATTGCTTAAAATAAGCTACGGCAATCGAAGAAAAAAAAAAACAAAACACAAAAGCGTATTTGGGAATTAAATTTTATACCATACATACATATGTACATATATTTCACGTATATTTCTTAAAACATATAAAGAGCATAACTGGCTCATTTACTACTGAAATCATATGCATATATCTATATATATAAAAGAAAGTTGTGTTAGTTACACCATTTATAATTCAAGAACGGCTGAACCGATTTGGCTAAAAATTGGTGGAGAGGTAGTTCAGAACCAAGGTAAGGACATAGGATACCTTTTATCTCTTTGTGTTAGAATCCAATACAATTCATAAATAGAAAAATTGTATTTCAAATCATGAGCATTTGTTCAAAATTCATGTTTGTAGGAATCATTTGAATTTATGCGTACAATTTTAAACAGACTTCCTCAAAAATAATGAAATTGCTAAGTATTTGGTATAGCAAAAAAGAACTGCAACCAAATACGCAGTGAAATAGATTATGACTGGCCAGTTATCAGTCATTGAGTATATTATATACCACGTGAATCCCCAGCCAACTTTTTCGTTTTTCCACGCCTCAGAAACGATTCATCATGTGCAGTCCACTAGAATGACGGTCAATTGGATTCCAGTGGGAAATGATGAAGCTATGCTTCTATTGTCACGCACCGACGAAAAAATTCGGTTTTATTACGATTAAAGAGGAGTGCTCCACTTCTCAGAATCAGTTATTCGTTGTTTTTGTTAAATTATGAACTTGCAAGGCACCCAATTTGCACGGAGCTTTCGCCTCTTTAAGCTTAGCATGTATCTTTTAATCGCTGGATTTCCCCAAGCCCAAATTTTTCACCAAAAAATTTTTTATTTAACTCACGAAATGCTTTATGATCCATTTTTTGTAAACTAACACAAGTTGCTTCACAAAAATGCTATATCTCATTAACTAATAGTTATAATCCAACTAATAGAAATCATATACATCATATGTAGATGGTAGTAGTAGTATTATCTATATATCAGCCACAGTGCAGCGTGGACGGGTCCTCTAGTTATATATAAAAATGAATCGCAAAATGTGTTGGTAAGCGCATAACTCAAAAACGCCTGGACCAATTTTGCCAATTCTTTTTTTAAAATGTTCGGTGAGGCTCAAGGATGGTTTTTACGGCCGAAAATTCGAATAATTGCCGGGAACCACCTAAAAACAGCCCTTTTCTTTTTTCCATACAAACGAATGAATGTTTGTTTATTAGTAACGCTAAGGGAACGACTCAACCAATCTTGATGAAATTTTCGGAGAATGTTCTATGTGGATCGGGAAAGGTTTAGAAATAAACAAAACCGTATGTTTTTCGTGAGGAAAAGTCGGAAAATTGGACAATTCCAAAAAATTAATTTTTTCCATACAAGTTTTTTTAAATTTTTTTGTTTTGTTTTTCAATTATTTGAATCGTTCAAATTTGTCGTTTGCTTCAAAAATTTTTAAAAATCATTCAGTGAAAACGTTATGTGTGTTGCACACAAAGTGATCAATTACAGATTGAAATTTGTTACGATGCCACGAAGTGCTCGCGCTAAAATCGGTCGGCGTCACACCAAGGCACATGAACGAGAACTCTCAGGATGCGATAACATACATGTGGAATTATGGATCGCGGTCAATTAGCAGGCGATCGTCACCATGTCACAGCACGACCTTTCGACGTCGCTCACCACTATTGTGCGTCTCGCAGTTAATTTGGAGAATGACGAAAGAGTTTGTTTCAACCCAGAGAATGCAGTACAGCAAGAGAGAACACCGCCAGCAACAAAACTAACATTGACGAGTTTTTCTCATCTTTCGTCAGTGATCCGTTTGCTAGAACATCTATTCGGAAATACTTTGATTATTCAATAATCTTATATATAAAAATGAATCGTAAAATGTGTTGGTAAGCGCATAACTCAACATCGCCTGAACTAATTTGACCAATTCTTTTTTCTAAATGTTCGCTGAGGTTCAAGAACCGCCTGAAAACAGCCCTTTTCTTCTTTCCATACAAACGAATGAATGTTTGTTTATTAGTAACGCTAAGGGAACGACTCAACCAATCTTAATGAAATTTCCGGTGAATGTTCTGTGTTGATCGGGGAAGGTTTAGAAATAAAAAAAACCTGTATGCTTTTTGTGAGGAAAAGTCGGAAAATTGGACAATTCCAAAAAGTTATTTGTTTCCATACAAACTTTTTTTCATTTTTTTTTGTTTTGTTTTTCAATTATTTGAATCGTTCAAATTTGTCGTTTGCTTCAAAAATTTTTGAAAATTATTCAGTGAAAACGTAATGTGTGTTGCACACAAAGTGATAAATTACAGATTGAAATTTGCTACAGTCGGCGTTCAACTTACATTAGCAGCTCAAGGCACATGACCGAGAACTCCCAGGTGCGGTATTACGGTACGTATATTACGGTCAATTAGCAAGCGTTCGTCACGATGTCACACTACGACTTTTCAAACAACAGCTATGATGTTTGATGGACTTTATCTTGAAGCAACGTATATGTGGTGCTGTTAGATACTAGATGTATTCTTTTGATTGGCAAAAGAGAGGTTTGCCGCACGCACACATTCTTCTTTGGATGGTGGATGTTGGATGATGGTTACACCAGATCAAATTGATGAAACTATTTCTGCGGAAATTCCTGATCCGGAGTAAGATTCAGTTATACAAAGTTGTGGAAACCAATATGGTTCATGGAACTTGCATCCACTACAATCCCTTTTTGGTTTGTATATCTTACAATAAATGCACGAAACACTATCCATGTGCTTCTCTCTCAGCATTTAATTTAGAAGAGGGAATATCGAAGTTGATAACACATGAATCGTACTATATTCATCATTATTGTCTAATTCACATTCCAAAGTCATATAAATGTTGAGTATTGCAGTTTGGTGAAATCGATAAAATACGTTTGTAAGTACGTCACCAAAGGAAACAACATGGCGGTTATTGGTCTTGAACGATATGGCCAACACGTGAACTGCACTCAAGCGCTTTAGAGGATATTTATTTTTGCAATTCATAAACGTTTTCCGACTGTTGTGCGTCACGCAGTTAATTTGGAGAAGGCCAAAGAGTGTATTTCAACCCAGAGAATACAGTACAGCCAGTAGAAGCACCGAATGCATCGTTGAAGAAATAATTACGCAGAAAGCAAGGCCAACCAGTAGATGTGTTATCAACTAATGCATTGGGACGAATTTACACAATTCACGCGAAAAACGACGATTGTTTCTACCTTTGGTTGCTATTAATAAATGTTCGCGGTTCAACTTCATTGCGTACTGTGTGTGCAACTTTTTGAGAAGCCAGCCAGCAATTACAATTGCTGGAAAATGATAATCACTGGAATGCAAATGAAATTCGCACACTTTTCGCGATAATCATTTCGACATATCAGCCATCAAATCCATTTTACATCGTCTTCGCTAAAAATTGGAAATGGATCAATTCCGGTTGATTCTTCCGGTGGTTTGATATCAATTCCATCTGCCGTTTATCAACTCACGAAAGATAACTCATCACGGATATTTGGACATTGGCCAAATTATCGTAACTACGATTCCTTAAGTGTACGCGCAATGTTAGCTGCCAAAAATACCAATATTATTGACTTAAACTGGAAGATTTAAAGTCAAATTCCGGGAGACTTGCGCTCATACAAATCGATGGTTCGTCTTGACTATGAAGACGATGTCGGGAATTATCTAGTGGACTTTCTAAATTCTCTGGAGAGGCTTGGTATGCCACCGCACCATTTGCGTCTCAAAGTTGGATCTTTCGTTATTATGTTTCGCAATCTGCATGCGTCAAAACTGTGTAATGAAACCTGACTGATTGTGACGCACCTATCGAATACAAGGGACAGAATGCTTGATTCTACGAATTCCTTTGAGTTATATCGATTTGCCATTTCAGTTCAAACGTATTCCGTTTCCAGTCAAAATTGCATCTGAGACGACAAGACACAAGGATATTCGCATTAGTGTGGCATAAATTTGGATATGCTATGTTTTTCACACGGTTAGATACACGTGGCATGCTCACAAGTTGGAAAACCTTCTTTTCTGTACACCGGAACAGAAACCAAAAAATTTTGTTGTTGCATTGAAAAAACAAAAATGAAATGATAAATTTAAATTCATTTCAAAACGCATATTTTCACGCAGGATAACGGCTGCGGGGTCAGCTAGTATATTATAAATATTTCAAAATATATACATTTTGTACATACAATACAATGTCACTTGCACCGAATTCGCTGACGGCGTGTCTGCAATTTTACACGTTAATAAGAACTCAATACCGCATTACGTATGCATCTGACCATTATGCTGATCGAACACTTTTAGCCTTGCGCGTGACAACAACAAAATAAACGCAAGACAGCAAAGAATTGGGTAAACAGTTGCTAGTGTAAGCAACTAAGAAGTCACGCGGCCAATAACGTGCAACAACTAAAGTTAGAGCAAGTAGTGTAGGTATTTAGACGCTAACGTCGCTCTTATGTAGCCTGTTATTTCAACTCTTCCGCTGAGACCGGCTGCCTTTGGGATTACCAAGGGAAATCAAATTTTCTAAAAAAAAATTTTAAAGGAATTGTATTACTGGCGCCCAACGTGGGGCCAAACAAAAAAGTCCTTATAAAAGGACGCCCGAGTTTGGCCGTGGGTTCGGATCCAACTCCTTACTAGTTTAAATAAAACCATCAGTGCCACCATAGAAGTGCCACCAAATATTATGAACAAATATTTTTAAATAAAACTATCAGTGCCACCAAAGAAGTGCAACCAAATATTATGAGCTAAAAATTTTAAACCATCAGTGCCACCATAGAAGTGCCACGAAATATTATTTTAAAATATTATGAACAAAACATTTTAAATAAAACCATCAGTGCCACCAAATATTATAAGCTAAAAATTTTAAACCATCAGTGCCACCATAGAAGTGCCACCAAATATTATTTTAAAACCATCAGTGCCAACATAGAAGGGCCACCAAATATTATGAGCTAAAAGTTTTAAATAAAACCATCAGTGCCACCAAAGAAGTGCTACAATAAATAAACCGCCAAGCATTGCGAGAAAATTGTTTAAGTGAAATCATCACTGCCACCATAAAGGTACTACAGTAAAAGACTTCAAAAAAAAATTTTGTTTGGCGAAACCTGTAGATAAGAACGTTAAGCACCACAATAAAATCATCAATAAATCATCAAGCCACGCAGAGGCGTTACTTTCGAGGGTCAATAATCAAGCATCAATCATCCACTGAAAACCGAAAGCAACTTAACATGGGAATATTTATGTAAGTAGACAGTTCAGTAGCTACTATTCTGAGAATTCCATTCGAGAGTAATATAGTATTCGAATCAGATAATTTGATAAATGCTAAAATAAATACAATTCTTCTTCTTCTTTACTAGCGTAGACACCGCTTACACGATTATAGCCGAGTCAACAACAGCGCGCCAGTCGTTTCTTCTCTTCGCTACGTGGCGCCAATTGGATATTCCAAGCGAGGCCAGGTCCTTCTCCACTTGGTCCTTCCAACGAATTGGAGGTTTTCCTCTTCCTCTGCTTCCCGTGGCGGGTACTGCGTCGAATACTTTCAGAGCTGGAGTGTTTTTATCCATCCGGACAACATGACCTAGCCAGCGTAGCCGCTGTCTTTTAATTCGCTGAGCTATGTCAATGTCGTCGTATATCTCGTACAGCTCATCGTTCCATCGAATACGATATTCCCCGTGGCCAACGCGCAAAGACCATAAATCTTTCGCAGAACCTTTCTCCCGAAAACTTGCAACGTCGAATCATCCGTTGTTGACATCGTCCAAGCCTCTGCACCATATAGCAGGACAAGAATTATGAGTGACTTATATAGTTTGGTTTTTGTTTGTCGAGAGAGGACTTTGCTTTTCAATTGCCTACTTAGTCCGAAGTAGCACCTGTTGACAAGAGTTATCCTGCGTTGGATTTCTAGGCTGACATTGTTGGTGGTGTTTACGCTGGTTCCTAGATAGACGAAATTATCTACAACTTCAAAGTTATGACTGTCAACAGTGACGTGAGTGCCAAGTCGCGAGTGCGACGACTGTTTGTTTGATGACAGGAGATATTTCGTCTTGCCCTCGTTCACTGCCAGACCCATTTCTTTTGCTTCCTTGTCCAGTCTGGAGAAAGCAGAACTAACGGCGCGGGTGTTGAGGCCGATGATATCAATATCATCGGCATACACCAGCAGTTGTACACTCTTATAGAAGATGGTACCTTCTCTGTTGAGTTCTGCAGCTCGAACTATTTTCTCCAGAAGTAGGTTGAAAAAGTCGCACGATAGGGAATCGCCTTGTCTGAAACCTCGTTGGGTATCGAACGGCTCGGAGAGGTCCTTTCCGATTCTGACGGAGCTTTTCGTGTTGCTCAACGTCAGCTTATACAGCCGTATCGCGGCATAAAGGCAGCTCCTTTTCGTGCTGTCGAAAGCAGCTTTGAAATCGACGAAGAGGTGGTGTGTGTCGATTCTCCTTTCACGAGTCTTTTCCAAGATTTGGCGCATCGTGAATATCTGGTCGGTTGTTGATTTACCAGGTTTAAAGCCGCACTGATAAGGTCCAATCAGTTTGTTGACGGTGGGCTTTAATCTTTCACACAATACCCTCGACAGAACCTTATATGCGATGTTGAGGAGGCTAGTCCCACGGTAGTTGGCGCAGATTGTGGGATCTCCTTTTTTATGGATTGGGCATAACACACTTAAATTCCAATCGTTGGGCATACTTTCGTCCGACCATATTTTGCAAAGAAGCTGATGCATGCACCTTATCAGCTCTTTGCCGCCGTGTTTGAATAGCTCGGCCGGCAATCCATCGGCCCCTGCCGCTTTTTTGTTGTTCGGGCGGGCAATTGCTATTCGAACTTCTTCATGATAGGGCAATGGAACGTCTGCTCCATCGTCATCGATTGGGGTATCGGGTGCGCTTTCTCCTGGTGTTGTGCGTTCACTGCCATTCAGCAGGCTGGAGAAGTGTTCCCTCCATAATTTAAGTATGCTCTGGGCATCGGTGGCTAGATCACCTTGGGGAGTTCTATAAGAGTATGCTCCGGTCTTGAAACCTTCTGCAAGCCGCCGCATCCTTTCGAAGAATTTTCGAGCATTACCCCTGTCCGCCAGCTTATCAAGCTCTTCGTACTCACGCATTTCCGCCTCTTTCTTTTTCTGTCTACAAATGCGTCTCGCTTCCCTCTTCAACTCTCGGTATCTATCCCATCCCGCACGTGTTGTGGTCGATCGTAACGTTGCGAGTAGGGTGTTTTCTCTCCGCTGCGACACGGCACTCCTCGTCGTAACAGCTGTTCTTTTGCGCTTTCCGAAAACCAATGGTTTCGGTTGCAGCTGTACGTAAAGAGTTTGAAATGCCGTCCCATATAAGGGAACTGATACCGAGTTGTTGACGAGTGCTCTCAGAGAACAGGAGTGCAAGCCGAGTAGAAAAACGTTCGGCTGTCTGTTGTGATTGCAGCTTCTCGACATCGAACCATCCTTGTGTTTGTTGGCGTGCGTTTTTTGCTGCACAGAGGCGAGTGCGAATTTTGGCTGCAACAATATAGTGGTCCGAGTCGATGTTAGGACCTCGGAGCGCGCGCACATCTAAAACACTAGAGACGTGTCTTCCGTCTATCACAACATGATCGATCTGGTTGGTGGCTTTTTGATCCGGAGACAGCCAGGTATCTTGATGTATTTTCCTGTGCTGGAATCTAGTACCACAGATAACCATATTTCCGGCCCCGGGCGAAGTCGATCAGCCTCAACCCGTTTGGAAATGTTTCCTCGTGGAGGCTGAACTTACCGACCGTTGTGCCAAAGATACCTTCTTTGCCCACCCTGGCATTGAAGTCGCCAAGCACGATTTTGACATCGTGGAGGGGGCATCTCTCATAAGTGCGCTCCAAGCACTCATAAAAGGCATCTTTGGTCACATCGTCCTTCTCTTCCGTCGGGGCGTGGGCGCAAATTAGCGATGTGTTGAAGAACCTCGCTTTGATGCGGATTGTGGCTAGACGTTCATTCTCCGGAGTGAATGATAGTACTCGGTGACGGAGTCTCTCGCCCACCACGAATCCAACACCAAACTTGCGCTCCTTTATATGGCCACTATAGTAAATGTCACAAGGACCTGCTCGTCTCTGTCCTTGTCCCGTCCATCGCATTTCGTGGACGGCGGTGTTGTCAGCCTTTATCTTTACGAGGACATCTACCAGCTGAGCAGCGGCACCTTCCCAATTAAGGGACCGGACATACCAGGTGCATGCGCTTTATTCGTGGTCCTTATTTCGTTTGCCATGGTCGTCATCAAAAGGAGGGTCTCTCATCCGAGGCTGTTTTTTTCTTTTCATTGGGGGTGTTTTTTTACGTGACGCGTCTTAAACCCAGCGCACAACCCTAAGTAGGGTAGGTATTTCGCCTTCTCACTTTAGCTCGCCTTCAAACGGATGTTCTTAGGCTACCCAGAGGATACTTGGTCAAAGACCGGAAGTCGTGATCTGCTTGAGTCATATGTAAAAGAATCGTTTCTGGCCACTCCCAAGTGAATGGCGATCAGAGAACTTTCCTCACTTGCGTGAACTTCTACACATGACTCCATCCTCCAGAAAAATACAATTACAAATACAAAATCAGAGATTTTTTTTTTAATTCTAAACGATGGACTCCCAAACCCTCCAGATCCTTCTCAATACCGCAATCCGTACGGCAAGACAGTCCAATATGGGCCAGTCACAATCCAACTAAACGTAGTGTGTGACGAATCTTTGGATCTGGTAAAAACCATTCCAGAATTCAAGGGCGACCCTACCCGCAATGTATCTTGGAGGCAAGTTGCGCACACTGCTTATAAGGTTTTTGAAAATTTCCAGGGTAGCTCTAGGCACTACCAATCCGTGGGCATGATCAGGAATAAGGTGGTAGGCGCAGCAGATGGTGTTCTGTCGTCCTTAAACACCATTTTAAATTTTCATTCAATTATTTCACGGCTAGACTTCGCCTACGCCGATAAGATTCCTATCCATTTAATAGAGCAGGAACTCTCCACTTTGAGGCAAGGTAAACTTTCAGTGATAGGATTCTACGATAAGGTTGAAAGGAAGCTGACCTTAATAATTAACAAAACCATTATGACCGATGGTGGAAATGCCACCCTAATAGAATCACTCAGTAATAAATATCGCGAAGACGTTCTTCGTGTTTTTATCTCAGGACTCAATCGTCCTTTGTGCGACATATTGTTTTCCTCCAGGCCTAGCGATCTCCCCTCTGCATTAGCTTTAGCACAGGAGCTTGAATCAAATCAAGCTAGGTCAATGTTTGCCCAGTCCTTTAACAGGCAAACAATTCAGGCTCCCAACCAATTTTCATATTTACCACAATACCGAACGATTCGGCCTGACCAACAGCGACAAACTCAGGCACAAATTGTCGTACCAATGGATGTAGATCCATCGCTCTCAGGGTTCAGACAAAATGGACTCCCACCAATAAACAGGAATGACGAGAGGGTCCATCAAGGAGCCTATCCAAAGGCTCCTCGTTCGGGTATTGGCAACCTCAGTGGCACAAAGGTACAAAGGATAAAGGGTAAGGTTGTTTACCCATGAGCAGGATGAGTCTGAAGGAGAATGTTGGAATAATGACAATAATGATTGTTGACGCCGCCCCCGCCCAATTTCTTTTGCCACGTCTGTGTCGGCAGAGCTATTCTCTTCTTCGAAGTTTTTTCGAAGTTTTTATTCGCGCGCAACTAAACTCTAACAAAAAAGTTGCACGCTCTCTTCTTTTGCGACGGCGCTGCGATACGGACGTGGTAAGTGTGTTTCCAATTTGTCATATTAAATTTATATATATTATATGAAACCCTTTGTTTTATTTACGTATATTTCTGTGGAATAAATTTGCGCCGACCGTTTTCTCACGGCCAACCACATTTTGGAACGAACGAGCACCCGAATTATCATTGGTCCTTCGAGCCGGATAACAGGTAACAAGTTGATTTTATATTTAAAGTGAAAGTGCATAATTTGCCCGCTTTAGCAACTCGCAAGTTACAGCCAAACATATTTTGGATTTGTGCTCTGCAAGCTATAAGGCAATAGATTGTTTAATTTGTGCATCATTTATGTACAAAACCCATTGTGCTGTGTGAAGTGGAGCCCAAAACTTATTTTTGGCACTCTACCCACAAAATCAAAGCACAAGATTGCAGGTAGTATTGTACTTCATTTAAGTACAACAACAAATACACCTGGCAAATGCACTTATTCCACTTTGCAAAACAAAACACACACTCTGTTATTCGAGAAAAAAATATAAATTTCTTGGACTCACAAACTCGTCTTGAGCGTCAACAATCTCTCTCGGTTCTTTGGTTTTTCTTATGATTAATTTGAGTTTAGTCGCTCAACTCTGCCTTTCCATATATTGCTCGAATAGCAATAAAGGCAAGCAGCAATAACGCAGCTGCAGTTTCGCGAGTGCAAACAAAAAAAATACAAGTGCAAAAAAAAATTAGAAAAGTGAAGTCAGCGACGGCAAGAAAGCCAAACAGTGAAGTGAGAGCAGCAAAGGGAGAGCAGCAAAGTCCAAGCAACACAGGCAATCAGCAAAGGCAAAGCAGCACAGAGAAGCAGCACAGGCCAAGCAGCAAAGGCAGAGCGGCATAGGCAAGCAGCATAGGCAAAGCAGCAAAGGAAAGGCAGCGCAGCAGCCATCTCAGAAAAACAGTAACCCAGTGAACAAAGTGAAAGGGTTTAGCTGATGAATCAAATAAGTGCTTGTATTTGCATTTAAATAAAGCGATTGAGCACACATCAATTTTGTTTGTGTAATAGTCAAAGACTCGGCGTGCAAGTGCATTGGGACGATAACCCAGCAAGCACATTCAAATTAAATTTGAACGAAGAAAATAGTTTATTAAATTTATTAATTTTCTTTGTGCCTTCGAAAATTCACGTTTATAAAGAAACAACGCACTGCCTATCATCAACTTATTTGTGGTCTGTCCGTGATTGGTTCTATAAATTTGAACTTTTGCAACATATTTGCAAATATTTTTTAAATTTTAATTTCAAGTTTTAGATCCGATTTTGTGCAACATTTTAGCAGTTCCGGTTCAATTTTCGGAAACAATGGAATCCATCAGAGCCTTTACCACAGCTGCAGACGCTCTACTGGAGTTTGAGGAGTCTTTTACTCCAACAGCAAACAACCAAAGTGCCTACTCGCTTGAAGTACAACAAGCTGAACTGAAATCTCTGTGGGCGGAGGTAAAGTCAGAATACAAGTTGTGTTTGTCAAAAGTGGATCCTTCGGACACAAGCTCAATTGACGACATTAAGCTTAAATATACGAGCTGTTAACACGCCTATGTGTGTTGCGCGGCCTTGATGGGCGAACACATGCACAACCTCACGGCGTTCAACCAAAGCCCTACTTCGAATTCTACAGTGATTCAACCTGAACGGTTACAACAAACTGTAGAACCCGTGAGGTATTCTATCAATTTACCGCCATGTGATACCGAAATATTTCATGGCGATGTTTTACAATGACCCTCTTTTAGGGATTTATTTGCCGCTATATATGGGAATAACCCAAGGCTATCTCCGGTAGAAAAGTTATTCCATCTCAATCAAAAAACGCGAGGTGAGGCAAAAGCTATCGTTTCCAAAGCGCCACTGACGAATGACGGATTCGCATTGGCTTGGAATAATTTGTTGTGTAGATACGAAAACAAGCGAGTGCTTGTCAACACACAATTGAATTTATTGTTCAAGCTCCCGCACATCTCAACAGAATCTGAGACCGAACTCAGAAATCTGCAGCGGGAGATCAACAGCTGCATTTCAGCTTTACAAATACATGGCATCAATACAGATAGCTGGGATGCCATATTTACGTACTTGTGTTCTATCCGACTGTCGGACTATACACTGTCGCTTTGGGAACAATCTCTGGATTCGGATTCAGAGATCCCAACATGGGTTGAGTTAGACAAGTTTCTAACCAAACGGGTTAAAACACTAGAGAGAGTATCAAACCTCAAAGGCGAGTTGAGTACTCAACGCAATATTAAGTCGGCTGATGGTGAGGATCGGATACCAACCTCGCAGTCAAGGATTGGATCTAAACTGCTCAATGCCCATCACGCCAAGACAAACACAATCAAATGTAAACTGTGCTCATCTCAATCGCACATTTTGAAAACTTGTCAAAGATTCATTGAGATGCAGCCTAATGCACGGTTAAATGCTGTCAGAAAACTCCACGTCTGCCTAAATTGTTTATCGGACTCACATGAAGTCAAAAATTGTAAGAGTATGTTTAATTGTTATAAATGTAAACAGAGACATCACTCTATGATCCACCGGGATCAGAGTGAGGATTTAGCTCAGATATCTGGCAGCACCGACACTACTGAGGTTTCTACTAAATCTCATGTGGCCTCTATTAAGGCCAATATTTCAAATGTGCCTACCAGTCGAAGCATGCTCTTAGGTACAGCCATGGTGACCATATGTCACAACGAAAGCACCTTCACTGTCCGAGCCCTGATTGATTCGGGATCTGAAGCAACCTTCGTAAGCAACAGTCTTCAGAAACGCTTACATCTGGCAAGCAAAAAGGTCAGCGCGCGAGTTTCAGGATTGAATAATACCGTATCAGGACGAGTTCAATCGGTATGCTCGATCACAATTGGCTCGCCCCGTAACAAAAGTTTACGACTAAAAGCGGAAGCGTTGGTACTGCCAAAGTTGACTGGACTGCTTCCATCCAGATCAATTAATCCTTCAATTGTCAAAAGGTTACCCAATATCCCCTTAGCGGATAATAATTTCTATACAAGTCAAAAGGTTGACTTGCTGATCGGAGCAGATCTTTACCCACAAATTATACTAAATGGGGTAAAATCGAAAATTTTCGGATCCCTTGCTGCACAACGAACAGTGTTTGGTTGGATTGTAACAGGTTCCGTTACCTCTGAAGAAAGGAAGATAAATGGCGAAGGCAACGGACAAAATTCAGTAATAACTAAACAACAAACACAAAACAATTTTTGTAGTATAATAGATACTAATTATATATTTATACAACAGAAACAACATCAGCAGCATCAACAGCGGCACCAGCTACAACAGGATCAAACCTACGATGATGCCGAAACAAATGATGCGACCGTCTTATCGAATCACACCGATACGCATTGTGGCGTCGGTGGGCCGACACTGCATGCAGCAGCGCCATCTCTGCCAGCAACATCCGTAGGCAGCACACCGCCGAGCAGCGCTGAAGCGACAAATACCAGCAATCTCGATTATTACCCGGGCGCCGTAGAAACGGTGGCAGGAACGCCTGCAACAGCTGCAACGCAGCGGCATGCTGTCGCAGCAACGCCACCACTACCACCCCCATCACAAACATTACCGCCATCATCAGCTGTGGCGGCCTCATCAGCAACAGCGAACTATTCACCACCACACCAGCAACTGCAACACTATGCCACGAGCAACACAGCGGCGGCATTGTCGGATGCCTTTCACCACCAGCAGATGCAGCTACAGCTACAACAACAATGCGAGCAACCTTATCAACTGCAAACAGCCTATTATCACCAGCAACAGCAGGCGCCGCCGTCGCAATGGCAGCAAGAAGACCAATCAGCAACGTATGTGACGTCACAACAGCCGCCTATACAATACCTACATGCGGCGGCCACAACAACAACAGTAAATGAACATGCAGCGCGCAGCAACAGACAAGCAACGCAGTCGACAGCCACACACCACACAACGAACACATCACAAGCAGTAAAAACAACTCAGCAGCAGCAACCTGCAGCAATTGCGCACGCGTTAACACACGCCACACAGCAACAACAACAACAGTGTCAACGGACGCAAAGCTCTGACCAACGAGGCCTCTCCCGCATACCACATGCCCAAGATCGAGCCAGACTCGAGTCGTCTCGCCGACTTGGGCATGCTGGTAACTTCCTTTCGGATTGGCGGCACGGCAATGATCGACTGAGACTCGATTCGTCTCAGCGACATTGCCCGGACCGAACCAGACTCGATTCGTCTCGACGGCCACCCCATCCGAAGCGAAGGCGTGGACGAAACGCTCGACGTCAAGCAGATGCACGCCATACTCTTATCATAAAGGAAAGGCACGCAACACTACCTTGTCAGCAAAAACTGCCGGCGTCGTATTATATCGGCACAATAAAGTGCACTGGCTGCCAACGCCTCTCACTTTCACCACCTACCTAGGATCGAGTTAGACTCGAGTCGTCTCGCCGACCTCGGAAGGTGGTGACTTCTATGCAGATTGGCGGCATGACGATGACCGACTGAGACTCGATTCGTCTCAGCGGCATTGCCCGGACCGAACCAGACTCGAGTCGTCTTGTCGGCCACCCCATCTGCAAAGAAGACGTGGAAGAGAAAGTGCAGGAGCCAGTTAGTTAAGTTAGTTTAAGTAATTAATTGTAAACTGCATTTGCAGTAATACTGCAAGGCGGGGAGAATGTTGACGCCGCCCCCGCCCAATTTCTTTTGCCACGTCTGTGTCGGCAGAGCTATTCTCTTCTTCGAAGTTTTTTCGAAGTTTTTATTCGCGCGCAACTAAACTCTAACAAAAAAGTTGCGCGCTCTCTTCTTTTGCGACGACGCTGCGATACGGACGTGGTAAGTGTGTTTCCAATTTGTCATATTAAATTTATATATATTATATGAAACCCTTTGTTTTATTTACGTATATTTCTGTGGAATAAATTTGCGCCGACCGTTTTCTCACGGACAACCACATTTTGGAACGAACGAGCACCGTGCTCCACCACCCGAATTATCAATGATAATTACCACCAGAGCGAGGTTTATGAAGAATTTAAACCAGTCGAATACCAAAACGAAGCAAATGACGAGGTGAATTTTTTAGGGCGAAATCCCTCTTACCCTACATCGAGCGGACAATCGGGGGAAGAGGTCTAAAATTCCTTATCGACACTGGTGCCGCGAAAAGTTACATAAGATATCTCAACGATCTAAAGGGAATCAAACCCGCAAACCGCACCTTTACAGCCAAATCAATCCACGGCACCACTGAAATTGACAAATATTGTACCATCAATATTTTTAACAAAAATACTAAATTTTTTATCTTACCCAACCTGGACACTTTCGACGGCATCATAGGTTTTGACCTATTAACCGAAGTGAACGGTAAAATAGATTGTAAAAACGGTCTTCTTACTTATAATGATGGACAGGAAAGTCTCTTTTATCACTATTGCCCGGACGTGAATAAATTAATAGAAACAAACGTGAACGAGTTCGATATCCTTAAGTTATTGCAACAACATGCTAAAGTTTACGCGGACCCCATTGAAGCTCTACCCTATAACACCAACATCATAGGAACAAAAGGACCACCGATGACCTTCCCATACCCCATAGCTTCAGCCGAGTTTGTCAATAAGGAGATTTCGAACCTCTTGCGTATTGGTATAATAATGCCATCCCGCTCTCCTTATAATAATCCGATTTGTGTTGTAAGTAAAAAGGGGGTCGATGTAGATGGCAATAGGAAGTCCAGACTCGTGATAGATTTTAGAAAACTGAACAACAAAACGGTTAGTGACAAGTATCCAATCCCGGATACTTCTGTAATTCTGGCTTACAATGGAAATGCCAAGTTTTTTTCAACAACAGACCTCAAGTCCGGCCTCCACCAAATTAAGTTAGCTGAAAGGGATCGGGAAAAAACAGCATTCTCAGTCAATAACGGCAAGTACGAGTTCTGTAGGCTCTCTTTTGGCTAAAAAAATGCGCCCAGCATCTTCCAGAGAGCTATCGATGACGTATTAGGAGAAGAAATCGGTAAAATATGCGTCTATGTGGACGATGTGATAATTTTTTCAGAAAGTGCTGAGCAACACTCAAAGGACATAGACCGGGTACTACACAAACTTCATGCCGCTAACATGCGAGTGTCCGCTGACAAATCCAAATTTTTTCAGGAAAGCGCCGAATTTGTGGGCTTTACAGCGCCTAAAGAAGGTATAAAGACATGCCCCGATAAAGTCAGGGACATTTTGGACTTCGCTGTTCCCAAATCCTTGAGGGCCTTACGCTCATTCTTGGGATTGGCCGGCTATTACAGACGATTCGTAAAGGACTACGCTACGATTACAAAGCCCCTAACAAAATACTTGCGTGGGGAAAATGGAAATATCGGTGCTAACCAATCCCGGAATATCGAAATAACATTAGATGAAGAAGTACTTAACGCCTTTGGTAGAATTAAAAAGATTCTTGCATCAGAGGATGTATTTCTCCTTTACCCAGGCTACAAACAGCCTTTTGATCTGACAACGGACGCCTCTTCACATGCCATAGGCGCTGTTTTGTCGCAAAACGACAGACCCATCACCATGATCTCGAGAACTCTGTCTCAGACAGAGGAAATATGTGCGATCAATGAACGAGAGCTCTTGGCACAATGTGTTAACCCGAACGTCGTTAACGGGTTGCTATGCGAACTCCCCACTCTGGCACTGATCCAAAGCGAACTAACCACATCTTTCCCGGGAATAAAGTTCCGTCACACTACAAAACAGGTTATCGACGTTTTCAATAAGGAAGACCAAAGAGAAATCCTCCAAACCGAACACAGTCGCGCACATAGGTCCTGTCGCGAAAATGAACAACAAGTCCTAGAGAATTACTACTTTCCCGACTTAAGACAAATGTTAAAAGAAATAGTTTCAAATTGCAAAATTTGTCACGAAGCCAAATACCGACGACATCCCCCAAACCCTGAAATAGGGTCAACCCCCATACCTTCCTACCCAGGAGAAATCCTTCACGTTGATATTTATTCAACAGACTAAACGCATTTTCTCACAACAATAGATAAATTCTCTAAATTTTCAATAGTTTTTCCAATAAAATCTAGAGCCATAGTAGATATTAAGGAACCAGTCTATGAACTCCTCAACCTTTACAAAAACACTAAAGTTCTGGTTTGCGATAACGAGAGGTCATTGAATTCTGAGACTATTAGAGCAATCCTAAAAAACCACTTCGGAGTCACGATCTACACCACACCACCGGCTCATAGTACGACTAACGGCCAAGTGCAAAGATTCCACAGTACCAAAAGCACGCTGCCAAAAGCTCGAGACCTGCATTTCCGACACAGCCGAATTAATCCTGCGAGCCCCGGCTAAATACAACCGCACCATACACTCCGTAACAGGCAAGAAACCCATAGATGTCATACATGCAGCGTCTGACGAACTTCTTAACGAAATAAAAAGCAAACTTATATGCACCCAACAAAAGGACTTAAGAACACACAATATAAAAAGACAAAAAAGACAATATAAGTCAGGAGAAAAAATTTTTGTAAAGACCAACAGGAGAATAGAAAACAAACCTATGTTTTGATAGACGGACGTAAAGTTCACAAATCCAACTTAAAAAACTAAAACTTCTCCCTCCTCCTTAGGATAACCCTACTCTTGGCAATGAACCATTGGACTGGAAATCTCTTTTCTTTAGTCAGTGCTAGAAATAGAGCGGTGATAATGGAATTAGAAACCGTTATAACGTTGGTAGCTCTAAGAAAAGTAAATGTTATTAACCCCTTTCTGCTTAATGGCATGGAAATAAATAATATATTAGCTGCTAAGCTAATTTATTTATTTCATTATTAAATACCCAAAAATAGCTAGAGTTTGTAATAGAGTAAAGTTGCTGCCCGTAATCCACGAAGGAAAGATTATTTCCTTAGAAACAAATCTTATTGCCGAAGGCAACAGAGAATACATCCCACTTTATAATTGCAATGAAGCCATAATAGCAAACTTCTGCCAACCCTTGAAAGAAAGTCCCTGTGTACGAAAACTATTGAACCAGCACTTCGCAGAATGCAAATCCAAATCCGCAGTCACATTCCCGCTCTTCAGGAGATCGATAACGGCGTAATTCTATATACAAAATTTTCTGAAAAATATACTGGAAGAAATACCCAATCGACATTGGGTACAAATTATAAAACAATAAATATAACAAAAAAAGGATTTTCGTAAAATACAAAATCAGTACATATGTAAGTGTATTGTTGCATATGTAGATACGCTTACTCGATCGTCTAACAAAACCAAGCAGGATTGCGTATAGAACATATTCAAAGTCCACATTGGCATATTTCCCGCAATACCCCTTGATTTTTGATCAACAAAAACAAGCAGGATTGTGTAAAGCACCAAAGCGTAATACATACGTACATACATGCATATGTACAAAGTGCAGTGATCTCTAAAACGAGCGCTCATTAGCACATAATAAATAAAAGATTCACCTATAGGTATACCCTATAGAAAAATAAACATATAAAATATTTCCGGTCAACAATACATAATTAAATCAAATTTAAGCGATATTCTATAAATGTACGTGTAATATTTTACGTGATTTGGAAAACTCTTATTTACGTAAAAGAGTTCACGTGTAAACATTTCGTTCAAAACTTTTTTTAACTTAAAAAGGTTCGCGATTACACACACTATCAAATACGTAAAGCTTCTTGTCATATCAAGTTCAATCAAAACTCTTATTTACTTAAGAGTTCTCGTCTAATATATATACATATATAAACGAAAATAGTTTTTGAAATCTCGGTTTATCAAAAAGCCATTGGTTTTATTTATTTGTTTGATACATACAAAAGAAGCTTCTAGTCAACATCTTATTTACGAAACTTTTTTAACCAGCTACAAGTCTAGTTTTCTCTAAGACGTTTCAATTTATTCTATACATTTTTTAAATGAGCTCAGACTCAAAGGAATCTAAAACAACTCAGTTGCTAAAACCGGCAGAAGCTACACGCTCAAAGCAAGGTGCTACAAAACTAAAGAGGGGTAAAGATATTTCTTATACAAAATTCATTGCTGAGAGTGGCAGTTTGATACGATACTGCACTCGATTTTCATATTCTCCGATTCGAGAAAATTCTGAATCGGTATTAGAAATCAAAAAAGATTATTTAGACAGTTTTTGGACGCATATGACGCGATCGTAGAATCTGATGATTCAGATCTACCAGAAAATTTTAAATCCCCGGCTTACACCTAGTATGAACACTGCCTAGGCCAGTTCGAAGACACAAAAGCAATTATTTCTGATCAACTAAAGCACCTAAGAGCAATTGCACCTACTCTACAACCGAAAGTAGAGCTGCCTCAAAGACAAGACACAGATATATATAAACCATACTAAATTATCACAAGCGCAGAAATTGAATCACCTCAGATACAAAACCAAAGGTCAGGCAGTCGTAATAGTCAAACAGTTTGCTCTCAATGACGAAATTTTCAATTTTGCTTGGGAAGCTCTTAAAGCACGCTACGAAAACGAGAGAATATTATTCGACAAGCAAGTGACGATACTAATGAATCTACCAAAAATTCAGAAAGAAACCAGTGAAGAATTCATAAAATTTCAATCCAGGGTTTCAAATTGTTTGCGGGTTTTATCGACACAGATAATTTAGACCCCATTCTGTTAAATATATGAACAGCTGCTGCCAAACGTGGCAGCAAATGAAAGAATTCCTTACTATGCAACAACTGTTAAGTATGTGATAGCTACTTTATATAATTAAGAAATTGTGTTTGTTATTTCGGAAAAGTAACAGATTTTTAGTAAAAAGTCTAAAATTTACGAAATTGGTCGCTATTCACTAGAACAGTGGTTCCCAAACTTATTTTGTCTACCGCCCACTTTGAGAATAAATATTTTCTTAGCGCCCCCATTTTTTCACCTATTTAAAATCCACTATAACTTCAAATTAATTATTGTGACCTATAACCAGCAACTTGAAACCTGAGCGCAGTAGGTAACATACAACGGGGCTTAGGTCTCAAGTTAACTCTTACGGGATCCACCTGCCAATAAGAATGATTATTGAAACACAACTTTATAGTATTAAAACAGAGAACGTTTCATTAAAAATAAAACTAAAATAATCGATTCATATATAAAAACTAATGTGAAGGATGAATCTGATACTGTTTAATAAGTTTGTTAATATCAGGTTTCAATTTGCTGAAGAACAGTCGCAAGTCGCCACGATCGGTAACAAACAAACGATTTCTATTTTTAGTAAGCAGTGTTGTCACAGCACTAAGTCCATGTTCACACAAATATGACGATGGGAATGCTATCAAGAATCATTGAACGATTGACCACAATCCAGGGTACAATTGCGAGATCGGTTTTCGTAGCCAAAATTCTTGAAAACCATTTTTGAACTTGATTTTTATTTCCTCGTTTCTTCAATTCTATAAGTTCTTCTTCCAACTGAGGTGACATTACTGTGTTGACATTTGAAAACGGATCCAACACCCAGTCTGGTATTTCCAAGTTCAAAATGTACTGGTATCGTTCGGTGAAGTCAATGTGGAGGTTTTCCAAATGTTGGCAGTAGGCAAACAATTCGTCGTTACTGCATGATACTGATAAATTCGGAAAATTGTAAAACTCATGTCTGCCCAGATTCTTTTTGTGTAGAAGCAGTTTGGCTGTGAAAGCAGCAACAACGTTTTGCGTTTTAATTAAATTTAGTTTATCGCCTTGCGGTTGGAGATTCATGTCGTTGAACAATTTATACAGGTCTGTCATGTAAGCCATATCATTCTTTGATGTTATGAGCTTGTCTTGAAATTCTGTATCTTTAGTTTCCAAGAACTCTATAACAGAGTCAAACAGGTTGTGGAATCGAGTCAGACAATTGCCTCTTCAGTATGAAACAACAAACGATTGAAATCCTCGTCATTAACAAATTAACAAAGATATATTGTACGAAGCTCGAAGTCCGTCGTCATCTTGCTTAGCAGCCGCCGAAAATAGTTTTGCTACACTTGACTGAGTATTATGCTTCTTCTCTAGGTCTTGAAAATATGCTACATTCTTGTCTCTCTGGATTCATTTTATTCAAATGATCTTGCAGTCTTGAAGGCTTCATTGCTTCATTCGAAAATGTTTTTAGACATAGAAGACACAAAGGCGAGGATGGGTTTGTGGGATTTTCAATGAATCCGAATTTAATGTATTCCGCACAGTATTGCCGTCTCTTCTTTTTTACTTCCGACATTGTTTTGCTTTGAGAAATACGTTTAACTTCGCGAGTAGTGCAAAGGAGGCGTAAGTAATGCTCATCTATTGCGCGCAAAACCACAAATGAATATAAAATAAATATTACATTGTTTATATAGGAATGCTTAAGCACAATTATTATATAGTAGTCCAAAAATATGAATTCTTATTTTTCCTAGAAATACCTTTGTAAAAAAAGGATCTTTCTCCTTTTCTTATTATCTTATTTTTCCCAGAAATACATTTGCTAAAAAAGGGATTTTTATCCTTTTTTTATTTTCCACATAAAAGATTTAAGGAGTACACCTTTGCGCAAATGATTGGCAATAGCAATAGCAGTACGTTTGACAGTTAGTATTCTATAAATTCTATCCTGTCGAGGTGCCCTGTTATGAAACGGAGCGACATGATTTTCATTTTTCCTATATTCAATAAAATAGGACAGATATATGAACTACGCGGAGAGAAATATAGAACCGAGTTTGAGCAATCTTTTAATTCATATTAGTTGATGTTCACAAGTTGTTGTTAAGGGACGAGAGCTCATGTAGTCGTTGTCTAAGAGGCCTCCTAGCTAAATAAAATTACAAATAACCCCCCAGGCTTCTACACAACGCCCCCATTTTCTTTCTGGGTCTCTTACCGCCCCCTTGACACCTGCAGCGCCCACAAGGGGACGTTATCGCCCACTTTGGGAAACACTGCGCTAGAAGAAAACTGGGAAATACTGAAAACTTTTTTTCAAAGTTCGTTTGACAGAGGATGGTCAATTTTACTGAAAAATCATCTTTTCGGACGAGGCTCATTTCCACCTCGATAGTTACGTTAACAAACCGCACGTAATCGTCGAGAAGCCAATGCACCCAGCACGAATCACTGTATGGTGCGAATTTTGGTCTGGTGGAAACATCGGCACATTTTTTTTCGAAAATGAAGAAGGAACCGCCGTAACCATCAATGAGCGATATCGCGCAATGTTAACCAAATTTTTCTTCAAGCAAATTGAATAGGAAGACTTGGACAACATTTGGTTCCAGCAGGACGGCGCTACGTGTCATACAGCAAACGCTACACTCAATCTTTTACGCTCTATCTTCGATACCTGATTTTTCCACGAAATTTGCATTTTTTTGTATATATCTCAAGAGTTAGAGAAAAAAATGTACATGACAAACTTGTAGAAAATTTTATTTGCTACAGAAAAGGTCCGAGCACAAAATGGCTATCACTAATACTTCTCGAGATATTAGGCTTTTTAAGTAAGGCTTTATGGAATTTCCGTAGATGATGTGTAATAAAAAATTTATGAAAATCAAGAAAAATGGATATCGATTTTTTCCACGAGTTCGTTTTCTACTTTACTGGCGTCGAAACCGCTTACGCGGTTATAGCCGAGTTAACAGCAGCGCGCCAGTCGTCTCTTCTTTTCTCTACGTGGCGCCAATTGGTTATTTCAAGCGAGGCCAGGTCCTTCTGCACCTGATCCTTCCAACGGATTGGGCGTCTTCCTCTTCCTCTGCTTCCCCCGGCTGGTACTGCGTCGAATACTTTCAGAGCTGGAGTGTTTTCATCCATTCGGATGTGAATGTGAGTCGCCGTGTCTGAAACCTCGTTTGGTATCGAATGGCTCGGAGAGGTCCTTCCCGATCCTGACGGAGCTTTTGGTGTTGCTCAACGTCAGGCTGGTTTACACAGCCGTATTAGTTTTGCGGGGATACCAAATTCAGACACCGCGGTATGAAGGCAGCTCCTTTTCGTGCTGTCGAAAGCAGCTTTGAAATCGACAAAGAGGTGGTGTGTGTCGATTCTCCTTTCACGAGTCTTTTCCAAGACTTGGCGCATGGTGAATATCTGGTCGGTTGTTGATTTGCCAGGTCTAAAGCCACACTGATAAGGTCCAATCAGTTTGTTGACGATGGGCTTTAATATTTCACACAATACGCTCGATAGAACCTTATACGCGATGTTGAGGAAGATTATCCCACGGTAGTTTGCGCAGATTGTGGGGTCTCCCTTTTTATGGATTGGGCATAGCACACTTAAATTCCAATCGTTGGGCATGCTTTTTTACAAAGAAGCTGATATATGCTCCTTACCAGCTCTTCCCCGCCGTATTTGAATAGCTCGGATGGGCATCGGTGACTAGATCGCCTTTGGGGGTTCTTCAAGATTATGCTCCGGTCTTGAAACCTTTTTTTTTTGTAGAATTTTCAAGCATTACCACTGTCGGCCAGCTTATCAAGCTCTTCATACTCACGCATTTGGGCCTGTTTCTTTTTCTTTCTGCAAATGCGTCCCTCTTCAACCCTCGGTATCTATCCCATCCCGCAGGTGTTTTGGTCGATCGTAACGTTGCGAGGTAGGCAGCCTGTTTTCTCTCCGCTGCGACACGGCAATCCTCGTCGTACCAGCTGTTCTTTTGCACTTTCCGAAAACTAATGGTTTCGGTTGCAGCTGTACGTAAGGAGTTTGAAATGCCGTCCCACAGTTCCTTTATACCGAGTTGTTGACGAGTGCTCTCAGAGAGCAGGCAGCAAGCCGAGTAGGAAATCGTTCTGCTGTCTGTTGTGACTCACTCTTGCTACCAAGGGTAACCTTTAACCTCTTCGCCAAGGATACCACGCCGTATGTAATTATCGGTCGCACAATCATGATGTACAACCACCTAATGATCCTTGGCTTACAGCCCTAGGATTTACCCGCCAGCCGTTTACACACCATTAATGCTTTTGTTGCTTTGACTAACGTTTGGTTCACATGCTCCTTCCACCGCAGGGTGGAGTCCAGCATAGGACCCAGTTATTTAACTTTGATAGTCATTTGGATCTCTCTGACCCCAAGTATGAGATTTCTCAGGCCGGGTAGGGACCTGCGCCTTGTGAAAGGAACAACGGTTTTCTTTGAGGAGTTGATATTTTATTCAACTCCCCTGCACTACCCCTTTGCCAGATTTAGACCTCATTGCACTAAGTCACAGAGAGTATCCTCAAATTTTCCGCTTGCTATTATCACAATGTCATCCGCATACCCTTGACAGTGCTAACACTTCGTCCACGACAAGGCTCCACAGTAGAGATGAAAGCACACCTCCCTGTGTGCAGCCTTTTGTCGCACCCAGACGAATCTTTGTTTCACCTACTTTGGCCTCGGCGTTCCTGGAGCGCAGCACGGTCTCTATCCATCTACGCACCGCTGCTGCCACATTCCTTCTCTCCAGCGCCCTGGCTACATTCTTGTGAGACGCGTTGTCGAAGGCGCCTTCGATGTGTAAGAAGGAACATATCATCACCTCCCCTTTCTACAGTGAGCTCTCTATCTCCGAGGTCAACTAGTACAGAGCCGTACTGAGGGATGCAGGGGTGCAGCTTTCAGCGCCGTCGTCCTTATATTGTGGTCTATGATCATTTCTATAGTCTTTAGAAAGAAGGAGGTTAGACTTCCTACTTTGGGTATGAAGTTCACCTCAGCCGTCCTCTGTTGGTCAGGGATGTACCCCAATGCGAGGCTCTCCCTCAGCAACCGAACAAGGTGAGGTAGCAGAAGCTGTTCACCCTGTTGCAAAAGCGCTGGGAAGATGCCGTCCACCCCTGGAGACTTGAATTTTTCGAACGAGGCCATTGCCCACTTGATCGAGTCCGCAGTGACTAATTGCCTAGCCATTACCCAATCCGAGCGGGATGGCCTATGTTCGCTCACAGGTAGACATTGGTCCACCTGGATGGTCTCCGGGAAGTGAGGGGAGTGAGAGCTTATGCGTCTCTGTCGTTCTGTCCTCCGCGCTGGTCGTAAAAGTCCCGTCACTTCTTTTGATAGCTAGCTCCGTGCTAGTCTTCCCACTAGCCAGAGCCTTGTGCAGCCGCGCCGCTTCTGGTGTGGAGGAGACCTTTTCACCGAAGCTCCTGAAACTAGCTTGTTTTGCTGACCTAATCTCCTTATTGTAGAGGGTTAGGTGGCTCCTGTACTATACCCCGTTTTGTCTTGTTGAATAGGCTATGTACCTTCTTCCTGAGGTCTGCAAGCACTATTAGGGGGCAGCTACCGTTGTAAGCATTAGTGATAGACCCGTTCAGTACCAATACTCTGCTCTATATTCCCTGGCCCGTAACGCTATCGTCGGTCTGCCTCTCCCTATTTAATTTCTCCTGTAGCTTTTCCCTGAAGGCACTTCAGTTAGTCCTCCGAGTTGCGTCTTGGGGTTGACTGACCTCCACCTTCAGTGCGAACCTTACAATTCTGTGGTCCGACAGGGAGGGCTTCGTTGAAACCCTTCACCTTGACACCCATCGATTTGCATGCTCGTTGCTGAAGGTGATGTTCAGTACCTCCCTCCTGCTTATAGTTATAAAGGTGGGTTCGCAACCCACATTTTCAATCTCTAAGTTACTACCTAATACATATTCTAATAGAGACTCACCCCTTGTGTTGCAGTCCGTGCTCCCCCATTCCACATGGCTAGTGGAGTACTGCAAGAGGCACAGGCTGCCCCTCATTATCGGATGCGATGCGAACGCACCACTTCAGGGGGTGCTGTTGCTGCCTCCCCTGGGAAGTAGGCTGATGCCAGGACGAAGTCTCTGCCACCAGATCCTGCGTCAGGAACTCTGAAATATAGAAAAAATCGATATTATTCCCGACTACTAGGTCGCTCACTAGAGAGGTCCCAGATTACCTTGTTGTGTTCCGTCTTGAGGCCTTTGACTTCTCCTTTGTAGACCCAAGGTTCTTGGATCAGCAAAATGCCCAACTTATCCGTTGTGAACCTGCTCATTATCACTGCCAAGGCTCCCGCCTCGTGATGCAGGTTCACTTGAGCCATTAAAGTAGTGGCTCGAGGGGGGGCATGTCCACATCCCCTCCGTCGTTCGCGCTGCTGTCCACATGGTCACCTAGTCCCTCTAGGAGTTCCTGGGTGGAGGGTAGCTCGGCTTCCTGGGCATCCGAGACGTCAGCGGTTGCGACTAGCGTAGTCTGCTCAGCCCTGCAGACGCTCGGTTGTTTTGTCACCTCGTCCACCTGCATCCTCTCTGCCATCTTGTTTGCCACCGTTGTATCCTGTTTTGACCCGCTACCGCTCTGCTGAGTGGCAGCCTTCCCAGCTTCCTTGCTTCCTGTGGTCACGGGTTTGTGCGGCCTCATGACCACCATGCTGAACCTGTAAAACAGGCGAAAGCTCGCTGTACGGACGTACCTGTACGATTCGTCATCAATGTACAGGTACAATCTCCATCCTCGTAGGTCACCTTTTTCCTCTAACTGGCTGTTGACGACACGCCTGGCCGCGATGCTAAGGCCCCTGTTCTGGTTTTTAATCAGAGCAAACTCGTACGGCTCATCATCACTGCGGGGGAGGAACATTGTCATTCTGTGCATGACCGGCAGGTTCTCCGCTCTTTTTGCACAGAGGACGTGACCGGTCCAACCTCCTAGCTTTGTGACAAATTTCCGCAGCCAGTTTGAGGACAACTCATCCATACAGTCCACCTGTAGCATGCGACCTTTAAATTCCACCCCAATGAAAGACGCCGCGTATTCATCGCCTCTGAATACTTCTTCTAAGAGGAGGTTTTGGAGCACCGTGAGCTGCTCCGACTCCAACGACTCCGTCGGGTAGTTTTGAGGCAGTACAGCCATGCGAATGCGTTTGACAGCATCCGCAGACCTGCGCCGCCCCTCCTCCACCCGAGAGGAGCCGGTGCCGATGGTTAGCCTCCGGTCGCCCTCATGCTGCCATCCCTCAGCCTTTTGGAACTGGGGGGCTCCTGTGGTGTGAGCTGTCCGCTCTTCCGCTTTGCGGTCTGTGCAGAGGTGACCGCCTTCCCGTCACCCCGCATTTCGGTTAGTGATGCACTAACCTGGCCACGGTCTACAGACCGGATGCCTTGCGCACACACAGATGTCGTCTCGCCACGCTCCTTCGTGGGTGATGTCCCAGTAACTGCGTATCGTCTCTTGGCCAGGGATTCCGCCGCTTCGGTGGTCATCCTGTCCCGGAGATACCGCAGATACCACTTGAGGCAGGCGCCGCTCATGGCCTTCCTTCGAGGGTCATCACATCCACCGGGTTCGTCCGCTGTTGGGAGAGATCTCTGCCCTCTCCTCCTGCGCCTCCTTCTCCTCCTGCGTGTACCCCCGGTCTCTGGCCGATAAGACTCACCCGAGTCTGAGTAGCTTGGCCTCTTACGAGGGGTTCCTGTAGCGCTTTGGGCTGCATCGGCAGTCATGGTCGCTGTTGTGCGCCGGGCGCCGCTGCAAGAGGGCATGTTGTCTTTGTCCTCCCTGGCATGCTCCTCGAACAGCGCCCACTCTTCTGGCGTGAGAGCATCAATGTAGCTGAACTTACGCTTAGCTCCTTGACCTCCCCTGCCTACAGCTGCGCCGCCTGTCTCCTCCCTTGTCTTGTCGTGATTTGTAGCCGATGTCCTTATTCGTTGCCGTGTCGGTTCGCCAGTGTTAGTAGTTGTTGTTGTTTTTGTTGAAGGATCAACGGGATGATCTGTCGGGTCTGCTTGTTTTAATGGAGAACTGGGAGATCCACCACGCCAGAGCCCCTTGGCGCAGTAAGGCCACAGTTACACCCCAATTCGGCCCGGTGTTGGGGAGGCTCCGTTAGAATACAGCCGAATGTTCCTCCTGGCTGCAAATCATCCAATGGGCACGGGTCGCATGACACCCTGGATTAGGAAGTGGTAGTTCTTGGCGCCCGACATCCTGTCTGGACGGTGCACTGCAGAGGAAGTCGATCAGCCTCAACCCATTTGGAGATGTTCCCTCGTGGTGGCTGAATTTACAAACCGTCGTACCAAAGATACATTCTTTGCCCACCCGGGCGTTAAAGTCGCCAAGCACGATTTTGATATCGTGGCGGGGGCAGCGCTCATAGGTGTGCTCCAATAGTTCATAGAAGGTATCTTTGGTCACATCGTCCTTCTCTTCCATCGGGGCGTGGGCGCAAATCAGCGATATGTTGAAGAACGTCGCCTTGATGCGGATTGCGGCTACACGTTCATTCACCGGAGTGAAAGATAGTACTCGGCGACGGAGTCTCTCTCCCACCACGAATCCCACACCAAACTTGCGCTCCTTTATATGGCCACTGTAGTAAACAAGGATCTAAGGATCTCGTCTTTGTATGTGTACTCGGTGATGTCAGCCTTTATTTTCACGAGGACATCAACCAGATGGGCAGCGACACCTTCCCAATTAAGGCACCGGACATTCCAGGTGCATGAGTCATATGTAAAGGAATCGTTTCTGGCCACTCCCAAGTGAATGGCGATCAGAGAACTTTCCTCACTTGCGTGAACTTCTTCACATGACTCCATCGTCCAGTTTTATTATTATTCTCAGTTATTTACACATGATGTTGCTCACTTAGAAAACAAGGTTTTCCTAAAATACTGGCTATTAATAAAGTTTCAATTTTGGCAGACACTGACTGTTATGTTAGAGTCTGTTAGTCAATTTAAAGCTTTCTGATAAGCTCTATATTTTGTTTTGTTTTGGGATCTGTACATAAACGAAGATAAAGATTTTCCGACGACCGAACACGTGACTTATAATTGTCCATGCGTGAAACAGGAAAACTCCCTGTGATTTATATATGGAAATGACCCTGTGTGTAGAGCCAAACGATGTCAATTCCCAGTCGGGATGCTTTTAACAATTAATCGTCGCACTAAGGGGTATTTGATGCAAAAAACCGGTCATAATTATTTAGGGACCTGTATTATCTTTAAATATAATAAAAAACAATATTGAAATATATAGCATTTATTAATAAAAATACACGATTACAATAGAAAAAAAATAAATAAAAAAATTTTAATCTGTTTCAGGATAATCTACTTCGCTGATTACATCAGAATCCTCTTCCTCGACAGTATTCTCGTCTGACCTATTGAGATTAGGATTCTGCATTTCCGAAAAATCTCCTAGATGTATTCCCGTCATTACTGTTTCCAAAACCAGGTTTAGGAACATCAACCAGTAGACTCATTTCATCTTTAAAACATTTTTGTATTGTCTCTTTTGTTTCCTTAATAATCTTTTTGTCCTCTGCTGTACGGGCTTGCCAATTCTTTATGGGTTCTTCAAATGCTAAGTGCAACAACAACTCAAAAAACAGTATTCGGGGGTGGAGTACTGAGAGGCCAAACTTTAAAGCCTCTTGATTTATGATCCCTTTTTTTAATTTACTAAAATCATTTGAAGTCTGACCGCATACAATTTAACACAATATTTTATGAACTTCTTCATAAATTCCATTCCCACATTATATGCTAGAAACATACAAACCGTTTGCATACTTTGGAGTCCTATTACAACCAAAAGTGCAACTGCGCTAAACGCGCATTCGCTAAATTCTTAAGTGAGCGAAACACGCGCAACCATGTCTTCTCCCCCAAAACCAAATAGCTGCAGGTGAGCGCTACACGCGCAAACCCTTTTAGCTGACCAAGCATCTTTGGTCACGTAGGCCGGCTCAAGCATAGGTTAGATTATAAACTTTAAAGTTAAGTGTAGTCAGTTTTATAATAAAGCTCAAGAGAAGCACATAGTGCTGATTAATAAACGCTTTGTTTTATTTATTATGTGGCGCCCGAGCAGGGACCGCGAAAGTTAAAAATCGTTCACTGATTTATATTCGCGGCTTCTAAAGGAAAAAAATTCTGGTAGTTGGCCCCGTAGTAAGAGCACAACACGTGTTCACGAAAAGGACGGCCCGTACGGACCCGCCAACCGGAAGATTAACATAATCAACAAGAATAGAAAAAAAAAAACTTTTTTTTTTACATTTTTAAAGAAAAAATAAAATAAAATTTAAAAAAAATTTTTAAAGAATACTAAAATTAAACGAACTTAAAAGGCTAAAATCATCAAATAACGAAATCAACAAATAAAGTTAAGTGCAAAAGAGACAAAAAAAAAAGTGCAACAACATTCATCAATGTCTGATTAACAATCTAACTACAAATAGTAAAATCATCAAATAACGAAATCAACAAATAAAGCTAAGTGCAAAGGAGACAAAAAAAAGTGCAACAACATTCATCAACCCAGGAAGAGAAAAAAAGGGTGCAACAACATTCATCAACTTACTATTAACCAGCAATCAACCATCTAAGGACATAATGCAGTGGCTAGGATTATTGTAAGTTAGTCTAAATAAAATATTTGTTACTAAATAGATAATATAAGGAAAAATTATTAAAAATAAATTTTTTATAAAGGAAAGGCTCATATTTTTCATCTTTCAAACGTAAAAGAAAGGTAGTGAATCAAAATGAGTCAGGAAGAACAAATAGCATCGACATTGTCGAGATTAAATCTGCACTCATCCAGCACTAACGTTTCCCCTCCTAACATCCCTTCCACTTTCACTCCTAATCAAAAAAGAGAACTCGTTTCGTTAATATCGGAAACAGTTTCGACCATATTACACCCACAAATCGAAGAAGAAGTTGAACATCCTGTAGATTTTAGCATTAACGTGGACGCATCCGAAAGAGTTCCGGATGTGGTAAAATGTTTAAGAGAATTTTCGGGTAAAAACGGAGAATTCAGTTCATGGCGGAAATCGGTAGATAGAATATTATTAATGTACGGACAGAATAAGAACACCCCAAAATATTTTGCTATCCTGCATACAATAAGACACAAGATAGTTGGCGAAGCTGAGTCTTACCGCACCCCATTAAATTGGGGTAAGATAAAAAAATGTCTGATGTTACATTACTCAGACAAGAGAGACGTTAGCACGTTGGAATATCAAATGACAACACTTGCACAACGGGGTAGCACTGTTAAAGAATTTTATCAACAAGTCTATCAATATCTCTCGCTTATCCTAGACAAAATCGATTGCCTGGAGTTAGGTGAAGAAGCTTTGTATGCCATGACAACGACATATAGAGAAAAGGCCCTCGACACATTTATAAGAGGTCTGAACGGTAACTTACCCAGTCTGTTAAGTGTAAAGGAACCAACCAGTTTACCACAGGCTCACAATATGTGTCTCAAATTAGGCAACATGAATTACAGGACGAACCATACAAATAGTATCAGTCGCTTGCCGACCAATACCAAACCTATTAGCCACAATCAACCCATTAGCCACAATCAACCAAGGTCATACTCATTCAAACCCCAAGTAAGACCCTTTTACCCAGAACTTACAAATGTTCACAACCAATCCCTTAGACCAAATTCGTATCAACAGTACGGACAAAACCGACACTACGTCACAGTGCAACCAAACTTTAGACCACCTCTTCCTCCAAAACCTCCTACATCAATGGAAGTTGATCGCTCTGTTCAAACGAAGCAAATAATTTATCAGAATAGGCCTCAGTATCAACAAAATCAAACATTTTATAATAGGCAGCAAACATTCAGTAACAAACCACAAGCATTTAGTAATGGACCAGCGCAGGCTAATAATAATCAAGCTAGTAAGAGACCACCATCACAGATAATACAGACTCCTAATAAAATGCAACGGATCTACAATACTGAAGTTACAAAAATTGACCCAATAGAATACAATAATGAAATATTAGAATACCCCGAAGGGTACTACGAGTCTTCACAGGACTACCAACCCGAATACAACGAAGAACAAGAAGAGATCCTCATTGCCATACTATCGTTTCAAAATGAAAAATGGCAATGAACTAAAATTTTTATTAGATACCGGATCGAACAAAAATTATATTAGTCCAACTTATATTAGGAACCCCATTCCGAACAAACCCTTCATTGCAAATTCTGTTGGTGGACCCGTCAAAATTACTCATCATGCTAATATCAGTGTTTTCGGTGATGAAATAGGTAAATTAAAATTGCACATTTTGCCCAAGTTAAGAACCTTTGATGCCATAATAGGTAACGATACAATGAAAAGTTTAAACGCAGTAATTTTTACTAAGGAGAACTATTTTACATTACTCAATAAATATGAATACCCCATCCACCAGTTAGCAATTAACTCTATTGCACACACTACATTAAGGCTAAATCATTTGAGTCCCGAAGATAACGAAAGATTAAAACAACTCTTTAACTCTTGCCCAACATTATTTGCTGAACCAGATAAAAAATTAACATATGTCACGAACGTTAAAGCCGAAATTAGGACTAAAAGCGATAGACCAATATATTCCAAAACTTACCCCTATCCAATGCCTTTAAAAAAGAAATAGACAAACAAATTGAGGAATTACTTAAAGATGGCATTATTCGACCATCGAAATCTCCCTACAATTCTCCGGTATGGGTCGTACCGAAGAAAGAAGACGCCTCAGGATTAAAAAAATTTCGTATGGTTATCGACTATGGTAAATTAAACGAGGATATCATACCAGATAAATATCCCATTCCAGATATTACCACTATTCTAACTAATCTAGGATCAAATAAGTATTTTTCTACAATTGACCTTAAGAGTGGATTCCATCACATTGCTCTCAACGAAGCAGATATTGAGAAGACCGCCTTCTCTATTGCCAATGGGAAATTCGAATTTACTCCACTTCCATTCGGCTTAAGAAATGCGCCTGCCATTTTCCAACGCACTTTGGATGATGTGCTACGGAAACACATCGGCGTTCGGTGTTACGTTTATGTTGACGACATAATCATCTTTAGCAAAAGCAAAGAAGACCATTTTAGAGATCTTGCAATTATATTTGACACTCTCGAAAAAGCGCATTTAAAGGTACAGTTCGATAAATGTGAATTTATCAAAAAGGAAATCGAGTTCCTCGGTATAATAGTTGGCCAAAATGGAATTCGCACTACACAAAAAAATATAGAAGCTATAATAAATTTTCCACGACCCAAAACTGTCCATGATTTACGCTCCTTTTTAGGAATGACCGGACATTATCGCAGATTTATAAAGGCGTACGCACAAATTGCAAAACCCCTGACTGAAATACTGAGAGGAGAGCTTGGAAGAGTTTCCAAGAATCAGTCTAAAAGGACACTTTTAAATCTAACAGCACAACAAGTAGAAGCTTTTAAAGACCTGAAAAAGACCTGCTTGACGTCAGACGATGTTATACTTCACTATCCAGATTTCGAAAAAGCTTTTGAGCTTACCACGGATACTTCAAATTACGCTCTAGGAGCCGTACTCTCCCAAGACGGTAGGCCAATATCCTTTCTGTCAAGAACTCTAAGCAGAGCAGAGGAAACTTTTGCCGCCAATGAAAAAGAAATGTTGGCAATAATTTGGGCACTACAGTCCCTGAAATGCTTCCTATACGGATCAAAAAAGGTTAAGATTTACACTGATCACCAACCATTGACCTTTGCTCTCAGCAACAAAAATACTAATGCAAAAATGAAGAGATGGAAGGCACAATTGGAAGAATATAACCACGAAATCATTTATAAACCAGGCAACACAAACATCGTCGCAGACCTACTCTCACGACCACCAATCGCTAACTTAAATTCAATGACTGCCCACAGTAGTGACAGCTCTTCCGAAAATTTAATTTCTTCAGTAGAAATACCCATTAACGTTTTCAAAAACCAAATTTTCATATCAGAAGATTCCAAAAATTCATACAAATTCGAAATAGTTTTCCCTACGTACCATAGGCACTTAATAACTGAGACAACCTACAATGAAGAATCGCTAAAATCGCTTTTAAAGAAATATCTTAATCCATCGGTAATCAATGGTATAAAAACCACAGAGCCCATTATGCTAAAAATCCAATCAATCTACCCTCTACATTTCGCAAATTACAAAATTCGTTTCACACAAATAGTAGTTGAAAATATTACTCAGACCGAGGCCCAAGATAAAATAATAATCGAGGAACATAATCGTGCTCACAGAAACGAAAAAGAAAATAAGCTACAGATTTTGGAAAAATATTATTTCCCCGCTATGTCGAAAAAAATAAAAAAAATAACAAAATTATGCAAAGTTTGTAAAGAAAATAAATATGATCGCCACCCAAACAATTTAAAATTAGGAGCTACACCCTTACCAGAATATTCAGGTCATACTATTCACATAGACATTTTCTCAACAGACAAACATAAGGTACTGACTTCTATTGACAAGTTTTCCAAATTAGCCATTATAAAGAAAGTAGACGGAAAAAGTATAGACAGTATAAAAAAACCCTTAAGAGAGATAATATTTTATTTTGGAATTCCGAAGGCTATAGTTTTCGATAACGAAAGGACATTTAATTCTCAACCAATAAAATTCATGTTAGAAAACGAATTCAATATAAAAATATTCACTGCACCACCCTATAAAAGCGAGGTGAATGGACAAATAGAACGGTTCCATTCAACAATATCAGAAATTATGAGATGCTTAAAACAGGAACACTCTGATAAAAATTTCGACGAATTAATGGAATGGTCTGTAAACGAATACAACCATTCTGTTCATTCTGTTACAGGAAAAAAACCCGTTGACATATTCTTCGGTGGACCTACCTCAAATGCCACTAACAGAGAAGAAACTATGAAAAAGGTTCTAGAAAAATTAAAAGAGAAACAGGAAAAGGACCTGCAATATCATAACAAATATAGAAAGGAAACTATTGACTATAGAACAGGAGACAAAATTTTTGTTAAACAGAATAAAAGATTAGGAACAAAACTTTCAAAAAGGTACAAAGAGGAAATAGTTAAGGAAAACAGACATTCCACGGTAAAAACAGAATCAGGCAAAATAGTTCACAAGGACCGCATACGAAACTAACTCAGAACATTTTTATTATTTTTAGATCTCTCTTTTTCCTGAACTTTATTTTAAGCGATGGTTCGGTTGAGGTGTTAGATTACACTCAGTCAGAAATCGTAATGATGGAGGAAAGAATTGGCAAAATTCAAACAGGAACATACCGGATTATCCACATGACAAACATAACAGAATACTCTACAATATTACGGGAACTGAACAGAAACTTCATACGAAACATTCCAGCTAACAACCCTCTTTATCCATTTATAACAGACGAAATCAGTAATATCAACATAACAATTAATAACATTTTACCTAAATACAAAAATAAAAGATAACTAGACTACATAGGATCAGCCTGGAAATGGATAGCTGGCAACCCTGACCATGACGATTTAATAGCCATCAACAGCAAATTTAAAGAAGTAATCGAGAATAACAACCAACAATTAATAATCAACAAAAACATTTTAGAAAAAATAAACAATATAACAGAAATTAGCAACTCAATAATAAAGTCTCTAGGAAGTAGGTACGAATTTCAAACCGCCCTAATACTTCAATATAAATTTAAAATTGACATAATCAAAGATGAGTTAGAAAATATTAAAAGAGCAATTCATTTAACTAAAGCGAACATTATTAACTCAGTTATTATTAACAATCAAGAAGCTCATAGAATAAATAAAATTTTTGTCGAAGAGAATCTGCAATTTGGTTCGTTAGAAGAATCTCTGAATTTTGCAGATGTTCAAATTGCTGTAAAACAAAACCTACTAATTTATATGATAAAAATACCGGAAACCGGTAAAGAAATTTGCAAATCTATTATAATTAAGCCTTTAAGTAAAAACGAAACTATTTTAAAGATAAATTTTGAAAAATACTGAAATGTAATGAAGAATATTATGGTATAGAAAAAGATTGTAAAATAATAAATGAAATACAAATTTGCAAACAAACCCAAATTGTTAATTTGGAAAACGAAAATTGTATAAAAAATTTAATAAGGAATAAACCATATAAGTGCACCGTAACAAATACGGAACATGTTAAAAATATTGTAGAAATAAATAATGGATTAATACTTTTAAATAATTTCGAAGGAAATATTACTACAAATAATAATACTGGAAAATTAAGAGGATCATATTTGATAAGAATCTTCAATGAAACTATAAGAATAAATAACACGAATTTTACAACTTTAGAACAACATAGCCTGAGACCACTGCCTGCTTTAATCCAACATTCAAACTCAAATTCAGAGTTCGAGGAAGTTCTATCCTTAAAACTTATGAAAGAGCTTAATATAAAAAACATTAACAGCTTAATATAAAAAACATTAAAAAAATAAGTTCTCTGAATCTTTTAGTGAAATCCAGATTATTCACTCATTTTTGACTATTAGCCCTAGTACTTACCATAATTGCAATTTTCAGATGCAAAAAGCGCGTAAAGCCTGAAATAATTATTAGCAAACCGGAATCATTTCAAATGCCAGTAATTAAAAGGACGCAGCATAGAAGTCTTAACGACATCCCATTTTTTTAATTAATCAAGCGGGGACGCTTGATATTTCGGAGGGAGGAGTTAACACAATATTTTATGAACTTCTACATAAATTCCATTCCCACATTATATGCTAGAAACATACAAACCGTTTGCATACTTTGGAGTCCTATTACAACCAAAAGTGCAACTGCGCTAAACGCGCATCCGCTAAATTCTTAAGTGAGCGAAACACGCGCAACCATGTCTTCTCCCCCAAAACCAAATAGCTGCAGGTGAGCGCTACACGCGCAAACCCTTTTAGCTGACCAAGCATCTTTGGTCACGTAGGCCGGCTCAAGCATAGGTTAGATTATAAACTTTAAAGTTAAGTGTAGTCAGTTTTATAATAAAGCTCAAGAGAAGCACATAGTGCTGATTAATAAACGCTTTGTTTTATTTTTTATGTTACATAACATCGCATACTAGAGGGTGTATCCGTTGCAGCGTTACAAACTTTCCCGTCTACCATTGTCAGTAATATTTTATGAATGATGTGCGCTGATGTTTCACTGTCTCTTGTATCTTCCAGATCTCTGGCTTGAATTTCAATGTATTCTATTTCTTGTTTTGTTACATCTTTTGTTTCGTGAGTAAATTGAGCTCTAATAGGCCTGCATAATCTCGCCGAAGAAGGCGTAGGCTTTTGCAAAATGGTTTTTGTTGTTTCACCATTGAAGGTAACAACCAACCTCACTGGAACAATCGAGCTTACAAATATACTTGAATCGTCACCAGAAAGATTTTCAAATTTTTGCTCAAATGGAGTTTGGTGTGATCCATCGCACCCCCATTTTGATATCAAAAGCAGGCTCTGCTTCTCGGCGTCAGTTAATGTATCTATGACTTCTTTTAAATATTGGATGAGGCGCAAAGCCGTATGATCCAGCAAAGCTTGAAGTTTTACATTAAAGCTAGTCTCTGTAACCGTTATTTTATCTTCCTCCGGGTAAGCACTTTTTTTGGCCTTTTGCAGCAAAGAGTAGCAAGGATAGATAGTTTTACGTCTGCCTTGTAATAAATTCCACTGACTTCTTGTGAAATTACCTTCAACAAATAAGTATAATGCTTCTTCTATAGTATATTTTTTTTCCACGTGGTCTTTTTTAGATGAAATTATCTTTCTGATCTTCTTGGCTCTCGTAGGTGTTGAAGTTATTTCCTTAATCATCTTTGAAGTGTGTATATTTCCGGAAGTGCCCTGACTTACACATGCAGCGAAAGTCAACTCCTCGACAGGCACGTGAGCCCGTAAATCTACAGTTCTGCGCCGCTTACTCCTTTCGCTTAATTCACGAATTTCTTTGACTGGACGACCAGGCTTGTGCGACCACGAAGGAAGTTCTAATGATGTTCTTAGCCATTCTACGTTATTTTTTACGAACCTCTCATCAGTGTTACGAGCTGCTGACCATTTTTGTTTAAAATCTGTCTTGAAATGCCTCAAAGAACAAGACAAAACATTTTTATCCTATGTTGGGCATGACGTCAACTGAGCAATTCTATCTTCTAGAAAGGTGAATTTTTCGTCCATTTTTTTTCCTTTGTACTCATTTATAATATCGTATAATTCCATTCGGGTGATATTTTTCACCATTGCTGCAGAATCTGTGAAAAAAAACAAAACCTTATAACATCCTATTTTGTATAGAATTACACCGTGCACTTTAAAAAAAAACCTATAAAAATGGGGTGGGTTGGGGTACAATTTTACTTCTGTTTCGGATAGAAGAAGTTCCAAATTACATTTCCGTACCAGAATTCTGACGCGACAAATCCCGACAAATAATCAAAAACAATAATGTTATACTTTTTTTGTAAAAATACTACATTCTTGCAAAGGCAACTAACAACATCAGTTTAAATGCTTAAATTTAAGAATAAATTGACTGTTATACGTCTTAATCATAAGTACATACCTTTTACTTCCATATTCAATAAAGAATTTCCAAGTAAATCTCCACACGCAGCCGCATTAACCAAGGGAAATTATGTACATAATTGAGAACGCCGAGAACAGAGAAACGCGTTACACTCAATGATTGGGTTCCGACTGGATCCGTGGCGAGAGCGAGGTAAAAAGCGGGCGGGGGAGGGGTACGCAGGTTGGAACGGTTATTGTAAATAGTAAAACATGCGGCGTAAATACCATTTGGCGAAGTTTAGTAAAATCACTTATGATCGGTTTTTTGCATCAAATACCCCTTAGTGCGTCAATTCGATTTTCTGCTACCATCCGTGTGCGTGATGTATCTCGTCACCTATTTGTAGTGCACAAATGTACTACGGGTTTTGAAATAGCTGCAGGAAAACGAGTCGCAAAATCATTTTAGGCAGAAGAGAGCAGTTTAAATTTGGTGTGTGACTCTTTGCATCGATCTACCAGGCTTTGATGATTGTTTCGCAGGTTAAAAGATCGAAAGTTCTCAAAGAGTTTCAGAACGTTCCAAGTGGAGGAAATTTGAGAATCACGAAAGCCTTTGGATAATTAATGAAAAGGTTGCATTGGGCTAATTGTCGTCAATCGACTACGGAAAAGTTTGCCAATATGCTGAGTGCATTGCAGCTAAAGGGTCAAGATCATGGCCAAATGAAGCAGTAAACTTCGGAGTTACCATTTGAGTGGCGTGAATGACATAGATGGTTAAGTTGCCACCAATAAATTAGATGTCACAAGGTTGACGATTTATCAATTTATAAAATTTAGAGACTTGTGACTGAATTTTAGTGCAGAATCGCTCGGTCATTAAAATTTAAACTAAAATAAATAAAAAGCGGAAAATGAAAGCAATATTAAATAAATAAGTAAAAATGTCAGAAAATGGTATTAAAAATAAGAGAGTAATGTGGAATGAGGTTCCGATTCACTAGTAAAAAACATATACTATACATGTACATATGTATATTTATTTTTATTTCTAATTAGTCTAAGCCCGCGGCTCCTCTCGCTCAGGGATATCCTTTATTGTGATAACAATATAATGGAATTGTGAAATTGTCAATTTACATTTTTTATTGACTTCGTAAATCACTTAAGGAATAGTACATACATATGTATATACATATGTATGATGTAACAACACCTTCACAGTCTCTGCATCTGCATCGTATATCGCTACACATATATGCTTTTTGTAGAAGTGAATAACAGTGAAGTAGAGCAGAAGTGGGCGCGCCTCACGCCCTATATCTAATCAAATGTTAATACTTTGTTCAATATTCATCAAATATAATTGCAAAACCTACGGATAAACCTCAGATACTACGCGTAAGAAAACACAGGCTTGATCGTTCCTTTCAAATATTGCATTGTTCCAAAAATAAAGAATTGCTGACTCAGAAGTGTTTGATTACTCTTTAATCGCAATAAAACCAATTTTTTGCGGCTCCATCATTTCACACTGGAGTCCAGCGACAGTCAACCTAGTAGACTGCACATTATGAACCGGTGTTCGAGCGCGGAAAGACGAAAAAGTCAGCTGGCAAGGTTATGACATCAGTCTTTTGGAATGCACGTAATAACACATTAATCGAATGATTATTGAGGCAGTTATAATCCATTGCACTGTGTATTTGGTTGCAGTTCTATTCTACTATTCCAAATAATTGGCAATTGTAATATTTTTTAGGAAGGATCAGTTTGAAATAGTACGCATATACTTCATCGTTTCCGTTAAAATATTCCTCGCCAGAGAGCTCCGATAATAGACGCGTGCGAACGCTGCTAAGTTGCATATATCCACCGGATTTTTTTGCAAGCCTTTCCACTGGAATGTGCATATAATGTATGTGGATAGCTCATCTGATATTTCCAACAAATTATTTTTGTTTATCCTTCAATTTTTTGGACTAAGGCTTCAAAAAGGCATACCTGACTCTGCACAGCTTAGAAAAACTTGACTTGCGAAACATAGCTGCAGTTATACTAAAAACAGCGCGTTTAAATCAGCTATTCTGAGGAAGCACATATTAATGTGACATATTACTTTAAAAGAAAGAGTTGAAGAATTTGCATTGACATTTAACACGAAAACGTCGCACGACAAGGAATCGCCTTTTCTGAAACTTCGTTTGGTATCGAACGGCTCAGAGAGGTCCTTCTCGATCCTGACGAATTTTTTGGTGTTGCTTAATATCAGCATACACAGCCGTATTAGTTTTGCGGGGATACCAAATTCAGACATCGCGGCATAACGGCAGCTTCAACGGCTCTTTTCCATGATTTGGCGCATGGTGAATATCTGATCAGTTTGCCAGGTCTAAAGCCACACTATAGTGTATAGTCATGTACATACATACATATGTGTATTTTACGTATTCAAAATGTATACATTTTTCTGTATGTACATATATTTTTGCACACTTTTCGCGATAATCATTTCGACATATCAGCCTTCAAATCCGCGTCAATTATGGGATAAGAACAAAAATGACATTGCCGAAGACATTTTGCATCATCTTCGCTAAAAATTGGAAATGGGTCAATTCCGGTTGATACTTCCGGTCACGAATATTCGGACATTGGCCAAAATAGCGTAACTGCGATTGCTTGAGTGCACGCGGCAATAATGCCGATGTTAATGAATTAAACTTGAAGATTCAAAGTTAAATTCCGGCAGACTTGCGCTCATACAAATCGATCGATCGTCTTGACAATGAAGACGACGATGTGAATTATCCAGTGGAATTTCCAAATTGTTTGAAGAGGCTTGGTATGCCACCGCATCATTTGCGTCTCAAAGCTGGATCTGTCATTATTATGTTTCGCAATCTACATGCGCCGAAACTGTGTAATGGTACCCGACTGATTGTGACGAATACAAGGGGGCAAAATGCTTGACTCTACAAATTCCTTTGAGTTCTAAGGATTTGCCATTTCAGTTCAAACGTATACCGTTTCCAGTGAGCATTGCATCTGAAACGATAATCAACAGGACACAAGGATAGTCGCATAGTGTGTGGCATAAATTTAAGTGCCGAGCTCATGAAACGGAAAACCATCTTTTCAGCTAGTATTTAATAAACACAAATAAGTAGAAATTCATATCATATCGGGGTGACTGAAGTACTTTCTCGTAGTACTTCTCTCTGCGTTGATGGCCTTCGGCCGCTTTTTAAAAAGAATAACGCTGGTCAAGCGAATAACCGGGGTGACCGAAATATTTTTTCGTAGTACTCCTTTCTGCGTTGGCGGTCTACGGTCGGTAACTCTGGTCAAGCGAATACCCGTGGTGACCGAATTACTTTCGCGTAGTACTCCTTTTTGAGTTTACGTTATAAAATATTGGTTATTACTACGATTTAAATTTTTTTTGATGATACGTTGTTTTATGTTTTAGGTAACAATATGTATAATATTATTATATATAATATATTACATGTAATGTAATATTACATAATATTATTATATAATATTACTCATTTGTTTATTAAATTTAAAAAAGAAAATATACATAAGCATGGAAAAGAGTAATTTCAGCGAATTGCCTTGTTATCATATGGCAGCGTTCCACTTCGTCGTAATTGTTGGCACATTAATGTTGCTTATTACGAGTGTAAAATGTAATTTTTAAAGTAAACATTTCTTAGGTAAAAAACATGCAAAAAGTGTAAAAGATGGATTTATTTAAATGTTTATGGTATAAGATAATTAATTTGAAGTAAAAAATATGCGCAGAATGTGTAAAACGTGGTTGAAAGCTGAGAATGAATTCAGAAACCCGCACGATTGAACGAAATCCACGGAACAGCACGGAATGTACATTGTAACACATACACAGTTTGATAATAGCTAGGCAGTTTCATTTCGGTAATATTAAATTAAGTAGAGTGAGTATTAAGAAGGATGTGTTAAATTATAAAAATGAAGTACATTCTCAAAAGAAATTAATACATTTTTCCAAAAAATTAGTATTTATTTTAATATTGTTAATTTGCAGAAAAATTATACAAAGTGGATTGGCAGTTGAGCTCAGTCTTAAATTTAATAAACGTATACAAGCATAAATCAAAATATCATTGCTCAAATTAAATTTATTATTTTAATTGGTTTGTAAAATTTATACTACAATTATTATAGTCTGAAAATATGAAATATTTTTTTTGAAGCGAAACTTCTTTAGAATCGTTGTGATTTCAAATCGGATACAACGGAAAAAACGACAAGTAAGAGACACAAATACGAAAGTGTGTAGGATGAAGCTGGGAAAGAATGAGACAGAAATATACATACTATTTTATATTATCGGCATATAAATACATATATTATTTGTTTGGCACATTTGTCTGTAAGTTTACGAAAGCAAATACGAGCCACATACATATGTACACGTATTCATAATAACAAGTCTTGACAAAGATTCGCAAAACGCAAAGTGGTGAAATGTTGCTACAATTGAGCGGAGCAGTGATTCCAATCGAATCTAAGGAGTCTATGAAAAAATGTCTTGGGGATGAAGCCCACATTAAACTTCTGACCCAAGAGATTCTACTGGAGTGCAAAGACCTTGATGAAGTCACAAGCAAGGAAGAAGTCTTTCATGCCCTGCAAAGAGAATTAGGAAACTCTGAACTGACAATCTCGTCAATCAAGAGCTTAAGAAAGTGTTATGGAGACACCCAAACAGCACTTACTAAACTCCCGGTTGAAGCAGCTAGACGGCTTCTAGTGACTAGAAAGCTGAAAGTTGGTTGGGTAAGCTGCCGTATACGAGAATATAGGCAACCACAGCGATGCTTTAAATGTCTCGACTACGGACACACTGCAAAAACATGAACAAACGAGGTCCAGATTCTGCAGGAGATGTGCCGAAGGGGAGCACCAGGCAAAGGACTGCAATAACAAACCAAAATCTTTGCTCTGCTTGTAAGCCGGTACAAAAGAAATTGGGCACTTTACAGGAAGCGTCAGGTGCCCGATATACAAGAAAGCAGCTCGGCAGGTCACATGAGGTTCTTACAACTGAACGCAAACCATTGCCAAGCGGCACACGACTCATTAAAACAGTCAGTTGCCGAAAAGCAAATTTATGTGGTTCTACTAAGCGAACCTTACAAAATCGGACAAGGCGTAACCTGTATAAGTGACACTCGAAAGAAAGCGGCTATATGGAAATGTAATCCTAACTTTGCGCAGCTGGAATCGCCTTTCTCTTCAGATGGTTTTGTTCGTACAACTATCAATAATATTAATATATACAGCTGCTACTTAGCTCCTAGCCTTAGCGACGAAGAATACAGGCGTATTATCGACAACCTAGTGGTCAAAGCTAGATGCAAGACCAAAGTGATAATAGCTGGTGATTTTAATGGCTGTGCTATAGAATGGGGATGTAAATGAACCAACAGCAGAGGGAAACCCTTACGAGAGCCTTTGCTTCTCTTGATCTGGAGGTTTTAAATGTGGGCAATCAATGCACATTTAATAAAGGTGGCCGACAATCGGTGATTGATTTAACATTTGTTCACTCGAGCTTAGTTCGCAGATCTCACTAGAAAACCAGCGACCATTACACTTTTAGCGATCACTACGCAATTATATTCGCGATAAATACTACACTCGCACGGCAGGGTTTATCGACCCAAAAAAAGAGTAACTGGCGACTCAAAACATTCGACCCAGACCTCTTTGAAGACGCTTTCAGACCAACAATCTGTTGTCGGCTAACAAAGCTGATCGGTCGATTATGAGTTATATTAAGAGCGCATGCGACGCTTCAATGTCCAAGCTATCCCGACACAAACACCGCCCCTCAGTATATTGGTGAAGCGAGACAGTCGCAATATTACGTAAGGAATGCCAACAAGCAAGACGCTCGTACCAAAGGTCACGTGGAACATCTGTACACACCACCCTCCAAAAAAACTTCAAAGACAAGAGAAAATTGCTAAAACAGGCAATTAAAAAAAGTAAGCAGAAATGTTTTCTTAAACTGTGCGACGATGTTGAAAACGACGCTTGGGGACTTGCTTATAAAACAGTAATGGGAAAACTCCGCACTGGCGGACAAATGCCAACCTCCCCCTCAATAATTGAGAGAATAGTTTCGGAACTTTTCCCTACCCGACCCCCACTCCATCACGAGACCGTGAGAGTTCCACAAACACAGGATATACCGGCTGTTTCGAAAGAAGAAGTCCGTGAAGCGTGCAAACGATTAAACCCATCCAAAGCCCCGGGACCAGATGGAATTCCGAATGTAGCGCTAAAAACGGCGATTGCCAGAAACGTAGGCCCTTTTCGAACAATGTACAATATATGTATCCAAGAATGCCGCTTTCCCACCATTTGGAAAAAGCAATATCTGATATTACTGCCGAAACCTAGTAAACCAATGACAGATCCGTCCCACTTCCGGCCCACTCCGCTGGAAAAGTTCTGGAGCGGATCATATACCAACGGCTAAATAAGGCAATTGAAGATGCCGGTGGACTATCCCCAAACCAATTCGGGTTCAGAAAGGCAAGATCGACAGCTGCAGCGGTAACCCTAGAAAAAACCCTGGCTGAACGGGCTATAAGTGGGAAAAGATGGAAAGGAAGCTCAATACAGTACTGTATGGTGGTAACGCTGGATATAAGGAATGCCTTTAACTCGGCATCCTGGCATAATGCACTAAAAAGCTTCTCCATGCCTCTATATCTCTACAACATTATTGTAAGCTATTTCGGGGAAAGAACTTTAAGCTACAATACAAACGAAGGCTCCAAAAAATATAAAGTTACCGGTGGAGTACCCCAGGGATCTGCACTTGGGCCGCTACTCTGGAACCTCATGTAAGATGGAGTACTGCGACTGAAGGTACCTAAAAACGTACACATCATTGGGTTCGCAGACAATATCGCTGATGTGGTTATAGCGAAGCACATACACGATATAGTTACGAATACCAACAGGACAATAAAGATAAAAAGTGATTGGCTCGGAACTAACGGACTGAACCTAGCGGAGAGCAAGACCGCACAGTATTAGAGGACGCTGCTCTAATAATTTCGGGCCTACACCCTTTAGACCTCTTGGCCAAAGAAATTCAATGTCTTACAAATGACAGGTTACCGCGTACTACACAGAAAGAAATTGCAAGGGCAGAGACGATGAATCACTAGCAAAAGCGCTGGGAGAAAAGCGATAACGGGCGGTGGACATTCCGACTGATCCCCAACGTTGAACCGAGGATAAACAGACCGCCTTACTCAAATCCTCACAGGACATGGCTGCTTCAAAGCATATTTGAAAAGATTCGGACACGAAAACAACGGCATATGCGATTATTGCGAAGATGAAACCATCGAAAATGTAGAACACACATTCTTCTATTGCCCGAAATATAATCATGAGAGGCAACACTTAAAAAATGCGTTCGGTGTAGACTCAACTCCTGATAACTCTGAAGACCTAATGGTCGAATCAGTAGAGAAGTGGAAAGCTGCTTGCGAAGTGGCAGCCAGAGTTATGAAATCCCATCGTGTTAGCGAACAGCGGAGGAAAAGAGAGCTAACAAATGTAACGAACAACCACGACCCAAACACACTAACAATGACGTGACGGGAAGGATTGGCGACGAACACTGTACAAGGGGAGTTATCAGACCAACAGAGGTGGGGCCAAGTAAATGCAACTTTTAACTGAATGCATTTTGACCATCACGTACGCATGAGTGTTACTCAACCATTCTCCCCCTCCCGACGTAATACTTGACGGTGGTACCGGGGGGAACGCTACAGGACGGTAGGAGGTTTAGTTCGGATTAAAGTTCTACACTGACTGGGGTCCAGGCTTTCGATGCTTACTCCTCGTAACAAAAAAAAAAATAATAAGAAGTGTCAAAGAGTCAATCTGTCGAAGCACTGACGCGACGACAAAGCGCCACAACGTTGTGTTGTTGGTAGAAAATCCGAGCTGTGCCGAAAGAAACTAAAAAACGATCGCCGACTATTACCGCTTCCCTTGCTGCTTCGCCAACAAGCTAGCGTGACGCTGATTTTTGTTTTTTGTTGGTGACATATTCATTCGGCAATGTATACAAATATATGTAAATTAAGTATAAATGAATATATATGAACATGTAGATCAATGCGCGCACATGTAATACATTGATAAGTGATAAAATCATAATCTGAGTTTCTGAATGCGCTCATGCGTATACATACATTTATATGAGCAGATAATAAGATTATGATATGAGCATGTGCAAAGACATAAGATTAATATGATAGAAGATGTACATACATACAAATGTATATATTGTTGTGATAAATTTAATTTCTGTTAGTAAGAAATATTTTTTTTTTTGTTTCAATATATTTTTATTTATTGAATCTGCTTTTTGATTTGAAAGCCTAACAATAAGTAATGAAATCTTAAACCTATTTAAAAACTAGACACGCTCAAGCAAGTGGTTGAGCTGTTTTGGTGATACATTGCTCCTCAGTACTAAATTTACAATTCACCATTTAAAATATAAAAAGAAATTTAATTTGATTTAAACCTATATTTAATAAATCCTAAATTAACAAAATGATTTAATAATTAGATTTATAGAAAAAAAAAACAATTTTAAGACGGATAAATATTTTTGAATTGTAAAATAACTTGTAAAAAAATGCAAAGTTAAAAAGATATTAAAATAATGATGATATTGTAGACATTCCAAATTTTAATATTGTTGTTAATTACAAAAGACTACGTACGAGGGCAGGCGGAGTAACAATTTTTCTCAAGGTAAATGATGGTGCCCGTGTTGTTACGCCACAAATGGATCTCAATGCACAACATCTGGAATCATTGTCTGTTCAATCAGAAATGACCAGGGAAATTTAGTTCTGATTGTAGCAATTTACATCTCTCCCAACCAATCAATCAAATCAGTTTTTGAATTAAGACATGAAAATTTGATCAAATATACCCCAGAGGTATCGCGAGTTCTCAAAAAGAATTATGATAAGATTCAGATGATTTTAAGTAGGGATTTTAACATAAAGTTTGCATCAGACACAGCGCTTCCTTTGATTGATTATTCTCGATACAACATTTAATTTAAAAATGTGTAACAGTCGCACTCAATCAACTACGAGATCAAAAACGGTAATAGATGCACTATTCCAAACTAAAATATTTGTATCGTATTTTAGTTATCATAAGCCTCTTGTATCATTTGTGGAAACTGAAAAAATGGAACCTGAGCAATACCTTATGCAACGTACATATGTTAAATAAAATATAAAATATCTTTTAAAATTATTCAAAATACTTTCATTTTTAAACAATTAAACTTTGTAATTATTCTACAATTGATATACTTATATATTTATCTCATTCTTATGTCGATTTACTGATGTTTCACTTCTATCATGAGTGAATCGCACACAAACAATTTTTTTTAATACATTTATAAAAACAGGTTTGTTTCTCCTTTTTTTATCGCTACATTAACTCGAATCTACCTACCCGACGGATAATGGGATGCCTAACTTATTCCAGTGTGAGACCGCCTCAAAATAAGCGTAGTTTTTATAAAATTTTCCATTATGGCCAGATCGAAAACTGATTTTTGGGCATTTAAATTAAAACGCCTACCATTTATTACGATTGCAAACTATTATACATTGCAATTTTAATATATGGCGAAACTATATAAATCGTGTCTTATGATTTTATGGTATATTAAAACAAATAACTTTGCATCTTTCAATACTTAATAAGGTGAATTAAGCCAGTTAGTTCTCAATTAATAAATGTTTTTAATCATTTGCAATTGAAATATAATTCTACTATGCAAAACGCTTCATGAAATATATTTAAACTTCGCATTTTCTTTCATTTCCATTGTTTTAAAATTTTATTAGCGATCTTGAACGACGGCGAGAAATTCCTCCCTTCACATATATTTTTGGTATAATTTCAATCTGGCTGTTCCAGTCATTCCAATTGCAAAACGTCAATTATTTTTGGTATCGCTTTATACTTGTATCTTACTTTATTACAATGACTTCATTTCACATTTTTATTAATACAGCACAGCAAGTTCTGATCTTATCGATGACACTATTCGAGCTGATTCTGCGAGAACATTGCGCCTAATTATTGCGCACCCCTTCATTGCTCTAAAAGTAGCTAACGGTTTCTGCCTCTCTTTTCTCTGTTCGCAGAATACGATCAGAACTCTCTCAGTAACAGTTTCTATATACTTGCTACTATGCTTATTTGCGCATTTACAATCTATAGTACCGTAATATATGCAGCCAATGCGTCGCCTACTTCAAACGACGCTATGGCACATACAGTTACCTACACATGAACAATGACACACAAAATACAAGTACTACCGCTCCGACATATACTATCTGTATTGTCGTGCCTATTGCCTTTGGAGACTATATATTGCTTATGGAATGCAATATATAGAATACCAATTAATATGCCATATATTGAAAGCAATAAGCTGTCACTTCAGCAGTTTGACAGCTCAGTTTTCATTTCGAAGAGGCAACACATCCCATTCACACATACTTATACCGACGGCAGTTTCATTTCATTTCAAAATATTAAATTTAGTAGAGCGAGCATTAAGACGGTTGTGTTAAATTATAGATATACAGTAAAATTTTTCCAAAAAGATAATATTTAGCTCAACATTGTTAATTTGCGTAAAAATTGTACAAAATGGATTAGCGAATGAGCGAAGTCTTAAATTTAATAAATTTATGCAACCATAAAACAAAATATCATTGCTCATATCAAATTTATTATTTTAATTGGTATATACAAATTATGCTATATTTATTATAGTCCAAACATATAAAATCTTCATTTACAAGAAATATATTTGCGGGAAAAAGCATATTTCTCTTTATTTTCATTTTCCATATAAATTTTTTTCATCCATAAAAAGTTTAAACAGTTCAAGAGCTCAAAACATGCGGTACATCAGCTCGAACTTACCTACCTGACGCCATTTCGCAAATGATAAAATAAATTTTTCAGGAGCTCAAAACATGCGCTACATCAGTTCGAAGCTACCTAGCCGACACCTTTTCGCCACAGTATATACAGTAGAATCCTTTTCGTGGTAGCTTTCTGGGGGGTGAACAGCGGCCATCTTGGATTTTCAGTGGTACCAACGCAGTGCTGTATATATTGAGGTAGTAAGTACTTGGCAAATTTATTCTATTGAATAACAAAAACTATACATATTGTTGCTTAATGTAAAATGAAATTATTTATTAATGATATATATTTACTAATATTTCATTTAAACGCCATAGCGTGCAATATTTCGCCCATAAAAATATCATTTACTGATATTCAGATATTCTTTATACAGTGATTTCTTACTAATAAAATACATCCTTGTTTTTAGGTTTCTCGATGGTGAGTTTTCTTTTGAATGTATATGTTTACAATTGACAGACAGAAAACATAAAACGCTTTGCAACTTACTTATTCGTAAATTTTTGAAATATTATTACCAATAATTTGAATTAGAAATTCAATCCGAAGATATTAAGGCATTTGAAGCAGGATTTTTAATACATATTTCTATTTCTCATCCGTATACTATTTACGATAAAACAGATAGAAAAGGTACAATATTTATTTTTTTATATGTGAAATTGCTCAAAAATGTATAAATATAACTATTTTCAAATTATTTAATTTATTGGCATGACAATTTCTCACGTACTCTTAATTCCAACGAAAATAAACGAATTTTATTAACATTAAAAAATTTTTGGTAATTTATTTTTGAATGTTTAAGTTTTGCTTTTTCCAAACCGCCCCTGAGGTTTGCAATAAAGCGCGTTACCGACTTTGTTAAATAAAATTTAAATAAAAAATTATATAAACAAAAACATTGCACAAAACAATTTAATACTTAATAAAGATCCCTAAGCTCCCACTATAGATGTTAATTCTCGTTCCGATGAGAATTTAAAAAAGGATTCAGCTCCCGCACATCTACACACTCAAGATTTCGGCATTCTTCTGTAAACACAAACTTATTAAAATCTTTGACATATTTCAAATATATTTATACATCTTACCTTATCAATCTTGCTTTATTTCAGCAACAACACTAATTTGGATTATAATATATGTATTTTATTCAAACTCTATTTGAAATTGATGTTTTCATATAACGACTAAGGATTTGTCTATTTGTATATGTCAAGCGACAATTTACCACCCGGCATTGTATCCTATTGCATGCAAAAATTTAAAAATACTTGAAGCGTGTTTAAAAATTGCACAAAAAAGCAACTGACATTAAACAACAAGTAATTTCCCAATAAAATTTAACTGATTGCAAAGTAATTTAATATAATCATTTAAATAACGTAAACACTTGCATTATTTAATATCTTTTAAAGTGTTGTTCATCAAGATTTTTAATTTATGTGTAGCTTAAATGCTAACACAACACCCTGATTACGATGAAAGTAGCAAAAAACGTGTTACACAACACCTTAAGAGTTAAGTATATGTGTTTCTGCTATTATACGAGGCAACTTTTGTTGCTAATTCTCGGGCGATTCTTTATGCTGTCGCCCATTGCCTTCACACCAGCAACTTGTGTTGCGCAACTCTGTTAGAGTTTTTTCTCATTCTCTTTCACTTTACTTTAATCCATTGTCTACTCTTTACTTTAGCCCATTGTCGGTTCTTTTTCCTTTGGTATTTGGGCCACTCTATCACATATATTAAACAGTTCTGTCAATTAAGAAATACATTTTATTTATCATTCAAAATTAAAACAAAGATTTTATAACAGACCTTCACATATATCACCCTTTTCACTATCGTCTTAATCAATTTGTATGGCTTCCTCCATACATTTCTCAATATCTTTAATTACTTCGATTTTTTCGTCATACTCCATTTTTTGAAATATTTATATTATATTATGTATATCTGTATACATATTTGCAAATTAATTACCAAAAGATGAAATTAAATTTTTTAAATATATTCAAAATAATAATTTCAAAAAAAAAAAAATATACGCAAATACAACAATGTACTACGAAAGAAAGAACGTGAATGCCGAAAAACGTCACAGCGAACTGTTACGAATAAGAACACAAAGCGTGTTGCTGAACACTGGAAACTCGGCGCGATCTCCTCTCCTCTTCGCCCCCTCGCCTATAAACCAAAAGTTGCCGCAACAAAAGTTGCGTTGTGCAATAGCTTTGTGTAATAGCCGACTATGCATATGTACTGAGCCCGTAACTGATTGTGGATTTACGAACCTTACAGAGCATTTCGACTATTAAAGTTTATGGCATACTAACTGCATTGCTGTTCCTATTTCTACACAGACAATAGGCAATTATCGAAATCAATATATAGAATACTAATTAGTATGCCATATATTGAAACCAATAAGCTGCCACTTCAGCAGTTTGACAGCGCAGTTTTCATTTCTATGAAAATTTCGAGGAGGCAACATATGCCATTTACACATTTACCGACAGCATTTTCATTTCGGTAAAATTAAATTTAATAGAGCGAGTATTAAGACGGCTGTGTTATATAATAAAAATAAAGTACATTTTGAAAATAATTGTATACATTTATCCAAAAAAATTAATATTTAGTTCAATATTGTTAATTTACAGAAAAATTATGCAAACATAAATCAAAATATCAGTGGTCATATTAAAATTATTAAGCTATTGCATAGATTTTATCGCAGCTTCTGAGCGAGGGGACCGAATCCAGAAATTCCGTAACGGAAGTATACCTGACGCTTAAAACGTCGCACACAGGTGGCGCTGTGTGGCGTGAAAAACACATTGCGCTGTGTGGCGTGAAAAACACATTGCGGTGACGACAAATGTTGCATACCACAAAGGCGCTACCGTAAAGGAAGTGTGTGCATACAGGATGACTCGTTAGGAAAAGTATTTTCCGGGATATGTCGCACTCAGGTGGCGCTGTTTATCACTAAATAATAAATTGTTGTCCCGCAAAATGTGGCATACCACAAAGGCGTTAGTGTCTGGATGCAGGATGACTCATGAGCGAAATATTTTTTGTAAAATGAACCGATGTAGAAGAATGAGGTGTCGATGAAAAGCTTTTCGCTTGAAGATTTTTATTTTTAAGCTATTGCATAGCTTCTATCGCGGGCCTTGAGCGCGGAGACCGAATCCAGAAATTCCGTAACGAAAAAAACCTCACGCTCCACGACACATGCATATGTATGTACATATTATATTTCTTTGGCACATTTGTCTGTATGTTAACGAAAGCAAATGCGAGCCATATACATATGTACACACATTCATAATAACAAGTGTCGCACACTTCTTTCGCATCTCCGTTGTCAGGGTCAACCAGTTTTTTGTTGGTGTACGCATGTGTACGCATATGTATGTATGCATGCTTGTGCATTATTTGTTCGGAAGTGTATACAAATATATGTATGTACATACAAGTATATATGAATGTATGTATGAACAAGCAGATTAATGCGCGCACGTGTAATATGTATGTATAAGTGATAAAATCATGATTTGATTTTCTGAACGCGCACATGCGTATACGAGTACATATGAGCAAATAATAAGATTAATATGATAGCCGATGTATGTATGTATTTATTATTGTTGTGATAAATTCAATTTCTATTGCTGCTATTAGTATAGTATATTATGTAAAAATCAAATAAAATTATTAAATATTCAAGTCCAAATTGACTGTAAATAGTACTATGCATGCATTCATACAAAAAATTATGCTCATATCACAATTATTTTTACATGCCAATATGACAATTTACATGCCGACGGCAAAACGCAAAGCATACATATTTGCATACATTGCGAAAGCAAAAATTGAAGCATGAAAATATCACATTGCTGTTGTTGGGAGTATCATAAGGAGCATGCATACATACTTATATTTATGACTCTTCATATTCTTGGGTATGTGAGTCAGAGAACACAATAAAAAATGTCTTTATGTTATCTGTGTGAGAGGTGTGTTTTGTACACATTTTTCGCTGTCAAAAGTGAAACTTCTTCTTCTCTTCTTTACTGGCGTAGACACCGCTTACGCGATTATAGCCGAGTCAACAACGTCAAAAGTGAAACAAAATATGTATAAACAAGCAAAACGAAATTCATCGTTAGGAGTGTAATCATGGGCATGCATACATACATATCGTCAACTGAAATGCAAAATAACGTATCATCAAAAAATTCGAAATTGAGTGTCTTATTGACTATGCTTCACCACTTCAAATTACAAAGATAATATAACATATGTTCAACATTTTCAGGTTCTGCACTCAGATATAAACCAGTTTTAACCAAAATTAAATTTTTTTTTCACTCATGTTCCATTTTATTGCGTGTTTCATTCATGCCCCTTCACATTTCCGAAAATGTTGTTACGTTATTTTGCATTTCAGGTGACGATATATTTCTGTCTCTTCATATTCTCTGCTTCGGCATATATGCCATGTCATCATATGCCGTAAATACATACATATATTTTTTAAGCTATTGCACAGATTTTATCGCGGCTTCTGAGCGCGGGGACCGAATCCAGAAATTCCGTAACGGAAAAATACCTAACGCTAAAATGTCGCACATAGGTGGCGTGAAAAACAAATTGCGGTGACGAAAAATGCACACACAAAGGCGCTACCGTGAAGGAAGTGTGCGCATACAGGATGACTCATTAGGAAAAATTGTCATCGTCGCGGAAAGACACTTGTAGGCAAAGGCATGCTCGGGGAGATGTTACGGCGTCTGTTAAGCTATTGCATAGTTAAACTATTGCATAGCTTCTATCTGTAACGAAAAAACCTCACGCTCTATGACACATGCATATGTACATATATTATTTCTTTGGCATACTGTTTCAAAAGGTGGGGTAGCTATTTAACAAAATGAAAATGATATTACTAATATTATGACTCCGAATATTGAAATAAATATTGCACACGTTAGCGCTGTTAATGTTAGGCGCTCCGTTGTTGGAGATATTTGTGCGTGCTTATGCAAACTTAGAAATGACCCACAAATAGTTATGGTAGCAATTTACATTTCTCCGAATCCAAAATTGGACGAGGTAAAGCATTTTATTCATCGCACTTTACTGGAGTACACTGAAGAAGGATCGAAAATACTTGGTACAAATAATAATAAATTTCCACTTATCTTGGCTGGCGATTTCAACATTAACTTCGCTGATAAAATATCAGAGCGGTTGAAAACTTTTCTATCAAAAACATTGAATTTGAAAATGAATAATGATCCACAAGAGTCCACAACAAAATATGGGACCAGCATTGACGCGGTATTTTCTAGGTATTTAGAGGATATTAAGTCGCAAACTTATGTTTTTTATTTTAGTTATCATAAACCTATAGTTTCAATGATAAATATTCCTGAATAACCAACAGCTACTGTAAGATAATAAAACCCACATGTATTGTAAGATAATAAAAATATTTTAAACAATATTAACTTTTTTTTTTATTTAATAATAGAAAAATTTGTTTCCTTATCGGTCACCATGCTCTAAAAGTGTAACTTGAATTAATATCAACGAAAAAGAAATACTGCATGAATAAAATAAATAAATAAAATTATAATTGCTTAAGATACAAAATGCTATGCAATAGCTTTACCGCGGCAGTCCCCAAGTGCCACACGTCTTTTTTATTTTAATTGGTATATAAAACTTATGCCACAATTATTATTATATATAGTAATCCAAAAATATCAATTTTAATTTTTCCCAGAAATGCATTTGTAAAGCAAAGGATCTTTCTCCTTTTTTTTTAAACAACCTAAAAGATTTAATTAGTTCAAGAGCTCGAAACATGCGCTATATCAGCTCGAACCTACCTACCCTACGCCTTTGCGCAAATAAATACGCTATGATAACAAATGCCCGCATACAGATTTAGCAACGGTAATGACAAAGATTTGACAGTTAGTATGCCATAACTTAAGGCTGGCGAGATGCGCTGTAACTGAAAAATGTGTGCAAAGTGATTAACAGTACCATTATTATTGATTGTGGCTTTACGTTCCTGAAAGTAGCCATACACGACACACAAGTGTGTTCGATCTGTATGAAATCGTTTAGCCATACACGACATACAAATCTATTTTGCAATCGTTCTTCAAACAGTGAATATGTGTTGCAAGCAAGCGGAAAATTTTTTGTCCTTTTCCTATTCGGCCGAAAAGAAAAGTGAGATTTTGTGTGCACACAGCGCCATTCACGTTGGTAGGTCTTGGATCCTACGGGATCAGGCATCCCAGCTGAGCTGGGGTCGGCAGATCGCGGATAGTCCTACGGCCTGTAATAGCAGGTTAGTTGCGAAATAAGTTACAACGAATAAGCAACCCCCGACGATGAGCGGAAGGAGTGGAGGATGCGGTATAAAAGCCAGCCAAGCCGATGAAACTCCTGCGACTCAAAATGAGCCACTTGCTAGTCAGCGTCTGTTCATCACGTTAGGTGTGGCTGTAAATAAGACCGGTCTATACCGGGGCACACTGGGAGTCCTTTGAAGCATCACCAGCTGTTTTCACTGGTGGTGTGGAGAGGGTGATGTGAGTCAGCTCTGCCGAAGTGTCAGCCACGATGTGAATCAGTAACCAGCCGCTTCAGGACCTGGTCAGGGAGTGTACATTGGGCGCAAAACTAGTAGACTGCGTTGCTCCGGGCGAGCGCCTGTTCGTCCGAGTTTTCCGGAACCGGTAAACCGTAGGACAGGCCTCAGGGAACTGGGATAGGTGCAGAGCCCCTGTCTATTTCGGCCCGCCCCTCAGCAAACGATGCGCTGGCTAAACTGATAAATGTAGACAATTAATGAAAAAACACACACAAGCAACAATAGCAGCAACAAATCTAGTGGTGTCACCAGTCAATTCACGATTTCAGGAGTAGACCCCTTTAAAAAGGTTTCGCGTTTGGCTAGATCGCCAGTGAAGGTGCTCTCCGCGCAAAGACCAGTGAGGTCGAAATCGTCACCTTCAACGTTTCAGGAGAACACGAGAGGCACAGTCGCAACGTGATCATATGTATAAACTTGGAGATATGATACAAAAGCTAACGGAAGATGACCATATTAGATAACGGGAAGCTAACATAGGTAGGAGCGTAGCTATGGAACAGACGACTGCTGAATTCGCAGCGAAAAGACCAGATAAAGCCACAAAAGGACTAAAACAACACATGACGAACCAATTGTGAAAGCAGGAGAAAACAGAAATCTCGAGGAAGGAGAAAAAGACGCGACAAGGGAAGATACCTGGATCACGGTACCAAATAAAGCTCAAAAAAATAAAAACAAGAAGAAGGAAAACACCACACCACGCCTTCGACCAGAAACAATTGTTATCGCAAAAACCGGAGACATGTCTTACGCAGACATACTTTGGGCGGTCAAACAGAATGAAAATCTGCAAGTGCTTGGTGAAAATATCTCAAGAATTAAAGAGACAGCTAAAGGAGAGATGCTGTTAGAGCAAAAGAAGGCGCAAACAGGAAGTACTAAAGAATATAGAGAGGAGATAGTGAAGATACTAGGAGATCAGGCACAAATAAGATCTTTAACACAAGAAACTACAGTTGAAGTGCGTGACTTGGACGATATATGTAACTACGAAAGAGGATATATCACAAGCAATTCGTTTAGAATTTGAAGAGCTTCGTCCATTTAGTGAAGAGTGTATTAAAAGCATCAGACCAGCATATGCAGGCACTCAAAAAGCAGTCATAAGCCTTCATGCGCAGGAAGCAAAGCACCTACTGGCAGCGCAAAAGATTAAAAGTGGCTGGACAATCTGTAGGATCCGGGAAAAAGTGCAACTGAAGAAATGTTTTAGATGTCTAGTGTATGGACATGTGGCGAAAGCGTACAACAATCCAGAAAACAGGAGCAAGTGCTGTATCAAATGTGGAGAGGAGGGTCATTTCGCCAAAGATTGTGTTAGCAATCCTTCCTGCAAGGCATGTATACACAGTGGAAATACAAACATAGACCATCAGATAGGAAGCCAGAAATGCCCCATATACACAGCAGCTCTCAAAAAACCTAGAAGTTGAAAATACTACAAATATCCCTGAACCACTGTGAAGCGGCCCAGGATCTCTTGACGCAAAGCATGTACGAAAATGAAATAGACGTTGCATTAATCTGTGAACAATATAAATAATAAGACTCTGACAAGTGGATTTCCGACACCACAAAAAAGGTCGCAATATGGGCTTGCGGAGATAAGATGTTGCAAGACAAATCACTAATTGACAAGGCATACTATACAAGAGCCAAAATATGGGGGATTTATATCTACAGCTGCCAAGTATACCACAAAATACTTGACGACTTGGTAAAGGATGCGATAACAACTACACCTAATATAATTGCAGGTGACTTTAATGCCTGGGGTCTATAATGGGGCAGCAAAAATACAAATTTGAGATGTAGCGCATTACTTAAAGCATTTGCTGTACCAGACGTAGTACTGCTTAATACAGGAAGACAAAACACCTTCGAAAAGAATGGGCGTGGTTCCATTAGCGATATATCTTTTACCAGCAGGGTACTATATCGATATATAGACTGGCGGATATGCGACATATATATGTATATACCCAAAGTGAACATTTGGCTATAATGTTAAGTATCAGCAAAAGTATGCAACAGCGAAGTGTTTGCCATCAAAAGGTGCAGTCCAAGGGGCGGAGAATTGAAACTCAAGATGAAGAGCTTTTTAAGTTAATGCTTCATGAAAACATAAACGGAAGTGATGACATAGAACAACAGGCTAAATTGGTGGTACAACACATTAGCAAAGCCTGTGGTGCACATATGAATAAAAAGAGGACAGCCGCACAGAGAAAGCCTGCTTATTGGTGAAATCGAGAAATCAAATCACTAAGAAGTGATAGTCAAAAAGCGAGGCGCCGTTTCCAATGAAGCATAGGCAGCTTAGAATGTGGCAGCCTGCGAGAAGCATTCAAAAAGAAACGCAATGACCTAAAAAAGGCAATTAAAAAGAGCAAAGTGACAAGCTTCAAAGAATGCAAAAAAGTGGACGAAAGTCCGTGGGGAGCAGCTTATAGGATTGTAATGTCAAGGATTAAAGGTGGCAAATGTCAAGCGCCTACATGCCCTTCACTACTCAAAAATGTTTTGGAATCGATATTCCCACAACAAAACCAAGAAGAAGCAAATTTTTATCGCGAAGAAGTCATAGATGCGCCAGAAATCACCAAGCCGGAAGTTTTTCAACCTGCTGAACGCTTTGAAAATAGCAAAGCACCAGGATGAGATGGTGTACCGAATGGGGCTCTTAAAATTGCGATCAGCTATCATCCGCAGCCATTTTCGGATTTGTACACACGTTGCCTCCGTGATGGAGTGTTTCCAAAAATTTGGAAAGTACAACGACTGGTACTCCTACAGAAGCCAAACAAGCTGGCAGGAGAACCGAGCTCCTATCGACCGCTCCCTATTATCTATATATGATGGGCAAAATCCTGGAGCGGATAATATGTACCTGTCCAGAAAATCATTTATAAGGAGATTGTGGTCTCTCTGATACCCAATATGGCTTTCGTAGCAAGCGTTCAACTCTTGATGCGATCAAGAAAATTACACGTATGGCAGAAAAGGCTATTGAAGGAGACAGGTGGATGTATGGGAAAAAATAATATTGTGCGGTCGTCATATTTGATGTGAGAAACGCGTTTAACTCGGCCCATTCGTCCCATATAATGCTTGCATTAGTGCTCAAAAAAACACCGAGCTATTTGTTGTACGTCATACAAAGTTATGTGGCCGATATGACCTTGCTCTATGACACTGACGAAGGACCAAAAAAGTATAGGGTAACGGGTGGTGTGCCACAAGGATCTGTGCTAGGCCCACTCCTTTGGAATACTCTCTATGATGGAATATTGCGCCTCCCTCTACCGAAAGAAGTGCAAATAATTGGATACGCAAATGTTATTGCTGTGACAATAGTAGCTAAGGAGCTCCATCAAAAGAATTCGTAGTGATACTGTACTGAAGATGTGAAGCAGTGGCTAACGAGTGCAAAACTCGAACTTGCCGGCCACAAAACGGAAGCAGTGCTTATAAAAAAAACTGGAAAAGCGTGTGAAAAAGTGGCGCGTGTAAACATGACCTTATCAAGGATTATTGCAAACATAGGAAGGCCGAAACAGAGCAGGAGAGCTCTTCTGGCCAAGGTCAGCCAGTCAATTGTAATGTATGCGGTGCCTGTATGGGGACCAGCATTAATACATAAGACATATGCTGGAGTGGCAAAATCGGTGTTCCGGTTGAGCGCTATTAGAATAGACAGTGCATTTCCCACGGTTTCTAATGAAGCTGTCGGGGTTCTAGCAGGAATAATGCCTCCAAACATAATGGCCCTCGAACCTAAGAGAATATGCGATAAAAGTAAAAGCGCAGGCCGGAAACTAACAGTGGCAGAGCGTAGAGTAGAAACACAAGCCAGCATAAACGAAAGGCAAACACGCAGGGATACATCGAGCAAGGAAATATGGACATACCGCTTAATCGGTAACATACAAGCATGGATCGAACGAAAACACGGGGAGGTAGATCACTACATGACACAGTTCCTAACAGAACATGGATGCTACAGGAAGTACTTGCATAAGTACGGTCACGAGGAGGGTGGAGCTTGCTCTTTCTGTGGTAGCAGTAACGAGAACGTAGAACACATCTTTTTCCACTTCCGGAAATATACAAATGAGCGACTATCTTTGGAAAAGGAAGTATCCAAACGGATAACAGCAGACAATATAGTAACCTATATGTTGCACACGAGAAATGTGTGGAATTTAATGGAGAAGATGACAGCTATAGTACTCCATGACCTCAAAAGCGCAGAACAGCAAAGAAGGAGTAAATCTAGAGTAGCGAATGTAGCGAGCAGCGCTCTAAAGACGTGAGCCCACAGGATAAGCATGTCCTGCGCTGAAATGCCTAACGGCGGTCCCACAGGGCCTCAGTAACGCTATAAGAGACGGAGTTAGGGTTTGGTACGTAGGCGTACCGTTTCGCAAATCCAGAACAGTAGGTAATACTGACTGGGCGTGGTCTCGAATGAGGTGCACCTATAGCGGGCAGTACGAATCGTGCATACTGCTACAGCTACGTAACATTTGTAAGATTCCCCTCCGGCACAAAAAAAACGGCATACATGTGCACACCGATTGTAAAAACTCAAACATTTTCGCCAACATGGATTGGTATGTGCATAAGACCAAGCACGAGTAGGTACCGATACAACGCACATGTATGCCGTGTGTAGTCACTTTAATATAGAACTTTTATTGTGTTCTTTGTTTAGTTTCGACAATAGTGAGAGAGGAGATCTTTGCAATCAAGAAAATGGCACGAATCCTTACTTTGGCCTAGGGGTAAAAAACGAGTTTCAGTATAAATGGGGTATGTGCGGATAGGGAAGCTTCATCAGAGAAAGAATATGCAAAAATAGTGTAAAAATACCTTTTATGTATTTTTTAAAATATTTTCGATTAAAAATTCAAAAACATGAACTAAAAACACATGATATTTTCTATGTTTTACTAATTTTTTTTTATCATTTTTCAATTGGTATATTTAAATATAAACTCTAAGCATTGAAATCAGTTCACATTTCACTTTTAGTTTGTAATATTTTACCTAGATGTATCAATTTGAATCTCATAGCACACTCATCGTTGCAAAGGTTAGATGGTATACACTTGTGAGGAAAACGAGCATTGCCACTTTCTAAACACCAAATATGTAGGATTCTTAACCATTTTTCTTTGTTTGTTTTTTTTGCGTGATTCTTTTTTCAATATTAATTATAATAAAAATTACTTTCCAACATTTTTCAAGTTATAATAGAGTTGTGAACACCTTTTTCATATATATACATATGTGATTTATCTTATTTATAAAAATTAATCGCAAAATGTGTTGCTAAGCGCATAACTCAACAACTCCTGGACCAATTTGGCCAATTCTTTTTTCTAAATATTCGTTGATGTTCAAGGATGGTTTCTACGGCAAGAAAATTTCGAGTAATTGCCGGATACCCCCTAAAAACAGTTTTTTTCTTTTTCCCATACAAACGAATGATTCACTGTTTGTTAGAAACACTTAGAGAACGGCTGCATGAAATCCTAATGAAATTTGCAGAGGTTGTTCGTTGTGGATCGGGAAAGGATTGGAAATAGAAAATACCTTATGCTTTTCATGAGGAAAAGTCGGAAAATTGGACCATTTAAAACAGTATATAACTTTTTTCCATACAAATTTTTTTTTTTTCTAATTTTTGTTTGTTTTGTTTTTCAATATTTTGATTTGCAAATTATATAAATATCGTTCAATTTTGGTCACTTGCTTTTTTATACCGGCTATTCAAAAGAAAAATTATTGAAAATTATTCACTGAAAACTTTATGTGTGTTTCACATAAAATAATCAATTGCAGATTGAAATTTGTTACGAAGCCCCAAGGAGGTCGCGCTAATATCGGTCGGCGTTCTTTTTGCCACCAACGTATGGCAGCCTAAGGCAAGGAAAGGCAAGAAATACTCCCAGGATGCGATGACACATGTGTGGAATAATGCATCGCGGACAATCAGCAAGCCATCATCAGTATGCTACAGCATTATTTTTTAAACAACAGTTACGATGTTTGATGGACTTTACCTTGAAGCAACGTATGTATGTGTATGTGGTGCTGTTAGATCCTAGATGTACTTTGTACGAAACACTATCCAATTGCTCTTCTTTCGGAAACACAAACTAGAATAATTGGTATCCACTCTATCGGCGAAACTCACCAAACGACAATGGCAGAATTCAAGCATTCAATTTAGAAAAGTGAATATCGAAGTTGACAACACATGGATCGTATTCACCATTATTGTCTAATTCACATTCGCAACTCATATCAATGTTGAGTATTGCAGTTTGGTGTAATCGATAAAATACGTTTGTAGTTACGTCACCAAATGACGAAACACGGCGGTTATTGGTCTTGAACGTACGGTTCTTCTTCTTTACTGGCGTAGGCACCGCGTACGCGATTATAGCCGAGTCAATAACAGCGCGCCACTCGTTTCTTCTCTTCGCTACGTGGCGCCAATTGGATATTCCAAGCGAAGCCAGGTCCTTCTCCACTTGGTCCTTCCAACGGAGTGGAGGTCTTCCTCTTCCTCTGCTTCCTGCGGCGGGTACTGCGTCGAATACTGTCAGAGCTGGAGTGTTTTCATCCATTCGGACAACATGACCTAGCCAGCGTAGCCGCTGTCTTTTAATTCGCTGAGCTATGTTAATGTCGTCGTATATCTCGTACAGCTCATCGTTCCATTGAATGCGATATTCGCCGTGGCCAATGCGCAAAGGACCATAAATCTTTCGCAGAACCTTTCTTTCGAAAACTCTTAAGTTCGACTCATCGGTTGTTGTCATCGTCCAGGCCTCTGCACCGTATAGCAGGACGGGAATTATGAGCGACTTATAGAGTTTGGTTTTTGTTCGTCGAGAGAGGACTTTACTTTTCAATTGCCTACTCAGTCCGAAGTAGCACCTGTTGGCAAGAGTAATCCAGCGTTCCAGGCTGACATTGTTGGTGGTGTTTACGCTGGTTCCAAGATAGACGAAATTATCTACAACTTCAAAGTTATGACTGTCATATTGGGCATAGCACACTTAAATTCCAATCGTTGGGCATGCTTTCGTCCGACCATATTTTACAAAGAAGCTGATGCATGCTCCTTACCAGTTCTTCGCCGCCGTGTTTGAATAGCTCGGCCGGCAATCCGTCGGCCCCTGCCGCTTTGTTGTTCTTCAGGCGGGCAATTGCTATTCGAACCTCTTCATGGTCGGGCAATGGAACGTTCACCGCCATTCAGCAGGCTGGAGAAGTGTTCCCTCCATAATTTAAGTATGCTTTGGGCATCGGTGACTAGATCACCTTTGGGGGTTCTACAAAAGTATGCTCCGGTCTTGAAACCTTCTGTAAGTCGCCGCATCTTTTCGTAGAATTTTCGAGCATTACTCCTGTCGGCCAGCTTATCAAGCTCTTCGTACTCACGCATTTCGGCCTCTTTCTTTTTCTGTCTACAAATGCGTCTTGCTTCCCTCCTCAACTCTCGGTATCTATCCCATCCCGCACGTGTTGTGGTCGATCGTAACCTTGCGAGGTAGGCAGCCTGTTTTCTCTCCGCTGCGACACGGCACTCCTCGTCGTACCAGCTGTTCTTTTGCACTTTCCGAAAACCAATGGTTTCGGTTGCAGCTGTACGTAAGGAGTTTAAGATGCCATCCCACAGTTCCCTTATACCGAGTTGTTGACGAATGCTCTCAGAGAGCAGGAGTGCAAGCCGAGTAGTAAATCGTTCGGCTGTCTGTTGTGATTGCAGCTTCTCGACGTCGAACCTTCCTTGTGTTTGTTGGTGTGCGTTTTTTGCAGCACAGAGGCGGGTGCGAATTTTGGCTGCAACAATATAGTGGTCCGAGTCGATGTTAGGACCTCGGAGCGCACGAACATCTAAAACACTGGAGACGTGTCTTCCGTCTATCACAACATGATCGATCTGGTTGGTGGTTTTTCGATCCGGAGACTGCCAGGTAGCTTGATGAATCTTCTTATGCTGGTATCTAGTACTACAGATGACCATATTTCGGACCCCGGTGAAGTCGATCAGCCTCAACCCATTTGGGGATGTTTCCTCGTGGAGGCTGAATTTACCGACCGTAGTGCCAAAGATACCTTCTTTGCCCATCCTGGCGTTAAAGTCGCCAAGCACAATTTTGACATCGTGGCGGGGGAATCTCTCATAAGTGCGCTCCAAGCACCCATAAAAGGCATCTTTGGTCACATTGTCCTTCTCTTCCGTCGGGGCGTGGGCGCAAATCAGCGATATGCGGTGCTGTCAGCCTTTATTTTCACGAGGACATCAACCAGCTGGGCAGCGGCACCTTCCCAATTAAGGGACCGGACATTCCAGGTGCATGCCCTCAAATCATAGTCCTTAATTCGTTTGCCATAGAAGTTCACGCAAGTGAGGAAAGTTCTCTGATCGCCATTTACTTGGAAGTGGCCAGAAAGGATTCTTTTACATATGACTCAAGCAGCTCACGACTTCCCGTCTTTGACCAAGTATCCTCTGGGTAGCCTAAGAACATCCGTCAGAAGGCGAGCTAAAGTGAGAAGGCGAAATACCTACCCTATTTAGGGTTGTGCGTTGGGTTTGAGACGCGTCACGTAAAGAAACACCCCCAATGAAAGGAAACAACAAGCCTCGGATGAGTGACCCCCGTTTTGATGACGACCATGGCAACCAATTAAGGACTATGATTTGAGGGCATGCACCTGGAATGTACGGTCCCTTAACTGGGAAGGTACCGCTACCAAGTTGGTTGATGTCCTCGTGAAAATAAAGGCTGATATCACCGCTGTCCAAGAAATGTGATAGACGGGACAAGGACAGAGACAAATAGGTCCTTGTGGTATTTACTATGGTGGCCATATAAAGGAGCGCAAGTTTGGTGTGGGATTCGTGGTGGGAGAGAGACTCCGTCGCCGAGTACTATCATTCACTCCGGAGAATGAACGTCTAGCCACAATCCGCATCAAAGCGAGGTTCTTCAACACATCGCTGATGGAAGAGAAGGACGATGTGACCAACGATGCCTTCTATGAGCGCTTGGAGCACTATGAGTGCTGCCCCCGCCACGATGTCAAAATCGTGCTTGGCGACTTTAACGCCAGGGTGGGCAAAGAACGTATCTTTGGTACGATGGTCGGTAAATTCAGCCTCCACGAGGAAACATCCCCAAATGGGTTGAGGCTGATCGACTTCGCCGTAGACCGAAATATGGTCATCTGTAGTACTAGATACCAGCATAAGAAGATTCATCAAGCTACCTGGCTGTATCCAGATCGAAAAACCACCAACCAGATCGATCACGTTGTGATAGATAGAAGACACGTCTCCAGTGTTCTAGACGTGCGTGCGCTCCGAAGTCCTAACATCGACTCCGACCATTACCTTGTTGCAGCCGAGATTCGCACCCGCCTCTGTGCTGCAAAAATCGGCACGCCAACAAACATAAGGAAGGTTCGACGTCGAGAAGCTGCAATCACAACAGACAGCCGAACGATTTTCTACTCGGCTTGCACTCCTGCTCTCTGAGAGCACTCGTCAACAACTCGGTAGAAGGGAACTGTGGGACGGCATTTCAAACTCCTTACGTACAGCTGCAACCGAAACAATTGGTTTTCGGAAAGTGCAAAAGAACAGCTGGTTCGAAGAGGATTGCCGTGTCGCAGCGGAGAGAAAACAGGCTGCCTACCTCGCAACGTTACGATTGATCACAACACGCGCGGGATGGGACAGATACCGAGAGTGGAGGAGGAAAGCGAGGCGCATTTGCTTAAAGCAAACGAAGAGGTCGAAATGCGTGAGTATGAAGAGCTTGATAAGCTGGCCGACAGGGGTAATGCTCGAAAATTCTACGAAAAGATTCGGCGGCTTACAGAAGGTTTCAAGACCGGAGCATACTCTTGTAGAACCCCCAAAGGTGATCTAGTAACCGATGCCCAGAGCATGCTTATATTATGGAGGGAACACTTCTCCAGCCTGCTGAATGGCAGTGAACGCACAACGCCAGGAGAAGGCGAACCCGATTCCCCAATCGATGACGATAGAGCAGACGTTCCATTGCCCGACCATGAAGAGGTTCGAATAGCAATTGCCCGCCTGAAGAACAACAAAGCCGCAGGGGCCGACGGACGAAAGCATTGCTAGCGATTGGAATTTAAGTGTGCTATGCCCAATCCATAAAAAGGAAACCCCTCAATCTGTGCCGACTACCATGGGATAAGCCTCCTCAAGATGGCATATAAGGTTCAATCAAGCGTATTGTGTGAAAGATTAAAGCCCACCGTCAACAAACTGATTGAACCTTATCAGTGTGGCTTTAGATCTGGCAAATCAACAACCGACCAGATATTCACCATGCGCCAAACCTTGGAAAATACCCGTGAAAGGAGAAAGGAGGTGTGTGTTGACACCACCTCTTCGTCGATTTCAAAGCTGCTTTCGACAGCAAGAAAAGGAGCTGCCTCTATACCGCGATGACTAATTTTGGTATCCCCGGAAAACTAATACGGCTGTGTAAACTGACGTTGAGCAACACCCTAAGCTCCGTCAGGATCGGGAAGGACCTCTCCGAGCCGTTCGATACTAAACGAGGTTTCAGACAAGGCGATTCCCTATCGTGCGACGTTTTCAACCTGCTTCCGGAGAAAATATCTCGAGCTGCAGAACTAAATAGAGAAAGTACCATCTTCTAAAAGAGTGTACAGCTGCTGGCGTATGCCGATGATATTGATATCATCGGTCTCAACACCCGCGCCGTTAGTTCTGCTTTCTCCAGACTGAACAAGGAAGCAACGCAGATAGGTCTGGCAGTGAACGAGGGCAAGACGAAATATCTCCTGTCATCAAACAAACAGTCGTCGCACTCGCGACGTGGCTCTCACGTCACTGTTGACAGTCATAACTTTGAAGTTGCAGATAATTTCGTCCATTTAGGAACCAGTATTAACACCACCAACAATGTTAGCCTGGAAATCCAACGCAGGATTACTCTTGCCAACAGGTGCTACTTCGGACTGAGTAGGCAATTGAAAAGTAAAGTCCTCTCTCGACGAACAAAAGCCAAACTCTATAAGTCGCTTTCCCGTCGCGTTTCCCGTCCTGTTATATGGTGCAGAGGTTTGGACGATAACAACAACCAATGAGTCGACTTTAAGAGTTTTCGAGAGAAATGTTCTGCGAAAGATTTACGGCTCTTTGCGCATTGGCCACGGCGAATATCGCATTCGATGGAACGATGAGCTGTACGAGATATACGACGACATTGACATAGTTCAGCGAATTAAAAGACAGCGGCTACGCTCGCTAGGTCATGGCATTCTTTGAGCTCTTGAACTATTTAAACATTTTTATGGATGAAAAAAATTTATACAGAAGATAAAAACAAGGAGAAATATGCTTTTTCGCACAGATTTTTTTCTGGTAAATAAAGATTTTATATATTCGGACTATAATAAATATAGCGTAATTTTTATATACCAATTAAAAAAAATAAATTTGATATGAGCAATGCTATTTTGTTTTAAGGCTGTATAAGGTTATTAAATTTAAGACTTCGCTCACTCTCTAATTCATTTTGTATAATTTTTCCGCAAATTAACAATGTTGAACTAAATATTATTTCTTTTAGAAAAATGTTACTTAGAAAATGTACTTTATTTCTATAATTTAACACATCCGTCTTAATGCTCTACTAAATTTAATATTTTTAAATGAAATGAAACTGCCGTCGTTATAAGTATGTGTGAATGGGATGTGTTGCCTCTTCGAAATTTTCATAGAAATGAAATCAGAACTGTCAAACTGTTGAAGTGACAGCTTATTGCTTTCAATATGTGGTATACTAATTGGTATTTCATACATTGCATTCGATAAGCAATATGTAGTCTCCACAGGCAATAGGCACGACAATATAGATAGTATATGTCGGAGTGATAGTACTTGTATTTTGTGTATCATTGTACATGCCTATGACGGAATGCTAATATACTTATACAATATGTATGTATATGCCATTAGGGTGTCCGTTATTTACCAAATTGATTATTTTTGACGAGACGCCCCCTAAACTTTTAGTTTTCCTTCAAAAAAAAAATATCAGACCGTAAAAAGCCCTTAATTTTCATAATAAACCTTGCCCCAAACACGACACATTTCTCATTGAAATTACATAGGATTTTGCCACTTTTTACGAATACTTTTTTTTCTCTGGAACTTTCTTGTTTGAAGGAATAAAAAAGTTATATTCTTGTACAGAATTGAATGCTCTGCAAAAAAGGTCTGGACAATTTTTCGATATGCTCACTCCTTAAAAGTTATACAAAGTTAAAGTTAACTTCTGAGTAATTTCTGGAATTTTCGAACTTTTACGGCAAATTTCTTTATTTTTTTGTAAAATTCAATTGTTTATTCTAAAAAATATAATTTCTATGATGTTATGGCAGGAAAACGCTTAAACATGAAGAGCAGGAACCGTTAGCTTCTTTTAGAGCAATGAAGTGGTGCGCAATAATGAGGCGCAATGTCCTCATGTATTAATAAAAATGTGAAGTGAAGTCATTGTAATAAAGTAAGATACAATTGTAAAGCGATACCAAAAATAATGGATTCATTTACGAAGAAAATTCCCGACACTCACAATAAATTTTTGCATGTCGAGGTGCCCCGTAATAATGGTACCGTTAATCACTTTGCACAAATTTTTTACTTACAGGGCATCTCGACAGGCTAAAGTTTATGGCATACTAACTGTTAAATCTTTTGCCATTGCCGTCGCTAAATCTGTATTTGGGCATTTGTTATCACAACGTAATCATTTGCGAAAAGGCAGAGATAAAGAGATCCCCAACTCTCCTGTCACTGGAAATGTGAGAACCGCTCACCTACCGAAGTTTGGCAGTTGACTAGATTGAAATGACTCGAACGGCCAGATTGAAATTATACCAAAAATATATGTAAAGGGAGGAATTTGTTGCCGCTAATAAAAATTTAAAACAATAGAAATTAAAGAAAATGCGAACTTTAAATATATTTCATGAACCGTTTTACATAGTAGAATTTTATTTCAGTTGCAAATGATTAAAATCATTTATTAATTGAGAACTAACAGGCTTAATTCACCTTGTTAAGTATTGAAAGATCAAAAGTTATTTGTTTTAATATACCATAAACTCATAAAAAAGGATTTAAGTAGTTTCGCCATATATTAAAGTTCCAATGTATAATAGTTTGCGATCGTAATATATGTTGGGTATTTTAATTTAAATGCCCAAAAGTCAGTTTTTGATCTGGCCATAATGGAAAATTTTATAAAAAATAAACGCTTATTTTGAGCGGGATCACACTGGAATAAGTTAGGCATCCATTATCTCTATAAAAGGCTTCAGGTAGGTAGATTCGATTCGATTGTAGCGACTAGTTTGAGCTCTTGAACTGTTTAAATTTTTGTATAGATGAAAAAAATGTATGTGGAAAATAAAAAAAGGAGAAATAAACGTTTTTCTATAAATGTTTTTCTTAAAAAAAAAATTGTTTGTGTGCGAATCACACACGATAGAAGTGAAACTTCAGTAAATCGACTTATGAATATAACAAGGGTAGGATAATTATAAAGTTTAATTATTTAAAAATGAAAGTTTTTTGATTAATTTTAAAAGATATTTCATATTTTATTTAACATTTGTTGCATAATCTACTGCAAGAAGCTTATGATAACTAAAATTCTTTACAAATATTTTAGTTTCAATTTGATTGATATACGAATATCTTTGGAATACTGCATCAATTACCGTTTTTGATCTCGTAGTTGAATGCTGCTCGGTCGATTATGAGTTGTATTAAGAGCGCATGCGACGCTTCAATGTCCAAGCTATATCGACGCACACACCGTCCGCCAGTAAATTGGTAGAGCGAGACAATCGCAAGATTACGTAAGGAATGCCAGCGGGCAAGACGCTCGTACCAAAGGTCCCGTGGTACATCTGTATACACCACCCTCCAAAAACACTTCAAGGGCAAAAGAAAATTGCTAAAACAGGCAATTAAGAAAAGTATGCAGGAATGTTTCCTTAAACTATGCGACGATGTTGAGAACGACGCTTGGGGACTTGCCTATGAAACTGTAATGGGAAAACTCCCACTGGCGGACAAATGCCAACCTCCCCCTCAATAATGGAGAGAATAGTTTCGGTATTCCTCCCTACCCTACCCCCACTCCATCTCGAGATCGTGTGAGTTCCACAAACACAGGATATACCGGCTGTTTTGAATGAAGAATTCCGAGAAGCATGCAAACGATTAAACCCATCTAAAGCCCCGGGACCAGATGGAATTCCGAATGTAGCGCTGAAAACGGCGATTGCCAGAAACATAGACCCTTTTTGAACAATGTATAATATCTGCATCCAAGAATGCCGCTTTCCCACCATTTGGAAAAAGCAATATCTGATATTACTGCCGAAACCTAAGAAACGAATGACAGAACCGGTTCACTTCCGGCCCCTCTACATGTTAGACTCCGCTGGAAAGGTTCTGGAGCGGATTATTCACCAGCGGCTAAATAAGGCAATTAAAGATGCCGATGGTTTATCTCCAAGCCAATTCGGATTCAGAAAGGCAAGATCCACAGCTCCAACGGCAACCTTTGTAAAGACCCTGGCTGAACAGGCTATAAGTGGGAAAAGATGGAAAGGAGGCACAATACAGTACTTATGGTGGTAACGCTGTATGTAAAGAATGGCTTTAACTCGGCATCCTGGCATAGTATATTGAGTGCACTAAAAAGCTTCTCCGTGCCTCAATACCTTTACAACATTATTGTGAGCTATTGCGAGGAAAGAACTTTGAACTATAACACAAACGAAGGCTCCAAAAAATATAAATTCACCGGGGGAGTACTCCAGGGATCTGTGCTTGGACCGCTACTCTGGAACATTATGTGCAATTGAGTCCTGTGACTGGAGGAACCTAAAAACGTACACATCATTGGGTGCGCAGACGTTATCACTGTTGTGGTTATAGGAAAGCACATACACGATATAGTTATGAATACCAACAGGACAATAACGTTAATAAGCGATTGGCTCGAAACTAACGGACTGAACCGGAACTCGGTTACTCATTACTGGCAGAAAAGTTAGGGAAGTTGCCCCGTTCAGCCCAAAGGTGTAAGCATCACTACACAACCGGCAATTAAATACTTGGGTATTATTCTTGATGCAAAGATGTCCTTTAAGGAACAGTTACACATGCGAAAAAGTTGCAAAAGTGTGCAGAGCCTTGACCCGGTTAATGCTAAATACCCCCGGGCCAAAGCAAAATAGAAGCCGACTATTAGCTGGTGTATTAAAGTCAGTCGCGCTGTATTGCGTCCAGATATGAGGAAAAGCCCGCGAAATAAAATCTTATCGCTGTGACTTTTTTTCTATATATGACACTTGCGCGCTGACAGTATGCTCTGCGTTCCGCACAGTATTAGAGGATGCTGCTCTAATAATTTCGGGCCTACAAAGCATATTTAAAACGATTCAGACACGAAAATATCGACACATGCGATTATTGCGGAGGCAATACCGTCGAAAATGTAGAACACACATTCTTCTATTGCCCGAAATATAGTCATGAGAGGCAACACTTAAAATATGCGTTCGGTGTAGACTCAACTCCTGATAACTCTGAAGACCTAATGGTCGAATCAGTAGAGAATTGGAAAGCTGCATGCGAAGTGGCAGCCAGAGTTATGAAATCCCAACGTGCTGGCGAACAGCGGCGGAGAAGAGAGCTGTTAAATGTAACGAACAACCACGACCCAAACACACTAACAATGACGTGACGGGAAGGGTTGGCGACGAACACTTTACAAGGGGGGTTATCAGACCAACAGAGGTGGGGCCAAGTAAATGCAACTTGTAACTGAATGCATTTTGAACATCACGTACGCATGAGTGTCACTCAACCGACGTAATACTTGTCGGTGGTACCGGAGAAACGGTACAGGACGGTAGGAGGTTTAGTTCGGATTAAAGTTCCACACTGACTTGGGGTCCAGGCTTTCGATACTTTCTCCTCGTAAAAAAAAAAAACAAACTCCCAACAGCAGCAGTGTAATATTTTCAAGCTTCAAGGTTTGCTTTCAATCAGGAAATCGCTTGTATGTGCTTTTGTGTTTTGGTCATATTGACATGTGAAAATAATTATGATATATATGATAATGCACACATAATAATATTTATAGTCAATTAGGACTAGCATATTTAATAACTTTATTTGATTTTTACATAATATAGTACACCATAAATATTTTTGTATTATATTTCTTACTAATAGAAATTAAATTTATCACAACAATATTCTGCTCGTTCGCGGATTGCGCCCCTCGCGTCGGTTGGGCGGGAGGAGGGTAATCACTGGGTATTATTATTATTATATATACATTTGTATTTATGTACATCTTCTATCATATCAATCTTATGTCTCTGCACATGCTCATATCATAATCTTATTATCTGCTCATATAAATGTATGTATGGGCATGAGCTCATTCAGAAATTCAGATTACGATTTTATTACTTATCAATGTATTACATGTGCGCGCATTGATTTACATGTTCATATACATTCATGTATACTTAAATGTACATATATTTGTATACATTGCCGAACAAATAATTCACAAGCATACAAACATGTATGCGTAAACATGTGAATATGTCACCAACAAAAAACAAAAGTCAGCGTCGATTTGTATGCAAGCACGCATATATACGCTAGCTTGTTGGCGAAGCTGTTCGAGCAGCAAGGAAAGCGGTAACAATCGGCGATCGTTTGTTAGTTTCTTTCGGCACAGCTCGGATTATTTACCAACAACACAACGTTGTGGTGCTTTGTCGTCGCGTCAGTGCTCCGACAGATTGACTCTTTGACACTTGTTATTATGAATGTATGCACATATGTATGTGGCTCGCATTTGCTTTCGTAAACATACAGACAAATGTGCCAAAGAAATAAAATATGTATGTACGAGTATATGCCGATAATATAAAATAGTATGTATTTATATTTCTGTCTCATTTTTATTGGCTTCATCCTACACATTTTCGTATTTGTGTCTCTTACCTGTCGTTTTTTCCGTTGCATCCGGTCCGAAATCACAACGATTCTAAAAAAGTTTGACTTCAAAAAAAATATTTCGTATTTTCAGACTATAATAATTGTAGTATAAATTTGACAAACAGTTAAAATAATAAATTCAATATAGCCGTGATATTTTGATTTATGCTTGCATAGGTTTATTAAATTTAAGACTGAGCTCAATTGCCAACCCATTTTGTATAACTTTTCTGCAAATTAACAATATTTAACTCAGTACTAATTTTTTGGAAAAAATGTATTCAATCACTCTACTTAATTTAATATTACCGAATTGAAACCGCCGTCTGTGTATGTGTACATTCTGTGCTGAATTTGGTGGACTTCGTTCAATCGTGCGGTTTTCTGAATTCTTTCTCAGCATATGCTTCGAAAATTTCTTGCAAACCCCGGGAAACAGTACAACAAATAAATAACAGATACCAATATGAAAACGTGTTTGCAAAAGACAAGTGCCATAAGTTAGCGGCATTTATATATATACTATATATATTTTCTTTGCACAATTCCTATTTCCTCCTTATTAAAAAATATTTGGGGTTATAGGTACCGCATATGCTTAGCTTACGAGATATTTGACTTTAAAGCTTAAAAATTTCCAAATTTCGAACATTCAATAAGCTATTTAACCACGTTTTACACATTCTACGCACATTTTTTACTTCAAACTAATTACCTTATACTATAAAAATTTAAATAAATCCTTTTTTTTTACGCTTTTCGCATGTTGTTTACCCAAGAAATCTTTATTTTAAAAATTACAATTTACACTCGTAATAAACAACATTTACATATGCGCTAATAATTACGATGAAATGGAGCGCTGCCATATGATAACAAGACAATTCGTTGAAATTCCTCTTTTTCATGCTTATGACTAGTTTCTATTTTAAATTTAATAAAAAAATAAGTAACATTATATAGTGATATTACGTAATATTACATTACATCTAATACATTATATATAATAATATTATATTAGGTTGTCAAAAAAGCGGCATTTTCGCTAATTGGCGCTGAAAGCGCGTAGTTCTAGTTTTATTCGTCGCATCGGGTCATGCTATACCTTTTGGGAAAGCTCATTTCACGCGCTAACAAGTGTTTGATTGATTGTCGTTTCTTTTAAGTCGTTCGTGAGTTATAGCGTCGCAAACATGGAGCAAAATAAAGAGAACATACGGCATATTTTACAGTACTACTGCGGTAATGGCAAAAATGCATCTCAAGCCGCCAATAAAATTTGTGCAGTTTATGGACCCGATACAGTTTCCATTTCCACCGCACAACGATGGTTTCAACGTTTTGGTGTAGAGGTTCTAGTGTAGAGGTGGTCGATAATGCGCCACGCTCCGGAAGGCGTGTCGTCAAAAATTGCGACAAAATCGCTGAATTGGTCGAAAGAGACTGGCATAGTAGTCATCAAACTGTTATAAACCATTTGAAGAAGCTTGGAGTCACTAAGAAGCTCGATGTATGGGTGCCACACGAATTGATTCAATAAAAATACCGCAAGACTTTTTTGACAACCTATTATATATTGTCACCTAAAACACAAAACAACGTATCATCAAAAAAATGTAAATCGCAGTCAGATACATATAATAACCATTTTATAACGAAAACTCAAAAAGAAGTCCTATGCGAAAGTAATTCGGTCACTCCGGGTATTCGCTTGACCAGGGTTACGTTTTTACAGCGCGGCCGTAGGCCGCCAACGCGGAAAGGAGTATCGGAGACTTCGGTCACCCCGGGTATCCGCTCTACCAGGGTAATTTTTTTTTTAGAACGCGGCCGAAGGCCATCAACGCAGAGAGAAGTACTACGAGAAAGTACTTCAGTCGACCCGATATGATATAAATTTTTACTTATTTGTGTTTATTAAATACTAGCTGACCCCGCAGCCGTTCGTGAAATTATGTGTTTTGAAATGTTTTATCAACAACATTTTTGGTTTCTGTTCCAGTGTACAGAAAAGATGGTTTTCCGTTTCGTGAGCACGCAACGTAAATTTATGTCACACACTATGCGACTATCCTTGTGTCCTGCTGATTGTCATCTCAATTGCAATGCTCACTGGAAACGGTATACGTTTGAACTGAAATGGTAAATCCTTAAAACTCAAAGGAATTTGTAGAACCAAGCATTCTGCCTCCTTGTATTCGAAAGGTGCGTCACAATCAGTTGGGTACAATTACACAGCTTCGGCGCATGTAGATTGCGAAACATAATAACGACAGATCCAGCTTTGAGACGCAAATGATGCAGTGGCATACCAAGCCTCTTCAAACAATTTAGAAATTCCACTGGATAATTCACGGCGTCGTCTTCATTGTCAAGACGATTGATCGATTTGTATGAGCGTAAGTCTGCCGGAATTTAACTTTGAATCCTCCAGTTTAAGTCATTAACATCGGCATTATTGGCGCATGCACTCAAGCAATCGCAGTTACGTTAATTTGGCCAATGTCCGAACATTCCTGATGAGTTCATCTTTCGTGAATTGATAAACGACGGATGGAATTGATATCAAACCACCGGAAGTATCAACCGGAATTTGGCCCATTTCCAATTTTTAGCGAAGACGATGTAAAATGTCTTCGGCAATGTCATTTTTGTTCGTATCCCATAATTGGCGCGGATTTGAAGGTTGATATATCGAAATGATTGTAGCGAAAAGTGTGCAAACTTCATTTGCATTCCAGTGATTAACATGTTCCCGCAATTGTAATTGCTGGCTTACGTCTCCAAAACTTTCACACACCGTACCATTCACAGTTCGCAATGACTCAAATGAAATTCAACCGCGTACATTATTCAATAGCAACCGAAGGTAGAAATAATCGTCGTTTTTTGGGTGGTCTATGTAAATTCGTCCTAAGGAATTAGTTGAGAACACACCTGGATGTCCCTCTACTGGTACTTGATACCTTGCTTTCTGCGTACCTATCAAGTTATTTCCGAATGGAGCAATGTTCTCGCAAACGGATACCTAATGAAAGTAGAGAAAAAACTCGTAAATGTTAATTTTGTTACTGGCGGTGTTTTTACTGGCTACAATATATTCCCTGGGTTGAAATACTTTCTTTAGCCATTCTCCAAATTAACTGCGAGACGCACAACAGTCGGAAAACGTTCACGAATTGCACAAGGAAATATCCTATAAAGCGATTTAGTTCAGTTCACGTATCGACCGTATCGTTCAGGACCAATAACCGCCGTGTTTTTTCATTTGGTGATGTAACTACAAACGTATTTTATCGATTACACCAAACTGCAATACTCAACATTGATATGTTGCGAATGTGAATTAGACAATAATGGTGAATATAGTACGATCCATGTGTTGTCAACTTCGATATTCACTTTTCTAAATTGAATGCTTGAATTCTGCCATTGTCGTTTGGTGAGTTTCGCCGATAGAGTGGATACCAATTATTCTAGTTTGTGTTTCCGAAAGAAAAGCAATTGGATAGTGTTTCGTACAAAGTACATCTAGCATCTAACAGCACCACATACACATACATACGTTGCTTCAAGGTAAAGTCCATCAAACATCGTAACTGTTGTTTAAAAAATAATGCTGTAGCATACTGATGATGGCTTGCTGATTGTCCGCGATGCATTATTCCACACATGTGTCATCGCATCCTGGGAGTATTTCTTGCCTTTCCTTGCCTTAGGCTGCCATACGTTGGTGGCAAAAAGAACGCCGACCGATATTAACGCGACCTCCTTGTGGCTTCGTAACAAATTTCAATCTGCAATTGATTATTTTATGTGAAACACACACAAAGTTTTCCCTGAATTATTTTCAATAATTTTTCTTTTGAATAGCCGGTATGAAAAAGCAAGTGACCGAATTGAACAATTCAAACAATTTGCAAATCAAAATATTGAAAAACAAAACAAACAAAAATTAAAAAAAAATTGTATGGGAAAAAGTTATGTACTGGTTTCAATTTATTTATTTTTATTTCCAACCCTTTCCTGATCCACAACGAACAAGCTCTGCAAATTTCATCAGGTATGGGAAAAATAAAAGAACTGTTTTTAGTGGGTATCCGGCAATTATTCGAAATTTTCCTGCCGTAAAAACCAATCCTTGAACATCAACGAATATTTAGAAAAAAGAACTGGCCAAATTGGTCCAGGAGTTATTGAGTTATGCGCTTAGCAACACATTTTGCGATTAATTTTTATATATAAGATAAATCACACATGTATATATATGGAAAAAGTGTTCACAACTCTATTATAATTTGAAAAATGTTGGAAAGTAATTTTTATTATAATTAATATAGAAAAAAGAATCGAACAAAAAAATAAACAAAGAAAAATCGTTAAGAATCCTACATATTTGGTGTTTAGAAAGTGGCAATGCTCGTGTTTGAAGCAGCAATGTCCGATTCACCTTATCTTGGTGACACTTACCACTTCCACTTATTTTAATAAAAACACGCGGTTAATGTTTAAATTCAATTTGTGTTTACTGAGCCCTTTTAACGATTACAATTTCAGAGTAATTACAATATTTCGATTCGAGATTTTTTTTTTTTAATAGCAGGCGACGGCGGGAAAGCGAGAATTAGGCGGAGATGCGTATACTTCGTTTGTAGGTCAAAACGAGACTGAACTTGAACTTTTTTGTTGACCCCCTTTTCACCAGTGTGGTATGTGTTTGCGTGTGTGGATGTCCTCTCGCGTGTGGGTAGTGTTGATGTGTGGGTCCTGTGAAATGTAGGTTCTGTGTGTGTGGTGTATTGATGGTGGTGGTGTATTCTTGTAGTGGCATTAGGAGGGGGCGGCTTATCTCATTTAGCCATCCCGGCCCCCCTAGGCGAATATTCAGCCTAGCAATCTTTGGAGTTGTTGGAGTGTGGCCACTACGTTTCTGAGTCCAGTAGCTGGGCGATGCTGTGGCGCTTTTAGACGACGCCTGGTTGGTGCAACGTGGTACGAACGCCATTGATGGGGCGCAGGCCGGGCTGCAGTAGTTCGGCGTCGCACCGTCCGGTTTCCTTGCGTTGATCTACCCGTGCTTGGGGCAGCTGGCCGACCTACATCGCGTCGTGGGGTCCTGTGCAGCAGCGTATGATGTGGCCTGCCACACGTGTGGCATAAATCGGCTGAGACACACTCCTGCGTCCCATGCGTGTGCGACAGGCAGTTGAGGCAGTGCTCATGTGCCTGGGCCACACGCTGTCGTTGGGTTGGTGTTAGCTCCTTAAAGAGCCCACAGTGTTGGAGTCGATGTTTCCGGCGACATAGCGGGCATCGAATGCGACGCGGCTCGACTTGAGCGGATGGCGCTGATGGGGCTGCTACCACTACTAGAAGCAGCAGTCGATACTGTCGCATTGGTTGAGCGGGGCGGAGGAGTAGGCCCAATACGTGGTCCGTTGGTGGCTGACCGAACAGTTGGTGTTGTGGGCATGTCCACGTCCATCTTGAACTCTGTAAGAAATTGTATTTGAATATACATGGTAGTATATAAATAGTATATATGCTTGTGCCACGTTAGGTGGCATGACTGGGTCGTCGTGTTGACCGACCATTTTTTTTTGTAATTTTTATTGTTATTGTTAACGGTTGGTTGCGGGTTGCGATTTTATTGATTTATTGGCATTTGCGTTACGGCATTATGTTCGGATTGTTTAGTATCGGTTTTTCGTTATTATCCGCGGTGGTAGAAAGCATAATTTAACCAGCGGTCTGGTGAGTATTCCGCTTTGAGTACGGAGATCAACGACGCGGATGTGACCGTCTGAGCCATAATGGAGCTTTTCTATACGGCCAAGTCGCCACTCGGTAGGTGGGAGACAATCGTCGTTAATAAGTACACAATCTCCAAGCTTTGGCGCATTTTCTGATGTTTTCCATCGATACCTCTTGTGGAGGTCCTTTAAATAGTCTTCTTTCCATCTGCGACTGAAATTATGATGGAGAATTTTAATTCTTTCCCATCGATTTAATAAGGATAGCGACTCCACGCCTGGCTCAGGTGTGGCCAGAATGGGTGCTCCTTTGAGAAAGTGCCCTGGTGTTAGGGCTGTGAGATCTGAGGGATCTTGCGAGAGTGTTGTTAGTGGCCGTGAATTGAGAACGGCTTCAATGCGGATTAATAGTGTTGTAAATTCTTCGTAATTAAATTTGTAGTTTCCAGCTACCTTTTTTAAGTGGGATTTGAAGCTTTTTACAGCTGATTCCCATAAACCACCCATATGAGGAGCTCTTGGGGGGATGAATTGCCAATTAATGCCTTGGGGGGCGTACTTTTGTACAATCTCAGGGGAGACTTGTTTAATAAAGTCCACAAACTGTTTTTCTGTGGCTCTTTGAGCTCCGATAAAGGTTCTTCCATTGTCGCTCATAAGTTTGGACGGAAAACCGCGTCGTCCGACCAAGCGAGCAAATGCCGCGAGAAAAGCCTCTTTTGTCAGATTAGTACATAGCTCGAGGTGCACTGCTTTTGTCGTGAAACAGACAAAGACAGCCACGTAGCCTTTCATTAGGGTAGAAGACCTTAGCATGGATGCCTTTATCTGAAAAGGCCCAGCAAAATCAACACCTGTGATAGTGAAAGGCAGAGCGAAGTTGCAGCGTTCCGGTGGAAGTGCGGCCATAATCTGCGTCCTCATCTTCTGTTTATGCATAGTGCAGATCTTGCACATGAAAATGCACTTTTTTATTTGAGGCTTAAGTCGGGGAATATAAAACTCTTGGCGGATTATATATTGCATTAGGCGATGTTCCGCGTGCAACATTAGTATATGTATATACTTGAGTAACAATGTAGCAAGTCGAGACTTCTCTGGTATTATTAGAGGATGGCGTTCGTTATATGTCAGGCTTGAGTTAGCAAGCCGACCATTAGCACGAAGCAGACCTTTCGTATCCAGAAATGGATTTAGTACTAAGAGTGAGCTCTTTTTGTCAATCGGCTTCGATTCTCTTAGTAGTGACATCTCGCAGCTGAAGTGGCGCGACTGAGTATAAGTGATAAGAGCGACCTTTGCCTTTTCTAGGTCTAGGTGCGTCAATGTATCGCCTTGGGGATATACTGTGCGTATTCCCTTAATTCTAAGTTTGAGTCGCTCTATGAAGTTGAGCATATAAGCGATTACCCTGAGGGCTCGAGGGTATGATGAAAATCGCTCAAGGATGTCAGTATCATCCAATGCCGTGTGAAAGGAGTCGATTTTCCGACTTTCGGGGACAATTATATTGCGTATGGGCGATCGTGGCCAAGAATCTGGGCCATTCCACCAAAGAGTGGTGGTTGCAAGGTGCAGAGGCTTGCACCCCCTTGTACCTAGGTCAGCAGGATTGTCAGCACTGGCCACGTGTCGCCAAGTGGCTGATCCCACTAGGTCAAGGATTTGAGACGTTCGATTGGAAATATACGTCTTCCATGCATGTGGAGGTTTTTCTAACCAGGCTAATACAATTTCGGAATCAGACCAGAGATACAATTTATATTTGGTCATATTTAGATGCGTTTGCACCATGGATACTAGTTTGGCTAGTAGTAGCGCACCACATAGTTCCAGTCGTGGCAGACTTATTGTTTTTAGCGGAGCCACCTTTGCTTTGGCTACCAGTAGGTGACTGGTGGTCGCTGTGTCCGATTGTGTGCGCACATAGATGGTGGCACAATATGCCTTTTCAGAGGCATCACAGAAGCCATGTAGTTCGACTTTGTGCTCTGGGGCATAATTTATCCATCGTGGGATTTGTATCTGTGAGATATCATTCAGATTACCCGCGAACTGGGACCACTTTTCTAAACGAAGTGGTTTCACTTGTTCATCCCAGTCAGTTCCGTCTAGCCACAATTCTTGTATTAGAATTTTTGCTTGTATCATAATTGGCGAAAGCCATCCTGCGGGGTCGAAAAGTTTTGCCACCGAGGATAATATTTGCCTCTTTGTTACAGCTGATAGTGCGGATATTGACTCATTAGTGTATGAAAACTGGTCAGATATCGCATTCCATTGTATCCCCAAAGTTTTTGTTGTGCTTTCCTTTTCGAATTTAAGGAAATTAGTGTCTAAAAGATTTTCTTTAGGTATGTCTTTTAAAATATTAGGGTGGTTCGCCGTTATCTTTTTCAACGGAAACCCTGCTGTATTGAGCGCTTGTGTCACTTGTGCTAGTGACTCGTATGCTTGTGGAAGATTGTGGCTTCCGGACAGAATGTCGTCTACATACGTTTGTGTTTTCAACACTTGTGTTGCCAGAGGAAATTCTGACTTTGTGTCTTCTGCCAGTTCGTGGAGTATACGAGTGGTGAGGTATGGGGCACAGTTTACGCCAAAGGTAACTGTTTTTAATTTAAAGTCGCGTAGTGGACTATTGGGAGATTTTCGGAAAATAATTCGCTGAAAATCTTGATCATCATCATGTACGACTATTTGTCGATACATTTTCTCAACATCCCCATTGAAAACGTATTTGTATATACGCCAATTTAGTATGAGGAGCATTAAATCTGGCTGAAGCGTGGGTCCCGTAAATAAAATGTCATTTAGGGAATTCCCCGAACTTGATGATTTTGATGCATTAAAGACAACTCTTACCTTTGTGGTTTTTTTGTCTGGCTTTATTACTGCATGATGTGGCAGGTAAAAAGAACTGTATTTAGTTTTTATAATTTTTTCGCCAGGGCTGACTTCCTCCATGTGGTTTAAATGGAGGTATTCTTCTAAAACCCTATCGTATTCTGGTTTTAGCTCGCCCTTTTTAAGTAGGTTTTTTTTCCATACTTAAAAACTGTTGGATAGCAGAGGTACGAGAATGACCTAAGGCGAGTGTGTGGGGAAATTCTGGCTTTAGTGGTAGTCGTACGACGTACCGGCCATTATCTAATCGAGTAGTTGTGGATTTGTAAAAATCCTCACAATATCGATCTTCTGGGGTTGTGATTGATATGGGGGGAAGTTCTTCTAACTCCCAAAACTTCCTGAGTTGTGTATTGAGGTATTCGTTTGAGATTTCCTCAACTTGAGTTTCCATTGTTGTGACTGGTTCCGCAACTAGTCCGCTTAGGACCCATCCGAAAATGGTATTTTGCGCCAGAAGTGTTTTTGTAATTTTCTCAACACCTTCGAGAATAATTTGAGGTATGAGATCGCTACCTAATAGAATATCTATTTGAGCGGGAGTGTTGCAGTTGGGGTCTGCTAACTTAAGGTGTGAAACCTTTTGCCAATGCTTGCTATTTATATGATAGCTTGGAAGCATGTTTGTTAGTTGCGGTAAGACAATAGCTTCTGCTTGAATGCGCTTATCCGCTTGGGGGGAAATAAGGGTAATGGGGCAGATTTTGTTTGAGTTTTGTACTACTCTTCCGCCCATTCCCGTAATTTCAAAATTAGCTAGTTTTGTTGGCAGTTGTAGCCTACTTTGTGCCCTTGACGCTATAAAAGATCGTTGAGATCCTTGGTCTATTAAGGCCCTAAGTTTAAACAGTTCTCCTCGGTTCTCGATGGAGACCACTGCTGTGGGTAATAATACACTGCTTTGGTTTTCGCTGTGTAGCGTTTGAGTTTTTAAAGCCTTTGAACAGCTTGGTGCTTCTTGGCAATTTTCTGAATTTTGTAAGTCGGGATTTGCTGTAGCAACTAATCCCGTAGCTCTTTTAACATTAGCGTTGTTTTGAGCTAAGCTGGAAAAATTTGTAATGTGAAGCATTAAGTTATGTCGTTTATGGCAATAAACGCAATTAAATTTGCTTTCACAATCTTTGAGCGCATGCGCATGAGACAAACAATTAGTACAAAGTTTTTTTGTTCTTACGAAATTGTTTCTTTCGTTAATGTTTAGTTTTTTAAATTTCTCGCAAGATTTCAGCCTGTGCCCTCCTTTACACAGTTCGCATGACGTATGTTTATTTTGTTCGGAGGTGAACGCTTGTGTTTTGAAAAAACTACGATTTAAGTTGTTGTTGTTACTCGCTTGGGGCCTACTGAAGCTTCGATTTAGGTCATGTTGAACGTTTTTAGTTCTGACCATTTTTTTATCTACCCTTTCTGCAATTTCGTATTGGGTAGTTAAGAAATCGTTCATTTGTTGCCACGTTGGGCACTTTCTTCGTGATGAGAGCGATTGCTCCCACAAAAGTAACGATTTTTCTGGTAATGCGAATGTGCATATATTTACCAGAATGGGGTCCCAATTGTCTGTGGGAATATTCTGTGTCGCTAGAACCGACAAGCAATTAGAAACAGTGGATTAAAGTTTTATAAATTCTTCACTTGTTTCTTTTTGAATTTTTGGTAAATTCATCAATGTTGTGACTTGTTTGTCTACTAATATCCTTTCGTTCTCGTAACGAGCTTTTAGGGCTTCCCAAGCATAATTGAAATTTTCGTCATTAAGAGCGAACTGTTTGACTAATACCCCTGCTTGACCTTTTGTTTTGTATCGGAGGTGATACAATTTTTGTGCATTAGATAATTTTGGGTGGTTTATGTAAACGGCTGTGAACATGTCCCGGTAGGACGGCCATTGTTCATAACCACCATGAAAAATTTCAGTGTCACAGGCGGGCACCTTGAGGTGGATGCCTGAACTCGCCTCTTGGCTTTGCACTTGTGGCAGCTCTACTCTCGGTTGTGGAGTAGGTGCAATTGCTTTAATTAATCTCAATTGATCGGAGATCATAGCTCTCGTTTCCTCGTACTGGTCTAAGCAGTGTTCATATTTGGAATATGCTGAAGATTTGAAATTTTCAGGTAGATCTGATTCGTCAGATTCTACAATTGCGTCATACGCAGCTTGGAGACATGTCCAGAAATTGCTTAGATTTTCTTTTTTGATTTCTAATACCGATTCAGAGTTATCTTGAATCGGTGAAAATGAAAGTCGAGTGCAGTATCGAATTAGACTGTCACTCTCAGCGATAAACTTAGTATAGGAAATATCTTTCATCTTTTTTTGCTTTGTAGCACCTTGCTTCGAGCGTGTAGCATCAGCAGGTGTACATGGGCTCTTTTCTTCTGAAGTCATTTTTTGTACTTTTAAATACTGTGTTGACTTAGATTCCTTAGAATCTCCGTCCATTTAGATAATATGATAAAATCGGAATATATATATGAGAAAAGAAAAATTCTCTCAGTGTACTTATGATAATAATAAGTACGCGTGAAATCTTTAAGATAAAATTTTTTTTTTGTTGTATACGCAATGTATCAAATAACGAACGCGTGTTTCGTTTTACTTGTTCCCGGTGCTTATGGATTAAGCTACTAGTTTGTTATTGTTTTTGTCTTTTATTTTATTTAATGTTTCGTACTCGTTAGAAAATACTTGAGTATACGAGCGATAATGTAAAAAGGAGAAAAAGGTTGATGACCTTTGTATATAAGTTTGCACAATATGTGCGTGTTTATGTGCATACGTAAGATGCAAAAAATTTATTTTTTGTTTTGTTTTGTTTGCAATCCTGCTTGCTTGTGCTTTAACAAGAACAAGGGGTATTGCTGGATAGGTGCCGATTTGGTCTTTGAATATAAGTATGTGTGTGTGTGAACACTTGAAAATGGCAATACTTATGTATTTGCCTTTCCTTTCTACCAACTCTTAAAATCTTTGGTGTTATTTTGACCGTATTTTTTTTTTTTTTTTTTTTTGTAATTAGTAAAATTTTAAAATTTTTAATACATTAAAATTTCGTATTTATTTTTTTATTTTTTCCAAATTTTGTAAAATTTTGTGAATTTTTAATTTAATTCTGTACCCTATGTGCGTTGGATATTCCGGCATAGGCAAATTGTATGCCGTATGTATGTGCGTATATTATTTGCCGTACGGATAACGCGGGAATGGAAAATCGGTGAAGTGCAGGTATACACTTTTGTTAATATGTAAAATTTAATTTTCGTTATGTTTCTCCTCACTCTCTCGATATGCAAGGTATGTACATATAAAAGTGGTAACTATTGGAATATACATATGTATGTTTGGTTTTGTTATTTTTACTTTCTCTTTTTAAATTTCGCAATTGCCCTAGCTTACTTTTTGCGCAATCCTGCTTATACTGGTTTGAGTATAAGGGGTATTGCCGGAAAATTTGTCAAGTGAATACTTGAAATTTTTTTTTTGTTTTTTTTTTTTTTGATTTTTAATGTTGTGTGTTTGGATACACAAATTTAAGCATAGTAGGCCTTTTATCAGATATGTATATGCCAGTATATATACAATCACACACACATATATATATATATATATATATGTATATATTATACCATATACTGTTCATACACATATTTGGATGTACATATGTAATGTACCAAACTGTTTTCGGTTTCCCGGAAATAAACCGTAAGTTCGGACAGTTTGGTAGCAACCGTTCTATTAAAAGTTACAGGATCGTATACAGTTCAAGATCAACTGTAACTTTCAACATACATATATGCAAATAAGTTCAAATAATTTAAAATAATAAATGGAGTTGATACACTCACTTTGTGCCGCTTCAAGGGACTTTGAGGGCTTTATATGCGGTAAAAAAGAGGGCGGGGGGGCTAGTATATGCCACTGCGTTCAATCTGGTTCCTTTCCGTTTCCTTTCCTTTTTGGTGCTTGGCTTTCCTCCGGTTGTTTTTATTTTTAATTAAATTCCTTTTTTTTTTGTAATTTGTTGTTTTAAGTTTATTAATGTTTAATTTTCACAAGGATTTTGTTTTATTCTTGTATTGAGCTTCGCGCCCGTGTGGATGTTTTTGTTTTGATAAATAATATTTCGCGCCCGATTTTCCGTATTTTTTTTTTTTTTGTTGGGGTTTTTGGTTTTAAACACTATATTTTATGTACATGTATTAATACGTTGCTTTTTTTTTTATATAACTGCACACACGGAGTTACGTTTTTTGTTATTATTGTATTTTCTTTTTTTTTCGATATTGTTACCACAACACGGAACCGCTTCGTGTCCGTTTTTCAAACTGCTTTTTATTTATTGTATATGTATACCACAATTATTTTATTATATAAATATATTTTTTTTGAAATTTTTGATTTATATATATGTATGTATGTGCATGTATATGTGCATGCACCACTATTTCTTTTTATAATTTATTTTTCCCTTGAAAAATTTTTTTTTTTTTTTATATGTATATTTATATATATGTATCTGTCACCGCACCTTTTTTATATATATCTTTTTTTTTTCTTTTTAATAGAAAACAATTTTTTGTATATGTAAAATAATATGTATACATATGTATGTATGTCACCGCACCTTTAACTTTTTGTATATGTCACTTTAATTATTTTGCCGCTGCTTTTATTTTTATTTTTTCCAAATAGTGCCTTTCTTAGCGGCTCGAAGGACCAATGTTTGAAGCAGCAATGTCCGATTCACCTTATCTTGGTGACACTTACCACTTCCACTTATTTTAATAAAAACACGCGGTTAATGTTTAAATTCATTTTGGGTTTACTGAGCCCTTTTAACGATTACAATTTCAGAGTAATTACAATATTTCGATTCGAGATTTTTTTTTTTTTTAATAGCAGGCGACGGCGGGAAAGCGAGAATTAGGCGGAGATGCGTATACTTCGTTTGTAGGTCAAAACGAGACTGAACTTGAACTTTTTTGTTGACCCCCTTTTCACCAGTGTGGTATGTGTTTGCGTGTGTGGATGTCCTCTCGCGTGTGGGTAGTGTTGATGTGTGGGTCCTGTGGAATGTAGGTTCTGTGTGTGTGGTGTATTGATGGTGGTGGTGTATTCTTGTAGTGGCATTAGGAGGGGGCGGCTTATCTCATTTAGCCAGCTCGTTTTCCTCACAAGTGTATACCATCTAACCTTTGCAACCATGAGTGTGCTATGAGATCTTCAAATTGATAAATCTAGGTAAAATATTACAAACGAAAAGTGAAATGTGAACTGATTTCAATGTTTAAAGTGTATATTTAAATATACCAAGTGAAAAATGATAAAAAATTTAGTATAACATAGAAAATATCATGTGTTTTTAGTGCATATTTTTGAATTTTTAATCGGAAATATTTTAAAACATACATATACGTTATTTTTCGCTATTTTTGCATATTCCTCCTCTGATGAAGCTGCCCTATCCGCACATACCCCATTTATACGGAAATTCGTTTTTTTACTCCTCTGCCAAAGTAATCGGATTCGTGCCATTTTCTTGATCTGAAAGATCTCCTCTCTCCGCACATATCTATTTTAACCCTGAAACCGGGGGATGCTATTCTAAATCCCAGCCTATTTTTTAGTTATCACTATTGTCGAAACTAAACAAAGAAAACAATAAAAGTTCTATTTTTTTTTGAAGTTATACTTCTTATACGACACCGGAAAAGGTTGCGATAGATTCAGGTTGCGCAACCTTGCTCAATATGAATCTAACACAACCTTGCTCCGTATGAATGTAACGCAACCTTGTCTGCGAAGATGCGGTGACAATCGGTGATCGTTTGTTCGTTTCTTTCAGCACAGCTCGGCTTTTCTACCAATAACACAATGTTGCTATGCTTATGCTGTTGTTGTTTTAGTAGAACAATGTTTTAATTTTTGGTTGGTGACATATTCACATGTGTTCGCATATGTATGTTTGTATGCTTGTGCATTATTGAAGCTATACTTTTTTTCTTTCGTTTGCCTTTCATTTCTGCGAATTCTCAACTATTTTGTGTGACTTTTGCTTGAAATACTCTGTGTTGGCCTTTGAAAAGTTGAGACTATACTTCACAGGGTCGCTTACAACGGATAAAACGACTTTTGAGTGGTGATTTTAATGAATAAATTCCAAGGAATTACACAAAGATAATGCAATCAATAAGTATAGTACGCTTCTGTATGTTTGTATGCTTGCGCATTATTTTTCTTTCGTTTGTCTTCCATTTCTGCGAATTCTCAACTATTTTGTGTGACTTTATTCCTTGTGTGACTTTTGGTTGCGTTGGCCGTTGAAAAGTTAAGATTATACTACACAGGATCATTTCTGTAGTCAGTCTTCATTTACTTTCTTTGCAAATCGATCCGCGATGACGAGGTGACTATTCACATGTGTGCGCATATGTATGTTTGTATGCTAGTGCATTATTGAAGTTACGAGTATAGTTCTTTTTCTTTAATTTGTCTTTCATTTTTGCGAATTCTCAACTATTTTGTGTGACTTTTGTTTGAACGGCTGCGTTAGCCGTTAAAAAGTGAAGACTTCACAGGATCATTTCTGTAGACAGTGTTTATTTACTAATTAATTCGTGTTCTATATAATATTGATGTACTATTTGTAGTATTAGTACAAGGTGAATAGTGATTTAAATAAACAATAAAATAAGTGACACGTGATAGTACGCGAATTTCAGGTTATGTGATGGTAAGTTTCTCTTGAATATCTCAATTGTCCGTAATAGATGCACCTTGTGCATTAAACTTGTGCTCTTTAAACTAATATCAATTAGGTTGGCAAAAATTTAAATGTTTTGATTTTAAATTGATTTTACAGCGGAAAAAGACAGTACAGCCCGTGTTTCAAGAGGAGAGGAAACAGCACAATATTATCGTGAATACCGAGCACGAAAGAAAGTAGAGCGGGAAAAGGAGAAATTGGAATAGCTGGTAGTCACTCGAGGAAGAGGAAAACAGCTGCGGAATATCAGAGAGCACGTAAAAAAGATTCCAAGTCTGCTGTTTCATCAATCTCTGCGGGAGCATCTAAAACTACTGATGAATCAACGATCGTCAATTCACCGATAACTTCTGGGCCTTCAACGCGTGTTGATGGATTACAAAAGAGAGATGGTTACGCATATTCCCTTCCGCAACGAAAAGACAGAACTACTTTCCGAGTCAAAATTCCTTCATTTAGACTTTGCTTTATAAAATGTGCATAATATATTTATAAAATGTAAATTTAAGTTTTCTAGTTTTCTTTCATACAAAATGATATGCATTTCTTGGAATATCACTAAGAAGTATAACTTTATCCGCGCGTAGGGACTCCACGCACTTTTTTTTATAGTAGGAGGAAGCATCGACAGCCGGAGTGCGGGACTTTAATCCGCTAAACCTAACCTACTCCCACCTCATATCTCTCCCTGGGACCACTGGACAAAGTTTTACTTCATGGGAGAGAAGAAGACGTTTAAGTCTGCTCTATTGCACGGACTAACTGACGCCTAATCTGTTCTAAATGTCTCAATTTTGTCATAATTAGATTTGCCGCTCTGCTGACAGCTTTCCACTTTACAGAGGACTCGCACATGTGCGCAGTCAAATTTTCCGCCGTGATACCACCTCCCAGGGTGGTTTTCAACATTTCCCTTATACTTGAAAACCGTGGACAATAAAAGAACACGTGTTCAGAGTTTTCTATACACTCTGTACACGTCGGACAGTATTCGCTAAAGTCATGACGATATTTGAATAGATAGCTTCTGAAGCAACCATGTCCACTGAGTATTTGGGTAAGGTGGAAATCCAGGTCTCCATGTTTCCTACCTATCCACGAGTGTATGTCCGAAATCAGTCGGTAGGTCCACCGTCCTTTGCATGAAGTTTGCCACCGCTGCTGCCACATTGCTATGGTTTTTATTCTATCTTCTCTTTTTGCTGTGGTAGACGTCTCCGATAAGTTATATATTCGCGCGAATTCGTCTCACTGGATGTCAATCGGTGCCATACTGGCTAATACCTCAGCAGGGTCATTTGAAATGGTTCGGAAAGCACTTATCACTCGTATTGCTGAAAGCCTATGCACTGAAAGCATATGATTTTGTTTCTAACGCCTGTATCCATATTGGAGCCGCATACAGGATCACTGAACTTATTGCCTTAGCTATTAAACATCGTCGGCTGGAACGCACACAGCCTTTATTTGCCATCATTCTAGACAACGCATTATATATTTTATTTGCTTTACTTGTCGCATTTTCCAAGCGTTCTTTGAACTTGAGTCTTGAGTCCACTACGAGGTGTGTTCAAAAAGTCTCGCGAATTTTGTGTTTTTTCAAAAATTATTTATTTATTCATGAATATCTATTTTGTCCCCTTCAAAGTAATCCCCATGAGATATTATACACTTGTGCCAACGGTTTTTTCAATCTTCGAAGCACTTCAAAAAATCATTTTTTTTATTTTCTTCGGCTCCTCCTTCGATGTCATCTTTATCTCGTCAAGAGAAGCGTAGCGTCGTCCTTTCATGGGCCTCTTCAGTTTAGGGAACAAGAAAAAGTCACAGGGGGTCAGATCTGGGGAATACGGTGGCTGCGGCATCATTAGTGTGTTACTTTGGCCAAAAAGTCGCGCACAAGCAACGATGTGTGTGAGCAGGGGAGTTATCGTGGTGCAAAAGCCAATTTTTGTTCTTCCACAAATCCGGGCGTTTCTGGCGGATTGCTTCGCGTAAATTGCGCATAACTTGCAGGTAATATTCCTTATTGACCGTTCTTCCCTGTGGCAAGAACTCATGATGCACCACGCCCCTGCAATCGAAGAAAACTGTCTTTTACGATTCGCGATACTTTTTGAACACATATCGTATTACCCCGAGATATTTCAACTGCGGCTGTGAAGTAATCTCACATTCTCCGATGGTCAGCGATATTTTCTCCTCAATTTTCCTTGAGCTTATTAGCAGGACTTCTGTTTTCTGCTCAGCCAGCTCTAGACTCATGGCAGTAAACCATCGGCGCAGACCATTTATGCTGTCACTGCATGTGATCCGGAGGTCACCCAGATGTTTAACTACAGCTACCACTATGAGGTCATCCGCATTAGCGATTGTTTTCACATTTTTTGATTGCGGTATTCTTAACACCCCGTCGTACATCAGGTTCCATAGCAGCGGGCCTGAAACCGAGCCTTGCGGTACTCCACTGGAGATAGTGTATGTCTGAGTTCCCTCTTCCGTCTCGTATAGCAATCTCCTATTTTAAAAATAACTCATTATAATATTTATCAGATACTGAGGAACGTGTATATCGTGTTGAGCTTTTATTATATTTGCCCACTTTGCGGAATTGAACGCATTCTTCTCATCCAGGGTTATTAGCGCGCAGTATTTTTTCCTACCACCTTTCCATCTTTTTCCGCTTATTGCACATTTTGCAGTATCAACTATTTCTCTTAGTGCGTCAATAGTGGACCTCTTTACTCCAAGCGGATTCTTACAATGCTTTCGTACACTTTTCCAATAGTGTCGAGCATGCAAAGAGGTCGATAAGATGAAGGTTCTTCTGGTGGCTTCTTTGGCTTTGGGAGTCGAACCAGACGCTGTATCTTCCACGGATCAGGGAACACCTCTTCTAATATACATGCATTGTACATATTAACAAATAAGCTGGGCCTTAGAGTTATGGCTTCATTAAGGGCTCTATTTGGTATACCATCTATTCCAGGCGCTTTAGAGTTTTTGATTTTTTTCGCAATAGCCAATAGTTCGTCTTCTGTGACTAAAAGGGGTGGCTCCGTAGCTTCGTTTCGTTTAATATAACTAATGGAGGCATGTGTCGGGTGTAATGCTTCGACAACATTTTTCATAAAGGATGCGTTCTTAGGATGCTGAGATTTATTCCTAAACTTCGACATACAAATTTTGTATGCCGTTCCCCAGGGGTCTATGTTCGCTTCTTCACAGAGCTTTTCGAAACAGGATCTCTTACTACGGATAATGGCTGACTTTAGGAGCATTTTCTGGTATTTAAATGATTTTCTGAGGCTGATTTCGTTATAACCTCCCTGGTTACGCTGGTGGCGGCGTCTAGCTGAGTGACAGAGCTTCCTCAGCTTGGCGATTTCGTCGTTCCACTAGTATACCGGCTTCCTATTTATATTGTATCTCGTCCTGCGCATAGTTGCAACTAGCTCCTTACGCACAGCGGATACAATGTGTGCCTTTGCCGCACTCCAGACGCTCTCAGAAGCGTCAGTATCAAATTCCTTTTGCCGCTAACTTCGCCTTCGAGAGGTATTTCTCGGACAGTGTTCCGATTCTTGGGAAAGCCAAACTTCGGCAATTATAGCCATATGGTCGCTATTTGTATACATGTCTGGCACCTTCCACTTAATATGCCTGCTAAGCGCGTCGTTAGAAAACATTAAGTCTATTATTGAACCTTTATTTCCCTTTTGAAAGGTATTTTGTGTGCCACTGTTTAAAATTGTGAGGTTTGTTTGACTCAAAAATTCTAGAATGAGGTTTAGTAATTCTGCTACCCCAAGCAGTAGACCATGCGTTAAAATCTCCCGCTATTATTATTGGTGATTTGCTTCTGATTTCTAGAGATAACTCCAGGAGAAAATCTTCAAACTCGCTAATTGTTGCGCTAGGACGAGCTTACAAAATAAATTCCTTCTATATTCACCCACGTAAAGCCGTTATGGGATTCGTTGGAACGTGATGTGAAGGCTTGAGCTTTTCAGGCCCATATTGCCGCCTTGCCACTTATATCTTTACTCCAAATGCTTTCCGTACGTTGAGAGTATTGTTCGCTTAATAGGGCTACATCTATGTTTTCATCCAGCACCGTCTGTTTTAGAAGGTCTTGTGCTGCAGCGCAATGGTTACGATTTAGTTGCAATATCTTCATTTTTTCGTTGTCTTCAGCATATCTGCGCATTTAGGATAGACCGTACTTAAAACGGAGTGCTCTCCTTTGCAGAGCATACAACAAGGGGAATTTGTGCATGTCTTTGCCACGTGACCTGGGGTTCCGCAACGTGTACAAAGGGAAGACCTATCAATGGGGCTGCAACATTTGTGCGCTATATGTCCTAGTTGGAAGCACCTAAAACAACGAGTAATAGGGCGCCATATAGACCACCCGATCTTTACTTTGCCACACTTGAGTAAGGTTTTGGCATCCTCAGCTCCTAGGCATATAAAAGCTATTTGAGTGCCACTTCGAGTTTTCCGCAAATTTTTTATATTTTGCTTCCCCAGGTTTTAAATCCCACACTCCTTTTGTAATGCCCCACAGATTTCTTCAGGAGTGGTTATCTCATCCAAGTCTTTGCACATAATGATAATATCATGAGTTTTTGGCTGTATTACGGCCAACTCACCAATAACTCCTTCTAGTGCGCTTTCGAACGTGTCGGCTCTCTTTTCTGCTTGATTTTTTTAGTTCGATTAGCAGGTCTCCTTTGAGGGTTTTTCTCACGTTTGAGGCCAGTTCTTCAAGGCCTCTGTCGCATTTTATTTTCTTCAGAATATCCGCATACGACGCTCTCTCCTTTTTTGTTAAGATTATAGCGTCTGGTTTCGATCTGATTCTCTTTTCGATCAGTTTCTTCCTTCTAACAACGTCTGTCCGTTTTTCGACTGCGGGCTTGTCACCCAAACTGTCTTTGTGCATGTATTCCGTGACCTCACTATGTGTTGTTTGCACTTTGTGACTCATGTTTTTGGGCTTCTTCGTTGGTGGCAAATATCCCAATATCTCGCGTGGTCTCTTTGGAGCATTTTTTTCACTTTGAATAGGGTATACCAGCGACGCTTTAACTACCATGATTCTTTTCGACGGCTTCTCTTGCTTTTCTGCATTATCATACATGTGATACAGCTTACAAGATCACGCATAGCTTGATTTATATGTCTCTGACCGGACATCATGCTTTCGAGCTTACTAATTTTTCTACCCAGTTTGCAGAAAGTATTGGGGTTTTCTCCATTGTTAAGCTCCTCAGATATCCCACCTTTGCCTGCTTTTTCGGCATTTTCGCATATTTTGCTGATCCAGCAGCGGCGGGTTCTTCCAGTTTGCCTTTGGAAGCGTTCTCAAGATTTTTGAGTTCCTCCAAAAAGGATTCTCTGGTGTACATCCCAAACTGTTCTCAGAGGCCATAACTCTACCAGAGAATAGTTGGGAACACCTGTTAGTGGATATGTTCAGTCTTTGCCCTAACAAACCTTAGTTGTATTTCGATGGTGGGCAATGCCGTAACCAAAGCAAAACGAAGAACAAAGGAGAAAAAGGAGAAACAAAACAAAAAACAGCTGATAGACTAAATCAAAACGGCAAAAAAGAATTGAGTGCATGTTTTGATTCGCTGTTACCTGGGGAAATTCTTATTAAATTTTTATTTTGTTTTATATAAAGTTGCCAAAAAAGGGGCAGGTAAGTGCCAAATAAATTCTATTGAAAAAATTTATTGTACTTATCTAATTTTGTGACTAACTTCCAATCAGATTAAAAGTGCAGTTCCAGTCTCCCGGTAAGTCTTAAACAAAAACAAGTATGCTATTACTTTAAATGACCACAAATTCTTGCAGATATCCTAGACAACTAAGAAACACGTCTACTTTCACTCACTACTCTGTGTATGCGCATACCAATCCATGTTGGCGAAAATGTTTGAGCAATCGGTGTGCACATATATATGTCGTGTATGGCGCTGTGTGCACACAAAATCTCAATTTTCTTTTCGGCCGAATAGGAAAGATCGCGGACGAAAAATTTTCCGCTTGCTTGTCGCACATATTCACTGTTTGAAAAACGAATGCAAAATAGATATGTATGTCGTGCAAGGAGAAACGATTTCATACAGATCAACACACTTGTGTGTCGTGTATGGCAACTAAGAAACGTAAAGTCACAATCAATAATAATGGTACTGTTATAATAAATCTGTATGTGGGCATGTATTATAATAGCGTATTCATTTGCGCACAGGGTAGGTAGTTTCGAGCTGATGTAACGCATGCTTTGAGCTCTTGAACTGTTTAAATCTTTTATGTGCATAATAAAAAAAAGAGGAAGATCCTTTGTTTTATAAATGTATTTCTTGGAAAAATAAAAATTCATATTTTTGGACTACTATATAATAATTGTGACATAAGTTTTATATACCAATTACAATAATAATTTTAATATGAGCAATGATATTTTGATTTAGGCTTGCATAATTTTTCTGTAAATTAACAATATTGAAATAATATTAATTTTTTGGAAAAATGTATTTGTTGACGTCGAACCCGCCCAATTTCTTTTGCCACGTCTGTATCCGCAGAGCAATCTCTTCTTCGAAGTTTTAGTTCGCAACAAAACATTAACTAAAAAAAGTTGTTCTCTCTCCTTTTGCGACCGCTTAGTAATACAGATGTGGTAGGTGTTTGCCCACTTTGTTATTTAAAAAATACACATATTATACTAAGCTTTTTGTTTTTTATTTAACATTTTGTGGAATCATTTGCGCCGATCGTTTCCCCACGGCCAGCCACATCTACGGAATGAGCGAGCACCGTGCTCCACCATCCGAATTATCTGTATTCAATTATTTTAAAAATACAAAAAATGCACTTTATTTTTATAATATAACACAGCCGCCTGATACGCGCTCTACTAAATTTAATATTACCGAAATGAAAATGTTGTCGGTATATGAATGTGTAAATGGCATACTGCGGTGTCAAACTGCTGAAGTGACAGCTTATTGCTTTCAATAAATGGCATACTAATTAGTATTCTATATATTGCTTTCGATAATTGCCTATTGCCTTTGGAGAGATAGGCACAGCGATACGGTTAGTATGCCATAAATTTTATACATTCGGACTATAATAAATAGAGCATAATTTTTATACCAATTAAAGTAATAAATTTGATATGAGCAATGATATTTTGTTTTGTGGTTAAGGTTATCAAATTTAAGACTTCGCTCATTCGCCAATCCATTTTGTATAATATTTCCGCAAATTAACAATGTTGAGCTGAATATTATTTTTTTGGAAAAATGTACTTTGAAAATGTACATTATATCTATAATTTAACACAACCGTCTTAATGCTCGCTTTACTAAATTTAATATTTTGAAATGAAACTGCCGTCGGTATAAGTATGTGTGAATGGGATTTGTTGCCTCTTCGAAATTTTCATAGAGTGAAAACTGAGCTGTCAAACTGCTGAAGTAACAGCTTATTGCTTTCAATATATGGCATACTAATTGGTATTCCATATATTGCATTCCATAAGCAATATGTAGTCTCCACAGGTAATAGGCACGACAATACAGATAGTATATGTCGGAGCGGACCCTGCCAACCATGAGAGGGTAAAAACCCAGATAATCAGTGGTTAAACGTGTGGGTAGTTTGTCATAGGCAGCGTGAAGATTATACCCACTTTTCCCCTCACACGTACGTATACCTGTGATCTTACGTCTCTGTTGCGCTCATTCAGCAATGTCATATAAGAAAGTATATCTGTCCTGCTCTAATATCCCCAATAGACGGCTGAAGCAGGGTTGCATTTTTTGCTTCTTACTTTAAAAATTTCTTAAAATTTCAAAAAAAAAAAGCTTTTTAATTATTAATCTTATTATTTTTAATACATATTTACATAAAATTGCAATTTATAGTGATTAAATATCTTAACGCTTACATTGTGTAAATAAAAATACATTTAATTTAGAAAAATAGTTTCATCTGAAAAAAGATAAATTAAAGAAAAGAATTATTAATAGCTGAAAATAAAAGAATGAAAAAAAGATTATAAAAGACAAATACCTAATAATAAAATAAAGGTTATTAAAACCTGAAAATAAAAATGTGGAAAAAGATTGTAAAAGACAAATACCTGAAAATAAAAGACAAATATCTGGAAACAAAATATAGGTTATTAATACCTGAAAATAAATAATAACTACGAGTAAATAAAAATAATAATAACATCTGAAAGAAAGGACAAATATTATTTGATCATTCGAAATAAAAATTAAGCATTTGTTTTCACATATTATATTGGATTGTGCAGGCCGCCTTAAAGGCATAAAATACATATTTGCGTAATATATTGGACTGCGCAGTCCAATTTCAAACAACACACACTTTGTTTCACTTACTTGCTTAACAATTGATATTTGCTGCTTCTGATGATATTGCTGCTGCTGCTATATATATTTCTAATTTATTCTGCTTTCCAATCTACGAAAACAAATGTAGTAATTATTTGCAAATTATTTTAAAAAAATCACATAAAATTCACTTACTTACCTTCTTGTTGTACGAGCCTCCTTAACGATGGTACGATCACGAATGACATGCGTCTTTTAATCGTTTTTTTATTACCCTTTGTGGGTTTTTCTTTTGGAACTATTGACAATTATGTTTTCTCCTTTGCACTCTTTCAAATAAATGAAGAAATGAAAGAAACTTTTTTTCATCGCATTAAGAGAAACAAAAAATAACCCGAAAATGTACGTTGGTGTTAGAGCATAGAGAAAAAAAATGTAGTTGCATTGAAATATTTGGCACAAGACAGTAGCCGTGGCTGGCAGGGGTAGTACCTGTACACATTTTTCACTTAAAGGGCATCTCGATAGGCTAAAGTTTATGGCATACTAACTGTCAAATCTCTTGCCATTGTTATTGCTAAATCTGCATTTGGGCATTTGTTATCATAACCTAATCATTTGCGAAAAGGCAGAGATAAAGACATCCCCAAATTTCCTGTCGCTGAAAATGTTTGAACCGCTCACCTACAGAACTTTGACAGTTGACTGGATTGGGTAGGCTTTGACGTTTTGCAATTGGAATGACTGGAACGGCCAGATTGAGATTATACCAAAATTATATGTGAAGGGAGGAATTTGTTGCCTCCGTTCAAGATCACTAATAAAAATTAAAAACAATGAAAATCAAAGAAAATGCTAAGTTTAACTATAATTCATGAAACGTTTTGCATAGTAGAAAAATATTTCAATTGCAAATGATTAAAAACATTTATTAATTGAGAACTAACTGGCTTCACTCACTGTAATAAGTATTGAAAGATCAAAATTATAACTTTGTTTTAATATACCATAAAATCATAAGAAAGCATTTAAGTAGTTTCGTCATGTATTAAAATTCCAATGTATAATAGTTTGAATTTTGAATAGTTTGAATAAATGGTGGGTGTTTTAATTTAAATGCCCAGAAACCAGTTTTCGATATGGTGATAATGTAAAATTTTATAAAAAATAAACGCTTATTTTGAGGCGGTCCCACACTGGAATAAGTTAGGCATCCCAATATCCCTGTAAAAGGCGTCAGACTGGTAGATTCGAGTTAATGTAGCGAATGTTTTGAGCTCTTCAACTGTTTAATCTTTTATATAGATGAAAAAATGTATGTGGAAAATAAAAAAGGAGAAATATACTTTTTTATATAAATGTATTTCATAAAAAAAAAATATTCAGATTTTCAGACTAGAATAAATGTAGTATAAATTTTACAAAACAATTAAAATAATAAATTCAAAACGAGCAATGATATTTTGATTTATGCTTGTATAAGTTTATTGAATTTAAGACTGAGCTCAATGCCAATCCATTTTGTATAATTTTTCTGCAAATTAACAATATTAAACTAAATACTAATTTTTTGAAAGATCAAAAGTTATTTGTTTTAATATACCATAAAATCATAAAAATGATTTAAGTAGTTTCGCCATATTTTGAGAGCATGTGACATTAGAGTAATTAGTCAGCACTCACTACAATGTTTCGCATTATTTTTCTTATGTAGTGGTATGAATGTTGATTTTAACCAGTCTCTTTGATATTGGCCATTGTCATAAACTTAAAAAGCTTTATTAAGAGAGTCATATTTTTGTCATTTATTAACTTTAAAATTTCAGCTAGAACCTCATCCGGACCTGTTGCTTTGTAATTTTTCATTGATTGTATAGCTCTCTCTATTTCGCCTTTCGTAATATAATTGCCAGTTGGTCTGTGATGGACATGAAGGTTCTGGTGTAATCTACTGTCATCCGAAAAAACGTTTTCAATATATTTTTTCCATATACATTTCTTTTCATTCATGTCAAACACCACCTCATTCTTTTCATTCATGAGAATTGAGGGCGGATTTTTACGATGAATACCTGCGGCTTCTTTCAATTTTTTGTGTAAATGGAAGGTAACATGTAAAAATTGTAGTCTTTCGATTTCTTGGCATTCATTGTTTATCCATTTTGTTTTTACATTACGGATCATCTTCTTTATTTTTCTATTTGTATTTCTATATTCTCGGCGTTCACTTGTTAGTTTAAGTATATCATCTGTCATCCAATTATGTGTTTCACACTTTCGACTCTCAACCTATCTATATTAAACTTCATTTTAGGCTTACTTTTTTTAATTACGACTAGCCTAATACCAATTTTGCCTTTTCTATTAAGGAACAGAAGCGATTATTTATCAGAATATAATCTATTTGGTTTCTGATGATATTATCAGAGGCGTCCGATGGAGATTTCCATGTATACAATCTTCTGGGAGGAAAGCTAAATATTGGGTTCGAAATTATTAATTTGTGCTCTTGACAAAATTGAATTAGTCGATCTCCTCTCTCATTTCTTTCACCTAAGACGTATTGGCCTGCAACTCCTTCGACTTTTTCTCTTCCAACTTTTGCATTAAATTTACCTTGAATTATATTTATTTCGTATGGTTTTGCTAATCGCATAAGTTCGTCGAGTTCATCATAGAAAGTTTCTATTTCGTCATCACTTTTGTCAGCCGTTGGAGCATAGACTTGAATAATATTAATATTCAGTGGTTTTGCAAATAACTTTAGCATCATTGATCTATCAGATTTCGGCACAAATGCGATGACAGATTTTTCAATGTTTTCTTTAACTATAATGCCAACACCATTGCGGTGATTTTTAGTTTGGTTGCCAGAGAAAAAGAACTTTATTTTTTGGGAAAAAAATTCTCCCCAATATGGCCACCATGTTTCATTTATGCCAAGTAAATCGATGTCTAATTTTTCCATTTCGAAAATCGTATTAGCTAGTTTTCCAGGCTCGTATAAACTCCTTGTGTTCCATGTTCTGATGTTTAAAGTTTGTTTTGTTTTACCTCCGGGGATTCTTAGCACCCTCGATTTGTCGGAGACTGAGGGCCATTGTTTTGGTTGTACTATCATTGTCATATGATATGCTAGGAAGTATACTTCAGTGGTTTCCCCTTGCCTTCTGAAGAGTTTACTGTTTTCCATCCTTACACATTAATATAGCGAACCGCTTGATAGAAGTACCGACGTCCGCTTTCAGCCGTACTTATAGTAAAAGACGCTGATATGTTGTGGATTGCTTCTAGCTTCCATATTCACCATCAACCTTACCGGCATGGGTGGCTCCATTGGTAGCTACGCTACCGCCAGCATCGCTCTTTGGATCATTATATCTACTGAGCCCCTCATCACGTCAAGATAGCAAATCCCCGAGGGATATTTTTCAGACAATAATACTTGTAGTATAAATTTTACAAACCAATTAAAATAATAAATTTAATTTGAGCAATGGTATTTTGATTTATGCATGTATAAGTTTATTAAATTTAAGACTAAGCTCAATTGCCAATCCATTTTGTATAATTTTTCTGCAAATTAACAATATTAAACTAAATACTAATTTTTTGGAAAAAGGTATTAATTTATTTTGAGAAAGTACTTCACTTTTATAATTTAACATAACCGTCTTAATACTCACTGTACTTAATTTAATATTACCGAAATGAAACTGCCGTCGGTGTATGTGTTACAATGTACATTCCGTGCTGCATTTGGTGGATTTCGTTCAATCGTGCGGTTTTCTGAATTCATTCTCAGTATGTGTTTTCGAAAATTTCTTGCAAACCCTAAAGCGATTCGTTAAAAGACACCGAGAAACATTACAACAAATAAATAACAGATACCAATATAAAAACGTGTTTGCAAAAGACAAGTGCCCATAAGTCAGCGGCATTTACATATATACTATATATATTTTCTTGAAAAAATTCCTATTTCTTTGTCCCCGCGATCTGAAGGTACCGTTGGAAAGAGGAAGTCCTCCTCATTAAAAAATATTTTTATTATATTAAAAAATATATGTACCGCAAACGCTCAGTTTACCATATATTTGACTTTAAAGTTCAAAAATTTCCAAAATTCGAACATTTCAACAAGTTATTTAACCACGTTATACACATTCTACGCACATTTTTTACTTCAAGTTAATTATCTTATACTATAAACATTTAAATAAATCCACTTTTACACTTTTTGTATGTTTTTTTACCTAAGAAATCTTTTAAAAATTACATTTTACACTCGTAATAAACAACATTTATGTGCTAACAATTACGACGAAATGGAGCGCTGCCATATGACAACAACACAATTCGCTGAAATTCCTCTTTTTCATGCTTATGGATATTTTCTCTTTTAAATTTAATAAACAAATAAGTAATATTATATAATGATATTATGTAATATTACATTACATGTAATACATTATATATAATAATATTATACATATTGTTACTTAAAACACAAAACAACGTATCATCAAAAAAAATTTAAATCGCAGTCAGATATAATAACCAATATATAACCATTTTATAACGAAAACTCAAAAAGGAGTACTACGCGAAAGCCATTCGGTCACCACGGGTATTGGCTTGACCAGGGTTACCGACCGTAGACCGCCAACGCAGAAAGGAGTACTACTCAAAAATACTTCGGTCACCCCGGTTATTCACTTGACCAGCGTTATTCTTTTTAAAACGCGGCCGAAGGCCATCAACGCAGAGAGAAGTACTACGAGAAAGTACTTCAGTCACCCCGATATGATATGAATTTCTACTTATTTGTGTTTATTAAATACTAGCTGAAAAGATGGTTTTCCGTTTCATGAGCTCGCCACGTAAATTTGTGCCACACACTACGCGACTATCCTTGTGTCCTGTTGATTATCGTCTCAGATGCAATGCTCACTGGAAACGGTATACGTTTGAACTGAAATGGCAAATCCTTATAACTCAAAGGAATTTGTAGAGTCAAGCATTGTATTCTTGATTTATTCCCCTTGTATTTGAAAGGTGCGTCACAATCAGTCAGGTACCATTACACAGTTTCAGCGCATGTAGATTGCGAAACATAATAACGACAGATCCAGCTTTGCGTCTCGCAAATGATGCGGTGGCATACCAAGCCTCTTCAAACAATTTGGAAATTCCACTGGATAATTTACATCGTCGTCTTCATTGTCAAGACGATTGATCGATTTGTATGAGCGCAAGTCTGCCGGAATTGCGTGCACTCAAGCAATCGCAGTTACGCTAATTTGGCCAATGTCCGAATATTCGTGACCGGAAGTATCAACCGGAATTGACCCATTTCCAATTTTTAGCGAAGATGATGCAAAATGTCTTCGGCAATGTCATTATTGTTCGTATCCCATAATTGACGCGGATTTGAAGGCTGATATGTCGAAATGATTATCGCGAAAAGTGTGCAAACTTCATTTGCAGTCCAGTGATAAACATGCTCCAGCAATTGTAATTGCTGGCTTACTTCTCCAAAACTGGCACACACCGTACCATTCACAGTTCGCAATGACTCAAATGAAATTGAACCGCGTACATTAATCAATAGCAACCGAAGGTAGAAACAATCGTCGTTTTTTGGGTGGACTATGTAAATTCGTCCGAAGGAATTAGTTGAGAACACACCTGGATGTCCCTCTACTGGTTCACCTTGCTTTCTGCGTAACTATTTCTTCGATGCCTTCTATGTATAATATCAAGGTATTTCCGAATAGAGCAATGTTCTCGCAAACGGAAACCTGACGAAAGTTGAGAAAAAATGTTAATTTGGTATCTGGCGATGTTTTTACTGGCTGTAATGTATTCCCTAGGATGAAATACACTCTTTGGCCATTCTCCAAAGTAACTGCAAGACGCACAACAGAAGGAAGACGTTCATGAATTGCAAAAAAATATCCTACAAAGCGCTTTATTGCTTGAAGACCAGTAACCGCCATGTTTCTTCGTTCGGTGTCGTAACTACAAACATATTTTAACGATTACACCAAAGGAGAGGAGAATAATGCTTTCTCCCACAAATATATTTCTTGCAAATATAGATTTTTTATATTCGGACTATAATAAATATGGCGTAATTTTTATATGCCAATTAAAATAATAAATTTGATATGAGCAATGATATTTTGTTGTATAGTTGTATAAGTTTATAAATTTTAAGACTTCGCTCATTATCCAATCCATTTTGCGTAATTTTTCCGCAAATTATAATTATTAATTATAATAATTATTAATGTTGAACTAAATATTATTTTATTTAGAAAAATGTTACTTTGAAAATGTACTTTATTTTTATAATTTAACTATAATTTAACACAACCGTCTTAATGCTCGCTCTACTAAATTTAATATTTTGAAATGAAACTTAATAAAAATGTGAAGTGAAATCATTGTAATAAAGTAAGATACAAGTGTAAAGCGATACCAAAAATAATGGATTCATCTACGAAGAAAATTCCCGACACATACAATAAATTTTTGCCTGTCGAGGTGCCCCGTAATAATGGTACCGTTAATCACTTTGCACACATTTTTCACTTACAGGGCATCTCGACTGGCTAAAGTTTATGGCATACTAACTGTCAAATCGTTTGCCATTGCCGTTGCTAAATCTGGATTTGAGCATTTGTTATCACAACGTTATCATTTGCGAAAAGGCAGAGATAAAGAGATCCCCAACTCTCCTGTTACTGGAAATCTGAGAACCGCTCACCTACCTAGCTTTGACATTTGACTGGATTGGCTAGGTTATGACGTTTTGCAATTGGAAAGACTGGAACAGCCAGATTGAATTTACACCAAAAATATATGTGAAGGGAGGAATTTGTTGCCGCTAATAAAAATTTAAGACAATGGAAATTAAAGAAAATGCGAAATTTAAATATATTTCTTGAAACATTTTGCATAGCAGAATTATATTTCAATTGCAAATGATTTAAAACATTTATTAATTGAGAACTAACAGGCTTAATTCCCATTATTAAGTATTGAAAGATCAAAAGTTATTTGTTTTAATATACCATAAAATCATATGAAAGGATTTAAGTAGTTTCGCCATATATTAAAATTGCAATGTATAATAGTTTGCAATCGTAATAAATGTTGGGTGTTTTAATTTAAATGCCCAAAAGTCAGTTTTCGGTCTGGTCATAATGGAAAATTTTATAAAAAAAACGCTGATTTTGAGTCGGTCTCACACTGGAATAAGTTAGGCATCCCATTATCCATGTAAAAGGCATCGGATAGGTAGGTTCGAGTTAATGTAGCGAATGTTTTGAGCTCTTGAACTGTTTAAATTTTTGTATAGATGAAAAAAATGCATGTGGAAAATAAAAAAAGGAGAAATAAACCTTTTTCTATAAATGTATTTCTTAAAAAAAAATTCATAATTTCAAACCAATTAAAATAATAAATTTAATATGAGCAATGATGTTTTGATTTATGCGTGTATAAGTTTATTAAATTTAAGACTGAGCTCTATTGCCAATCCATTTTGTATAATTTTTCTGCAAATTAACAGTATTAAACTAAATACTAATTTTTTGGAAAAAGGTATTAATTTATTTTGAGAAAGTACTTCATTTTTATAATTTAACACAACCGTCTTAATACTCACTCTACTTAATTTCATATGTGTATGTGTTACTATGTACATTCCGTGCTGCATTTGGTGGATTTCGTTAAATCGTGCGGTTTTCTGAATTCATTCTCAGCATATGCTTTCGAAAATTCTTGGAAACCCTAAACCGATTCATTAAAAGACACCGAGAAATATTACAACAAATAAATAACAGATACCAATATGAAAACGTGTTTGCAAAAGACATGTGCCCATAAGTCAGCGGCATTTACATATATACTATATACATATATTTTCTTGACACAATTCCTATTTCTTTGGCCCCGCGATATGAAGGTACCGTTGGAAAGAGGAAGTTCTCCTCTCATTAAAAAATATTGAGGGTTATAGGCACCGCAAATGCTTAGCTCACGAGATATTTGACTTTAAACTTCAAAAATTTCGAAAAATTCGAACATTTCAATAAGCAATTTAACCACGTTTTAAACATTCTACGCACATTTTTTACTTTTAATTAAATATCTTATACTTCTTCTTCACTGCCGTAGACACCACTTACGCGATTATAACCGAGTCAACAAGAGCATGCCAGTCGTTTCTTCTCTACGCTACGTGACGCCAATTGGATATTCCAAGCCAAGCCAGATCCTTCTCCACTTGGTCCTTCCAACGGAGTGGAGGTCTTCCTCTTCCTCTGCTTCCGGCGGCGGGTACTGCGTCGAATACTTTCAGAGCTGGCGTGTTTTCATCGATCCGGACAACATGACCTAGACAGCGTAGCCGCTGTCTTTTAATTCGCTGAACTATGTCAATGTCATCGTATATCTCGTACAGCTCATCGTTCCATTGAATGCGACATTCGCCGTGGCCAATGCGCAAAGGACCATAAATCTCTCGCAGAACTTTTCTCTTGAAAACTCGCAACGTCGACTCATCGGTTGTTGTCATCGTCCAAGCCTATGCACCATATAACAGGACGGGAATTATAAGCGACTTATAGAGTTGGGCTTTTGTTCGTCGAGAGAGGACTTTACTTTTAAATTGCCTACTCAGTCCGAAGTAGTACCTGTTGGCAAGAGTAATCCTGCGTTGGATTTCCAGGCTGACATTGCTGGTGGTGTTAATGCTGGTTCTTAAATAGACGAAATTATCTACAAGTACGAGTGCGATGACTATTTGTTTGATGGCAGGAGATATTTCGTCTTGCCCTCGTTCACTACCAGACCCATTTGCGTTGCTTCCTTGTTCAGTCTGGAGAAAGCAGAACTAACCGCGCGGGTGTTTAAGCCGATGATATTAATGTCATCGGCATACGCCAGCAGCTGTACACTCTTATAAAAGATTGCACCTGCTCGATTAAGTTCTGCAGCTCGAATAATTTTCTCCAGCAACAGATTGAAGAAGTCGCACGATAGGGAGTCGCCTTTTCTGAAACCTCGTTGGGTATCCCGATCCTGACGTAGCTTTTGGTGCTGCTTAACGTCAGTTTACACAGCCGTATTAGTTTTGCGGGGATACCAAATTCAGACATCACGGCATAGAGGCAGCTCCTTTTAGGGCTGTCGAAAGCAGCTTTGAAATCGACGAATAGGTGGTGCGTGTCAATTCTCCTTTCACGGGTCTTTTCCACAATTTGGCGCATGGTGAATATCTGCTCGGTTGTTGATTTACCAGGTCTTAAGACACACTGATAAGGTCCAATCAGTTTGTTGACGGTGGGCTTTAATCTTTCACACAATACGCTGGACAGAACTTTATATGCGATGATGAGGAGGCTAATCCCACGGTAGTTGGTGCAGATTGTGGGGTCTCCCTTTTATGGATTGGGCATAGCACACTTAATTTCCAATCGTTGGGCATGCTTTCGTCCGACCATATTTGCAAAGAAGCTGATGCATGCTCCTTATCAGTTCTTTGCCGCCGTGTTTGTATAGCTCGGCCGGCAAACCATTGGCCCCCGCCGCTTTGTTGTTCTTCATTTGGGTAACTGATATTCGAACTTCTTCTCGTCGTACCAGCTGTTCTTTTGCACTTTCCGAAAACCAATGGTTTCGGTTGCAGCTGTACGTAAAGAGTTTGAAATACCATCCCACATTTCCCTTATACCGAGTTGCTGACGAGTGCTCTCAAAGAGCAGGAGTGCAAGCCGAGTAGAAAATCGTTCGGCTGTCTGTTGTGATTGCAGCTTCTCGACGTCGAGCCTTCCTTGTGTTTGTTGGCGTATGTTTTTTGCTGCACAGAGGCGGGTGCGAATCTTGACTGCAACAAGGTAATGGTCCGAGTCGATGTTAGGACCTCGGACCGCACGCACATCTAGTACACTGGATACGTATCTTACGTCTATCACAACATGATGGATTTGGGTGGTGGTTTGTCGATCCAGGGACAGCTAGGTAGCTTGATGAATCTTCTTATGCTGGAATCTAGTACTACATATAGCCATATTTCGAGCCCCGGCGAAGTCGATCAGCCTCAACCCATTTGGGGATGTTTCCTCGTGGAGGCTGAATTTACCGACCGTAGTGCCAAAGATACCTTCTTTGCCCACCCTGGCGTTAAAGTCGCCAAGCACGATTTTGACATCGTGGCGGGGGCATCTCTCATAAGTGCGCTCCAAGCACTCATAAAAGGCATCGTTGGTCACATCGTCCTTCTCTTTCGTCGGGGCGTGGCCGCAAATCAACGATATGTTGAAGAACCTCACTTTAATGCGGGTTGTGGCTAGACCTTCATTCAAAGGAGTGAATGATAGTACTCGGCGACGGAGTCTCTCTCCCACCACGAATCCAACACCAAACTTTCGCTCCTTTATATGGCCACTGTAGTAAATGCCACAAGGACCTACTCGTCTCTGTCCTTGCCCCGTCCATCGCATTTTTCGGACGGCGGTGATGTTAGCCTTTGTTTTTACGAGGACATCGACCAGCCGGGCAGCGACACCTTCCCAATTAAGGGAGTGGACATACCAGGTGCATGCGCTTTATTCGTGGTCCTTAATTCGTTTGCCATGGTCGTCATCAGAAGGGGGCTCTCTCATCCGAGGCTGTTGTTTAATTTTCATTCGAGGTGTTTTTTACATGGCGGGTCCCAAACCCAGCGCACAACCCTACGCAGGGGATGTTTTGCCTTCTCACTTTAGCTCGCTTTCAAACGGATATTCTTAGGCTATCCAGAGGATACTTGGTCAAGGACCGGAAGTCGTGAGCTGTTTGGGTCATATGTAAAAGAATCGTTTCTGGCCACTCCCAATGGCGATCAGAGAACTTTCCTCACTTGCGTGAACTTCTACACATGACTCCATCCTCCTTTGATTGATTATGTTATGATAACAAATGCTCACGTACAGATTTGGCAATGGCAATAGTTTTGACAGTTAATATGCCATTAATTTTTGCCTGTCGAGATGCCCCGTTACTGATTGTGGCTTTACGTACCTTACGGGCATCTCGACTGTATAAATTTTATTGCATACTAACTGTATTGCTGTGCCTATTTCTCCACAGGCAATAGGCAATTATCGAAAAAAAAATAATATCAGTTCAATATTGTTAATTTACAGAAAAATTATGCAAGCATAAATCAAAATATCATTGCTCATATTAAAATTATTAGTTTAATTGGTATATGAAACCTATGCCACGATTATTATATTGTAGTCCAATAATATGAATTTTTATTTTTCCCAGAATTACATCTGTAAAACAAAGGATCTTTCCCCTTCTTTTATTATCCACATAAAAGATTTAAACAGTTCAAGAGCTCAAAACATGCGCTACATCAGCTCGAACCTACCTACCCTACGCATTTGCGCAAATGAATACGCTATTATAACAAATGCCCACATACAGATTTAGCAACGGTAATGACAAAGATTTGACAGTTAGTATGCCATAAACTTTAGCCTGGTGAGATGCCCTGTAACTGAAAAATGTGTGCGAAGTGATTAACAGTACCATTATTTTTGATTGCGGCTTTACGTTCCTTAAAGTAGCCATACATGACACACGTTTGTTTTAAAAGTGTGTTCGATCTGTATGAAATCGTTTCGCCATACTCGACATACAAATCTATAATATTTTGCATTCGTTCTTCAAAAAGTGAATATGTGCGACAAGAAAGCGGAAAATTTTTCGTCCGCGATCTTTCCTATTCGGCCGAAAAGAAAAATGAGATTTTGTGTGCACACAGCGCCATACACGACATACATATGTGCACACCGATTGTAAAAACTCAAACATTTTCGCCAACATGGATTGGTATGCGGATAAGCCCATGTACGAGTAAGTATCGATACAGAACACACGTATGCCATGTGTGGCCACTTTAATATAGAACTTTTATTGTGTTCTTTGTTTAGTTTCCACAATGGTGATAACTAAAAATAGGCTGGGATTTACAATAGCATCCTCCGGTTTCAGGATTAAAATAGGTAAGTACAGAGAGAGGAGATCTTTCCAATCAAGAAAATGGCACGAATCCGATCACTTTGGCGGAGAGGTAAAAAAAAAACGAGTTTCCGTATAAATGGGGTATGTGCGGATAAGGACAAAGAAGTAATATGCAAAAATAGTGAAAAAATAGCTTATATATATTTTTTAAAATGTTTCCGATTAAAAATTCAAAAATATGCACTAAAAATACATGATATTTCCTATGTTTTACCAAATTTTTTTTATCATTTTTCACTTGGTATATTTAAATATACACTCTAAACATTGAAATCAGTTCACATTTTACCTTTAGTTTGTAATATTTTACCTAGATTTATCAATTTGAAAATCTCATAGCACAGTCATCGTTGAAAGGTTAGATGGTATACACTTGTGAGGAAAACGAGCATTGCCACTTTCTAAACACCAAATATGTAACGATTTATCTTTGTTTGTTTTTTTGCGTGATTCTTTTTTCTATATTAATTATAATAAAAATTACTTTCCAACATTTTTCAAGTTATAATTGAGTTATGAACACTTTTTCCATATACATATGTGATTTATATTTAATAAACACAAATAAGTAAAAATCTATGATAATATTATAAAATTTATATCACAACGGGGTGACTGAAGTACTTTCTCGCAGTACTCCTTTTCGAGTTGTCGGTATAAAATGATGGTTATTATATCTGACTTCGATTTCCATTTTTTTTTTGATGATACGTTGTTTTGTGTTTTAGTAAGTAAGTATAAGTATATAATATTATTATATATAATATATTACATGTTATGTAATATTACATAATATCATTATATAATATTACTTATTTGTTTATTAAATTTAAAAAAGAAAATATCCACAAACATGGAAAAGAAGAATTTAAGCGAATTGCCTTGTTATCATATGGCTCTATTTCGTCGTAATTGTTAGCACATAAATGTGGTTTATTACGAGTGCAAAATGCAATTTTTAAAATAAAGATTTCTTAGGTAAAAAACATGAAAAATTTGTAAAAAATGGATTTATATAAATATTTATAGTATAAGATAATTAATTTGAAGTAAAAGATGTGCGTAGAATGTGTAAAACGTGGTGAAATAGCTTGTTGAAATATTCGAATTTTGGAAATTTTTGAACTTTAAAGTCAAATATCTCGTAAACTAAGCGTTTGCGGTACCTATAACCCCAAATATTTTTTAATCCGGAGGAAATTGGAATTGTGCCAAGAAAATATATATACAAAATATCATTGCTTATACCAAATTTATTATTTTAATTTGTATATATAAAAATTATGCTGTATTTATTATAGTCCGAATATATAAAATCTTTATTTACAAGAAACATATTTGTGGGAAAAAGCATATTTATTCCTTGCTTTTATTAACCATATAAATTTTTTTCATCCATAAAAAAATTTAAACAGTTCAAGAGCTCAAAACATGCGGTACATCAACTCGAACTTACCTACCTGACGCCATTTCGCAAATGATAAAATAAATTTTTAATAAACTTATACAAGCATAAATCAAAATATCATTGCTCATTTTAAATTTATTAATTTAATTGGTTTGTAAAATTTATACTACAATTATTTTAATCTGAAAGTATGAAATATTTTTTTGGTAAGAAAAACATTTACAGAAAAATATTTTTTTCCACTTTTTTTTATTTCACTCATGCTTTTTTTCATCTATACAAAAATTTTAACAGTTCAAGAGCTCAAAACATTCGCTACATTAACTCGAACCTACCTACCCGACGCTTTTCCCAGGGATAATGGGATGCTTAACTTATTCCAGTGTGGGACCGTCTCAAAATAAGCGCTTTTTATAAAACTTTCCATTATGGCCAGATCGAAAAAGACTTTGGGCATTTAAATTAAAACCCCCAACATTTATTATGATTGCAAACTATTATATATTGGAGTTTTAATATATGGCGAAACTACTTAAATCCTTTTTTATGATTTTATGGTATATTAAAACAAATAACTTTTGATCTTCCAATACTTAATAAGGTGAATTAAGCCTGTTAGTTCTCAATTTACAAATGTTTTTAATCAAAATATAAAGAATAAAATATAATTCCACTGTTAAATAATTAATATTACCAGCGGGCAGAGTTCTCAATGCTTTATTGAGATGAGTACCATCAGCACTGAGTTGCAATCAGAGATGATGCTCTTACATACATCTCCTCCGGTATTTATAAAAGTTTAAAGGAATTTAAAATACCGTAACTTCGAAATATTAACAAACAAATATAATAACAAATATAAATGTATGATAAAAGAGAGATGAGAAATAGAAAGCTTAGATAAACTGTATTGCCAGATCCGACTTACCATTATTAGAAAATAAACTTAAAACTAACGTAAATAATCTTAAATATCCTGCCCGGTCGAGTCGGCCAACTCGAAATCCTCCTTCTCAAGCAACAGACATAGATTCTGGACGGCTCGTTCCATGCTCCGGAATGTACTGTTGTCACTCGACCGAGACACCAGTGGTTTGGAGGAAGGTTCTCTCTAAAACTAAACTTAAAACTAACGTAAATAATCTTAAATATCCTGCCCGGTCGAGTCGACCAACTCGAAATCCTCCTTCTCAAGCAACAGACATAGATTCTGGACGGCTCGTTCCATGCTCCGGAATGTACTGTTGTCACTCGACCTAGACACCAGTGGTTTGGAGGAAGGTTCTCTCTCTCTCTGGCTCAGGATCGTCGTAAAGTGGTGTAATAGGACGGCAGTTGAGACAGCCAACGTCTGCAGTTGGCTGTACCGCATGACCTGCGTACCTACGCAGCGTACAAAATGGTGCTTAACGGATTTCACTGCCGCCCCTTAGAGGCCTCCTCCATGCGGCGCACTGAGTAGTGAAATGCCAATGCGTGTCCGATTTTGCTAACGATCGCTGGTTATTCTCACCCTGCCATGCTGCAAGGTCCTCCTTCAAGACTCGATTGGCACCAACAAACGCTGTACCATTATCATTATATAAATCGCGACAGGGCTGACGAAACGAGGAAAGGCATCTAGGAAGGCTTGTGAAGATAGGTCATCAACCATTTTAATGTGTACAGCCTTGGTTACCATACAAACGAAAATTGCGAGATACATTTTGATAAGCGTTCAAGAGCGTTTAGTTCCGATTCGTAGTGTGAAGGGTCCACTGTAATCGACTCCAGATGAAAGTACCGGTCTGGCGGCTCTAACCCTCTGCCCAGGTATGGAAGCGATTTTCTAATTGATAACTTCCCCTCTGTGACGCCGACACACAACACAGTTATGGATAAAGCCTTTGACTGCTTGCCTGGAACTCAGAATACAGAAGCGGCGACGATGAATGTGCAGCATGAGTTGCGCTCCTCCGTGCAATGTACCTTCAAGTGCTTGATGTAGTAAAAGCTTGACCAACGGCGTTGATTTCGGCAAAATAATAGGGAATCGTTGATCATGTCTGAGTTCGGCCTTATGAATGCGTCCTCCAAAACGTAGAATTCGATTCTTATCTATAAAGCGATTTAAAGGTATTATTCGACTGGAAGATGCCAGACCTGAACTAGACTTCAATTGACGGATTTCATCGGCAAAATGCTCCTCTTGCTCTAAACGGATTATAGTGTATAGTGCGTCGTCCAGTTCCTGAGCACTGATAACCGGTTGGCGAAGCTGTCGACGATTCCTTAACCAACGTAGGATAATGGCCACCGTTCCCAATAATCGAGTGATATTACTGAACCGTTCAGTTAACAGAATAGCGCGCCCGTTCGAACGACGGGTATATAACGGATGTGACACTAGTGTAATCAATTTGTTCGTATTTCGGTTTTCGGCGAGTAATATATCTGACTCATCCTTGCTGAGAGCAACATCACTGCTGTCCAAATAGATCATCTCTGCCTCTTTAGGTCCATGCCACCAAAGTGGATGTGCTAGTAGCTCTCCAGGGGTGTTGCCTCTACTGGCACAATCAGCTGGGTTATGGGCAGAACGAATGTGATGCCATCGCGTAGGGGATGTCAGCTCCCGTATTCTACGAACACAATTTGATATGAATGGTTTTAGTATCGCTGGATCCTTCCTCAGCCAACACAATACGATAGCTGAGTCTGACCATAGATGGTAGGGAACGTCAAGTAATCCCAAAGAATCCCGCACGTTCTGGAATGTGTTGGTAAGAAGTAGCGCTGCCGCAAGGCGTGGGATGGTAGCAGCTTTAAGTGGTGCTACCCTGGTACCGGCCGTCAGAAGAGTGAAACGTACAGAACCGTCTGGGTGCAACGTCTTTGCATAAATCGCCGATGCATACGCGTTTCAACGCGTGGAATCATGCCCATCCACCGCTCGATTCGTGTTTGATTAAGCTCTGGAAGCTGTGTCCGATACTTCAGCCATTCGCGGCAAAAATCGTCAGGTAATGGTGAGTGGCAAGATAGACCGAGAGACCACAGTCTCTTAATGAATATTTTCCCAGTTACGAAAACAGGCGCTAACAAACCAGTAGGATCAAACAGTCGTGCCACCTCGCTGAGTGCACGGCGCTTCGTGGGTATCTCTCCTCTTTGATGTAGATCGACGCGGAAGAATAACGGATCCTACAGTGTGTCCCATCTTAAATCCAAAACGGAAGCCTCACCAGGATAGAAGATAAAACTAGAAAGAGACTGCTCATTAGATAAACGCATCATCACCTGACTATCGTTCGAATTCCATTTTCTTAGGGTGAACTTTCCCGCGGATAAAATGGCGTCCACATTTTTAGCCAGCTCCACTGCATCGGTAAGGTTTTCACAACTTGTCAAGAAGTCGCCAACATAAAACGAGTTAATATCGTAGTTCGAGCGCGAGCGGCTTGTTGAATGTCAGGAACCACAGAATTGTCACAAGCACATTGTTGTAAAGTTCGTACTGCATTGTAAGGACTGCATACCATACCATATGTGATAGTCACAGGCGATATACTCGGATATCGTCTGCAGGAGACTCACGCCATATAATTCGTTGATAGTCGCGATGTTCAGTTGCAACCAGTACTTGCCAGAACATCTTCTCTATATCCGCAGTTATCGCCACTCGATAGCGACGAAAACGTAAAAGTATACTACTCAACGAACCCTGAATGTTGTTGATCTCAGAGTGAACGTAACGCTGCCTTTTACCCGAGTTTTGATGGTCGTACCTACACATTCTACCATCAAGTCACATTTTCGTCGATATAGCTGTAAACAGTTTGCTGGACGTTCCATTATAAAGCTAACCTGTGATCCGAGATCACACAAAACGCGTGCCACTCGCTGCACTGATGCTTCTCCAAAGGCATATGCACGCACTGTTGCTAAAAGGGCTATCGGCTTTGGATTGGCAGCGAGCTGTCGGCACCTCCAGGTACCCCATTGCATACAGCTGGCGTAGTTGTGGAAGCAAACGTTAACGGGCTATTGAACTTGTCTCGACATAGGATTGTGTTGTGCTTGCGACCACATTTTTGACAATTCCTAGACGATCAGTGACGATAGGAATGACTCGAACGTAAAGAGTTGTAACAGAATTTTAATCCCTTAAGGGCTTTAAATCGTTGCTCGATACTAAGAGCCAATGTTGCTGGACAATTGGCAAGCCGATGCGCTTACCCGCAATGAGCGCACAGAGCGGCATCCGTCGTAGCCACATGCGCTCTCAGTGGTCATTGCTGACGGCAAGCCGTTAGTGAGACCGATGGTTCAGGAGCTAGACTATGAGCACGTCTTTCCAGAAACTTCAATAGATCTTCTAGCTAGGGTATCTCTGTATTTCTGCACCTCATACACCAGTCACGCTTAGTTACCGCTGGAAGCTTAGCCACCACGATTGGTACAGCCAATGCGTCCCACTGAACTATACGGATGTCCATAACACGCAATGCTCGCAGCGACTTTTGAACCATATCCACAATACTTAGTAACGACTGCGATGACTCGTGGGTAGCTAATTTGAGGTTAAGAAAACGGGATACGTGTATTTCCGCTAGCTGCTTTTTTTTGTCATAGCGGTCTTTGAGAGCCTTCCAAACCTCCTGATAGACACCTGAGTATATTCCACCAATTAAAGAAACAGTAGCCGCATTTACCGCCTGTCGAAGTTTTCCCAAGTTAAACGCTTCTGGATATGTAGAATTATGTACCAGTGTTTCAAAGGCATCTTTGAACGCTTACCATTTACACATGTCTCCATCAAACAACGAGATAGCTAACGGGTCCAATTTGAGGTCAACTAAATGCTTATCCAGAGATGTCGTGGGACAATTTTGCGTTCCTTCAGCGACATTAGACTCAACCCTAGACGATGTGATGACGCGATTAAGTCTGCTGCATTCCGCAGTATACAGCTCCTCTACTGATTCCAAAAGTGCATCATGCGGCCTCATTTCGGTGGACGTAGCTCCTCCAACCAAACGATTATGGTTCTCCATGAAACGCTCAAAATGCGATTCAAGCAATTTAAGCTCTTGTTGGAGGTAAAATACATCACGACTTTCCATGGCACCTTCCGAGCCACGTGCATGTATGCGCTTTATTGCTTTCACCGCCGATGATCGCCAACTAACTTCCGCCATGAAACCGCACAACCGCAATCACAAAATAAATTTAAAAATATTTGTCCTCACAGGAGGCACCAAAATGTTAAATAATTCATTTTACCAGCGGATAGAGTTCTCAATGCATACACACATGTCCACCGGTATTTATAGGAGTCCAAAGGAACTTAAAATACCGTAACTTCGAAATATTAATAAACAGAGGTAATAACAAACAGAAATGTATGATAAAAGAGAGATGAGAAATACAAAAGCTTACATAAACAGTATTGCCAGTTCAGACTTAACATTATTAGAAAATAAACTTAAAACTAACGTCAATTTATGACTATTTATCTACTATGGAGAACATTTCATTTTCAAAGTAACATTTTGCCAAAAAAAAAAAATGTGGTGTCGTGGGCCTTCGGATAATGTAGAATCGATACAATTTGACGTAGATGAGGCTAAAAATAAAATTCAAAAAAAAAAAGCGCACCGTAGTATGCATACATACACATCGATACTTTTGTACTGTACCTGTAAATACGAACGCGTTCGGGTTCGATTGTAAAATTGTACTCAGCTCTGGTTGCCCAGAACTCCTGTATTTATAGAATATCTTATCCTAATTCATGTATGCACCACATGTAGAGTGCATACACATATCTTAATACTACTCTACTGTACATATGGAAGTATGTACACATACCTTAAGCATAAATGGTCCCAACGGCATACATAAGTTTTTCTTATCTTTTAATAGTTCAGGATCATTTCCGTTCCTTTACATTGCATGCATTAAATATTACAGTCGCTAATCAATATATGTACCTGTTCAAATATATTGAACAGGCTTATCTTCGCCAGTGTTGAGGCAGTACAAGCAAATACATAAACAAACGCATAGAGATACATACATACATTTATATGAGGCACGTATGCATTTATATGCAATACGTATGCACTCAACAATTAACAAACAAAGATGTTTACTTAAGATAACATATTGGCCTAAGATATGTATTTAGGCAATTGAATACAAATGTACATGTGCACTTGAAAACAACCCCATACCATGTATCATAGTCATAAATAAAAACTGACACATACGAGCGCCAAACCCTTTGAGGGTTTTACTATACTGACCTAGTACCATCACCCTAACTTAGAATTTCTCACCCCCAAACAATAATCCCAAAAATGTTCCACAGTGTTATGTTATGATAACAAATGCTCACGTACAGATTTGGCAATGGCAATAGCAATAGATTTCACAGTTAATATGCCATACACAACAGACATAGGCGTTCGATCTGCGTGAATTCGTTTGGCCCATACACGACACACAAATCCATTTTGCGTTCGTTCTTCACACAGTTAACATGTGCGACAGGCTAGCGGAACATTTCTTCGAATTTATTTCTAATGTAGCACTTTTATCTATTTCTTTGTATTTTTTTAATAAGTTATTCTAACTTTTATTTTTCTCAATTTTATTTTAATATTTATCACTTTTCGTTTGCCAAATTGCCAATTAATTTTTTATTAGATCAATAAATTTTGATACGAAATTTTTATTAAGGGGGGAGCCTGTTTCAAAAGCTTCAAACAATCGATTTTTTTTGCTTAAATTTCTTTAAAAAATGTCTAAGAATATGTTCACAAAAGCATAGATGGAACACCGAAATATTATCGAAGCTGGAAGGGAAATAGTGACCTAGCGCCTAGCAGATATGTATGTATATGAACGCTTGGGCAAAAAGCGAAAACCTTTAAACGCGATTTGTCAGCTTTTCTTTTTACGATTATTCTTAATTGGCGGGCAGGATAGAAAAAACATAAACGTTGTATGGAATTGGGGCAAAGTTTATTATCCTTGGCATTAAATTATCATCTAATTAAACTAAAAAAAAACTGAGAAAAGTCAGGTTTGAACATATTTTTAAACAACATAAAGTAAAATTTTTTTGATCGAAGACCCCTTTTTTTGTTTTAAAAAAAAATTTTTTATTTTTAAATTGTTAAAAAATATGAATCTCTTTGAATTTTTTGTTTTCGGTAGAAATTGCGACCTGCATTCTGCCCGCCGGAAAAAGCACATGCGAGATGCATCGGGCAATTGCTTCCCAAAGGCAGAAAATCAAAGATTTCGTATCCAAAAAATCTGTGAAAGATGTTCAAATATATAACTACATATATGGCCTAGAAATTTCGCTACTATTTCTTTCCTTCCCAAAAAAATCCTCAAAAAATCGATTTTTTGAAGCCTCTAAAGCAAGCTCTCCCCTTAACACTTGCCTTGTTCGCGATTTTCACTGTTTGGCGACACGAGAGAAATGAGGTTTTGTGCGCACACAACGCCATACACGACAAACATGTGTCCAAAAGGGTCCTGGTGTTTGTACCAGTATTGGGACATCGCTACTGATCCGGTCGGCACTGGAGGCACATCCTCCGGCGCGTACAGACGCACGCACCCATACCTAGGGCGCTCTAGCTATGCTCTAAGGTACCGTGGCGGTCGACAGCTCGTGGAGCTTAGTTGCAAAATAAGTCAAAACGAATAAGCAATCCCCGACGATGAGCGGAAAGAGTGAAGGATGCGGCATTAAAGCTAGCAGATCCGCTGATGCTCCTGTGGCTGTGGCGAATGGATACCGCCACTTAGAAATATGTGTCCCCTCATCAGGTTTGGACATGATAAAAAAAAAAAACAAAATCCAGGCGCGACGGACCCATAATGGGCGGCTTCCTGGTCAGCGTCTGTTTACCATGTTAGGTGTAGCTGGTATTACAACTTGACCGGTACACAGCGCGGTGCACTGGGAGTCCTTGGCTATTCTTGACAGCGATGTCTTCCGCTTGCAGGATGGAAAAGGTGATGTGAGCTTGCTCCGCCGAGGTGTTAGCCGCGTGGTGTATCAGTAAACAGCTACTTCGATCCCTGGTCAGGAAGTGTGCATTGGGCGCAGGGGTAGTAGCCTGCGTTGCCCCGGGCAAGCATGTCCATCCATGTTTCCCGGGCCTGGTAAAGCAAAGGACAGGCCTCAGGGAACTGGGGTAAGAGCATGGTTTCCGGGGGTACAGTGTTCCTGTCTATTTCGTTCCGCCCTCCTACACATGATGCGCTGTAAAAACCAAACGAATGGAGAATTATTTAAATAAAGATAAAAACACAAAAGCAGCAGTGTACAAGACTGCTTCACGAGCAGCGGCACTCAAAGCCCTGGCAGTAAGATACCAGAATCGGAACAATCCAGGAGAACGCCGAGTAGTTTTTGCGTCGAAGCTGATCCCTTTAGACGCGCTCTAAGAGTGATGCGATCACCGAGACAGGGGCACACCGTGGAAAGGCCTTAAAGAGCGACATCGTCGCCTCCAGCGCTGCAAGACAGCATGAATCGAGCGGAACTAACGCAACCAGGAGGGGACACTATGGCTGAATTGGGAGATATGATCAAGAGGCTAACGGACGCAATGAAACTGCCTCCACGATCGATCAACAATCATATCCGGGATCTGCTAACTTCTGTCTCAAAGCTACATGAAGGCGCCCAAATAGAGTAAAACAAAGTTAAAGCAACCAGGCGAAATTCATTCGAGACACACAGGAGTAGACTCAACTCCAAAAAGGCCCCGCGAGAATGAGCAGCAGACGCGGAAGACCCCGCCAAAAAAGAAAGCCAGCCAAGAGGAAGTTCAAAAGAGGACCACTGCGTGAAAGACGAATGAAGGAAAAATTCCTACAAAAGAACGCAAGGCAGAGGAACAAGGAAGTGAATGGACGCAGGTGAAGCCAAAAACACAAAACCAGGAAAAGAAGACGGTTTTTGCTCCACGTCCGAGGCCCGATGCAATTATCATTGCGCGCACTGGAAACATGTCGTACAGCGATTTGCTTAGATCCGTCAAAAAGGAAGATGCTCTGAAAGAGCTTGGAGAAAACGTTTCGCGGTTCCGGAAGACGGTAAAAGGCGAAATACTTCTAGAAATGAAGAAGGCCCAGATTAACACGAGAGCATATGAAAAGGAGATATGCAAGGTTCTGGGCAACCAGGCGCAAATAAGAGCCCTAACCCACGAAGTATCAGTGGATATCCGAGACTTGGACGAAATAACCACCAAAGAAGACGTAGCAGTGGCAATAAGTTCACAAATCAAAGAGCTAAATTCCTTCGACGAAAAGGCGATCAAAACCATGGGACAGGCGTACGCGGGCACGCAGAGGGTAGTCATTCGCCTTCCCGCAGCGGACTCAAAACGGCCGCTTGACTCCCATAAGATCAAGATTGAATGGGTGGTCTGCAGAATAAGGGAGAAGCCGAATCTCAGAAAGTGTTTGATTAAATGAAAGTTGTCCAAATCAACCTAAATCATTGTGAAGCTGCTCAAGAGCTGCTGAAGCAAACAATCTTCGAGGAAAAGGTAGAGGTGGCGATAGTGTGAGCAATATAAAAACATAAACGCTGGCACGTGGATCTCCGACAAGGAAAACAAAGCTGCCATATGGGCCAGTGAGGGCAACGCCTTCCACGATAAGCCGCTCCTTGGAAGATCTTACTATACACGAGCGAAAATAGGTGGCATTTATTTCTACAGCTGCTATATTCCCCCGAATGTGTTGCAAGGAGACTACGAAATAATTCTCGTTGAATTAGTCCGAGACGCCCTCACTACCACGCCAAACGGATAGCAGGCGATTTCAGCGCATGGGCAATTCAATGGGGTAGTAGCTACACAAACAGACGGTGTAATGCTTTACTCAAAGCGTTTTCAGTGTTAGATGGCGTGCTGCTCAATATCGGCGGTAGAAATACCTTAGAAAAGAGTGGACGTGGATCGATAATAGATATCACATTCGCCAGCAGCACGCTAGTTCGATCTGCAAATTGGAAGGTGTGCGACTTTTACACACATAGCGATCACCTGGCCATCTTGCTGGAAATCCGCAAACAAATACAAACTCGATTCAGCGTAAAAAAAATTACAGAAAAAAGGATGGAAGGTGGAAACGTTCGATGAACAAATTTTCAAACTTATGTTGGATGCGAACCTGGATGGTGCGATCAACGTTGACCGACAAGCTGAAAAACTAGTGAAGTAGCACATAAGTAGAGCCTGTGATGCTGCTATGTGTAGGAAAAGGCACAACATAACCCGAAACCCCGCATACTGGTGGAGGAGATCAGCACATTGAGAAGTGAATGCCCTAAAGCGAGAAAATTTAAAAAAAAAACGTAAAGAACTGAAAAAGGCTATCAAAAGAAGCAAGTCCTCGAGTTTTAAAGAACTATGTGAGAAAGTGTACGAGAATCCGTGGGGTGACGCGTATAAAATAGTAATGGCCAAAATCTTCTTCTTCTTTACTGGCGTAAACACCGCTTACGCGATTATAGCTGAGTCAACAACAGCGCGCCAGTTGTTTCTTCTCTTCGCTACGTGACGCCAATTGGATATTCCAAGCGAAGCCAGATCCTTCTCCACCTGATCCTTCCAACGGAGTCTAGGTCTTCCTCTTCCTCTGCTTCTCGCGGTGGGTACTGCGTCGAATATTTTCACAGCTGGAGTGTTTTCATCCATCCGAACAACATGACCTAGCCAGCGTAGCCGCTGTCTTTTAATTCGCTGAACTATGTCAATGTCGTCGTATATCTCGTACAGCTCATCGTTCCATCGAATGCGATATTCGCCGTGTGGCCAACGCGCAAAGGACCATAAATCTTTCGCAGAACTTTTCTCACGAAAACTCGCAACGTCGACTCATCGGTTGTTATCATCGTCCAAGCCTCTGCACCACATAGCAGGACGGGAATTATGAGCGACTTATAGAATTTGGCGTTTGTTCGTCGAGAGAGGACTTTACTTTTCAATTGCCTACTCAGTCCGAAGCAGCACCTGTTGGCAAGAGTAATCCTGCGTTGATTTCCAGGCTGACATTGTTGGTGGTGTTAATGCTGGTTCCTAAATAGACAAAAATTTATCTACACCTTCAAAGTTCTGACTGTCAACAGTGACGTGAGAGCCAAGTCGCGAGTGCGACGACTCTTTGTTTGAAGACAGGAGATATTTCGTCTTGCCCTGGTTCACTGCCAGACCCATTTGCGTTGCTTCGTTGTTCAGTCTGGAGAAAGCAGAACTAACGGCGCGGGTGTTGAGGTCATCGGCATACGCCAGCAGCTGTACACTCCTATAGAAGATGGTACCTTCTCTATTTAGTTCTGCAGCTCGAATAATTTTCTCCAGCAGCAGATTGAAGAAGTCGCACAATATGGAGTCGCCTTGTCTGATGGCGAGAGGATAAAAGTCAAGCACCAGTCCGACCCTCATTAAAAAGGTGGTGAAAACGCTTTTCCCAACGCAAGAACCACAAACGAGTAGAACGATACCAACCAGGATAGAATCTGCAATTGAAGGCGAAAAGGAGGTAATGGTAGTGGCGAGAGATTTGGCAACGCAAAGGTTCCAGGAGTTGATGGCATCCCGAACAAGGCTCTGAAAATTGCCATCAGGCATACCAAGAGGGCATTCGCCGAACTCTACACAAGATGTCTGAATGAAAGAGTATTTCCGAAAGTGTGGAAGAAACAGCGGCTGGTTCTTCTTCAAAAGCCAAACAAACCGGCGGGAGAGCCGAGTGCGTATCGCTCACTCTGCATGATCGGCACTATGGCCAAAATACTGGAAAGACTAATTTGCACACGTCTAGAACGCCACTTAGAAGAAGAGGCTCCTGGGTTATCTGAAAACCAATTTAGATTCAGAAGACATCAGTCCACTTGTGACGGATATTGCGGCCAAGGCCATAGAGGGCACCAGATGGAGGTATGGAGATAACAAATGCTGCGCAGTTGTTACGCTGAACGTGAAAAACGCTTTCAACTCGGCATACTGGCCACATATACTGAGAGCAATAGAGGAAAGAAACACCCCGGGGTATTTTCTGAGGACAATAAGCAGCTATTTTTCTGACAGACTACTGCTGTACGATACCGATGCAGGTCCAAATACCTTCATGGTAATAGGTGGAGTATCACAAGGCTCCATACTAGGTCCACTACTTTGAAATGTGCTGTGCGACGGGGTGTTACGATTATCGCTGCCAAAGGAGGCACAGATAATTAGCTATGTGGACGGCCTTGCCGTAACCATCGTAGCTAAAGAACTCTGGCAGATACAGAACATATGCAATGAGACAGTGGCGAAAATTAAAGACTGGCTTACAAGTACCAAGCTGCAGTTTGCAGGTGAAAAAACAGAGGCAGTGCTCATCACGAGCAGGAAAAAGCTACAATCGGATCTTTTTAAGGTTGGTATCCAGCTCTCAATTGCTCAACAAAAAAAAAATACATTATTTCTCAAGTAATTTTGACAGCTGGTTACGCATTGCGAATGATCCACATTAGAAGAGCAAGAGAGAATAAACAAAGAAAACAAACTTTGTGTGTATTACGTATGTAGTAACATAAATATTTTCATTGCTATTTAAGGAATGTTGTTGATAATTGGTAAGTTTTATACAACACTAGAGGACTCGTCCACGCTTCACTGTGGCTGATACATAGATAATACTACTACCATCTATATATATGATTTCTATTAGTTGGATTATAACTATTAGTTAATGAGATATATTAGGTTGTCAAAAAAGTATCGCGGTATTTTCGCTAGTCGGCGCTGAAAGCGCGTAGTTCTAGTTTTATTCGTCGCATCGGGTCATGGTATACCCATTTCACGCGCTAACACGTGTTTGATTGATTGTCGTTTCTTTTAAGTCGTTCGTGAGTTATAGCGTCGCAAACATGGGGCAAAATAAAGAGAAAATACGGCATATTTTACAGTACTATATACTACGATAAAGGCAAAAATGCATCTCAAGCCGCCAATAAAATTTGTGCAGTTTATAGACTCGATACAGTTTCCATTTCCACCGCACAACGATGGTTTCAACGTTTTCGTTCTGGTGTAGAGGTGGTCGAATTTTCGCCACGCTCCGGAAGGCCTGTCGTGGAAAATTGCGATAAAATCGCTGAATTGGTCGAAAGAGACCGGCATAGCAGTCATCAAACCGTTATAAGCCATTTGAAGAAGCTTGGAGTCACTAAGAAGCTCGATGTATGGGTGCCACACGAATGGATTCAATAAAAATACCGCAAGACTTTTTTGACAACCCAATAATATTTTGTGAAGCAACTTGTGTTAGCTTACAAAAAAAATGGATCATAAAGCATTTCGTGTATTAATAAAGCATCTGGCTTTTTGGGGAAAATACTGTTGAATTTGGGCTCAGGGAAATCCACCGTTGAGAAGATATTTGCTAACCTGGAAACAGGCGAAATGAGCAAAGTAGGTGCCTCGCAAGTTCATAATCCAACAAAAACAACGAATAACTGATTCTGAGAAGTGTTTAAGTGCTCTGTAATCGGAATAAAGCCGAAATTTTTCGTCAGTGATAGAAACATAGCTCCATCATTTCCTACTGGAGTCCAATCGACAGTTATTGTAGTGGACTCCACATGATGAACCGGTTCTTAGGCGTGGAAAAACAAAAAGGCGGCGGGAAAGGTTATGACATCAGTCTTTTGGGATGCACGTGGTATAATACATACTCAACGACTGATTACTGAGCTAGTTATAATCTATTTCACTGCGTATTTGGTTGCAGTTCTTTTCTTCTATTCCAAATATTTAGCAATTGTATTATTTATGAGAAGACTCTGTTTAAAATTGTACGCATATATTCAAATAATTCCGACAAACATGAATATTGAACAAATGCTTATGATTTAAAATATAATTTTTGTATTTATGAGTTGTATTAAATTTTGACATAAAGAGATAAAAGATATCCTATGTCCTTACCCTGGTTCTAAGCTACCTCTTCACCAATTTTCAGCCAAATCGGTTCAGCCGTTCTTGAGTTATAAATGGTGTAACTAACATCAACTTTCTTTTATATATATAGATTTCAAAATGAAATGTACTTCATAATAATGATTTTAACTAATTTATGATGATTTTAACGACTTACTTTGAATTTCTTCCAAGAAACAATTGTTGATTTCATGTTTCTTCGCAAAACCAGGTTTGCCGTATTCGCATTTTATTGAAAAAATGTATTAAAAATTAGTAGTAGATTTCTTTAGAGCTGCATACTAGGACAAGTAAATTTGTCGCAGGAAAGTTACTTGACCGTTTCTTAAGCGTTTTTTTGTATGAAGTTTTTACATTTCTTGAGAGCTGGATACTAAGCTTTAAACAAAACAATCGAAATTTTTAATTTTTTTTTTTTTTTTCGATGTTTACATATTTATTCATAACAGTTATATAATTCCTCTCTATTTTAACAAATTTTCAGCAATTATTTAGGTTTTGCTTTTATCCCACCACTTTTTTCTACCATTTATATACACTTAAAAAACTAAATTTTCCTTCTTGCAATCAATTATTTGGCAACATTATCAATATTTTTTGGTTAAAAGCTTATATATGGAGTATATATAGCTTATATTGTTACACTTTGTATAATTTACAGTACATATATGTGGCAACACCATAAATAATAATTAGTTTTTAATTATCAATGCAACCATGCGTTTTGACATGTTGTCTATCCTTTATTCTATTCTAAATATTGTAATATGTCAATCCACTATGGCAACACTGTAAATATTTTGATATGTCATTAAATCTGCCCTTTTCTAATAAAACTGTCAAAGGGATAGCACGCGTTTTCTTAATATTCACACAATTTGTACACTAGTAAGCTAATTTTGCAATAATATTTTATTTTAATTTATTTAAACTAACAGTAATAAGTAATTCAATTTATTAATAATGAATGTTAAAAAAATTTCATAACATAACATAACACTTTCAGCTGCTAATTGCTCGCCCGAAAATGCTAAAACAAATGCTGCAAAAAGTGATTTCATTTTTTATTCAAAGTATTCACCCAAAATTTTGTGACTTTGGAATTACTGAAGTGACTGGAGAAACTGTTCTTTGTTGTTACACCATGGTATTTATTTAAAGCCTTAAACGACAATCTTCGGTACTGTATTGAACTTTACAATTGAGACATTGAGACATTCTCTTGCTCTTGCAAAACCCTTGCACGGTACACGAATTGCAGAATTTTCCACTTGATGCAACGCCACAACAACAAACACACGCTGAAAAGTATTTGCAATGGCTGTTAAATATCTCAGACCAAAAACCATGTTTATTTTCTTGCAATGATACTGTTACAAAAAGTAGTATTAAGTTGTATTTGTATTGCTATAAGCATTCCTTATTATGAACAATAGCTGTAGGTATATGGAATAGCATTTGTCTTGTTGTAGACATCTGGCGCCGCGGCTGTCTGCTTGCGTCTGGCGCCGTATAGCATTATGTTCTGGTAATTTCCAGACGCGATATTCTAGAAGGACACGTCGGCATCAGCGAGAAGTGCGTGGCTAGATAAGCCGTGGCAGCGCGAACGTAATCGATCAGTGCTAAGAGTAAACTGCTATAGTGTAGACGAGTTGTGAAATAAAGAGTAGTTGAATTAAATTAAACAGTTGTAGTTTTATTTGTCAATCCAGAGATACGAACCTAACAAAGTGGACTAGCAAGCAGTAAAATCGTAGCAATTGGTGTCAGAAATGGGATTGTCAAATAATCCAAATTCAAGATGGTTTAAATTCGGAGAATTGAGAATTCAGCAATTAAAAAAGGAACTGGAGGAGCGTAATTTGCCGATAAGCGGGCAAAAGGCGGATCTGCAGGCACGATTACGTGAAGCAATGGAAGCGGATGGAATTAATGTGGACGAGTTCGAATTTGTTGGGCCAGAAACTTCTACAAAGGTAGAAGAGAAAGTAGAAGAACAACGAACATCATCAAGTGTAGACATGAACACGTTGTTAGTGGCTATACAGCAAATAGCTGAAAATACATCGCAGTTAAAGTCTTGCCTTACACAACAAATGACTGAAAATAATACGCAGTTAGAAAAGCGTTTGGTACAACAGATTACAGAAAATAATACACAAGTGCAAGAGAAATTTTCAAAATTTGAAGACGAATTAAGCACAATAAAAAAATGACGAAGAAAATTTAAGATCAGAATTTCTTCAACTGAGTAATCGTGTGCGAGAACTGCAACTACATGGCCCTGCACCATCAACAAATAATCAGAGATTGAAGGCACCCACATTCGATGGAAGTATTCCATTTCAAATTTTCAAACTTCAGTTTGAAAAGACAGCAATGGCCAATAATTGGAATGCAGCGGACAAGGTGGCGTCCTTGTTTGTATCATTGAAAGGACCTGCGGCAGAAATCCTTCAGACTATTCCAGACTGTGAACGGGACAACTATGAGGCATTGATGAGTGCGATAGAAAGACGATATGGTAGTGAGCACCGGAAACAAATATACCAGATCGAACTGCAAAATAGGGGTCAGAAAATGAACGAGTCATTGCAAGAGTTCGCAACTGAAATAGAACGACTGGCTCATTTGGCAAATGCAGATGCACCTGTGGATTACATTGAGAGGGTAAAAATTCAATGTTTCATAAATGGAATTCGTGATGTGGACACCAAACGCGCCACATATGCATTGCCAAAAAGAACGTTTGCTGAAACGGTTTCGCACGCCCTCACACAGGAAACAGCTTCCCTACTAAGTAAACCAGCACACAAGGTACAAAGGGTTGAAATGGAAAAACCGGCGCTGATGGAAGAAATATTGAAGACTCTGAAGACAATTGCTGCACCGCGAGTAAATACAACAGGCAGATGTTTCAACTGTGGAAAAGCGGGTCACTTTGCCCGAAATTGCAATATAAAAGTAAACCCATCAAAACGGAAACAACCAACAGATAACGAGGACGAAGCATCCACATCTCACAAGTCGTTAAACTAAAACGGAACAGTTCAAAGGGGCGTGAGCTGGTTCCCACAACTATTTGCCCCGCCATCTCGATATCACAAATAGGTCGCTATGACAACAATCTTACTATCAACGGCATCGTAAATGGACGACTGTCAACGCTTACTTTGGATACTGGTGCCACACATTCAATTATCCGACCGGATGTGGTAAGAGGAATGGTTGAACCATTAGTCGGTTGCAAGCTTCGAACGGCCACCGGGGAGGAAGCAGCTGTCGCGGGAAAAGTGTTTTGCGAAGTGATGATTGGTACCCTGGAAGTTAATCACACCTTCATCGTAGCAGAAATCACGGATGAAATTATAATGGGAGTAGATTTCATGATTGATCACGGGGTTACTTTGGATTTAAACAAGCAAATGCTGTTTTGCCAGAACATGGAGATGCCTATAAACACCGGATATGTGACCCAACGTTGAAAGTAAGAGGGTGATCGTTGATGATAATCAGAGTATTCCACCAAAATCTGAGGCGATTGTATGGGCTAAAGTGAATGGAGGAGGTGGGACTGAAGAGTTGTGGATTGTGGAACCAACAAAAATAGATACATCCATATTGGTAGGAAGAACGCTTGTGAAAACTAGAGAAGACGCCACCATTCCGGTCAGAGTAGTGAATGAATTCAACACGCCTATAAGTCTGAAGAAAGGAGCAGTAATTGGATAGTGCCAGAATATAAGTGCAATAGCACGATGCGAACGGTCACAACAGAAGCCTACTATTGAGCCACAGCAGATAAGTCCTACACTCCTAAATAATTTGCTGAACGAACTGCATGGAAATGAAAAATTAAAAGCAGAAAAACTATTAGAAAAATACGCATCCATATTTGCAAACGAAGGAAATACAGGAAGAACCGGCATTGTCAAACATCGCATAAATACTGGAGACGCTAAACCAATCCGACAAGCTCCGCGTAGGGTTCCACTAGCAAAACGTGAGGATGCTAACAAAATTATTGAAGACATGCACAAAAACGGTGTAATCGAACCTTCAATAAGTCCATGGAGCTCACCTATCGTCTTAGTTAAAAAGAAAGATGGTAGCACCCGTTTCTGCGTAGATTATAGGAAGTTGAATGATGTCACAAAGAAAGACAGTTATCCTCTACCAAGAATCGACGATTCATTAGACACCTTGTCTGGAGCGAAATGGTTTTCTACATTAGATCTACAAAGTGGATATTGGCAAGTCGAGATTGATGAATGTGACCGTGAAAAGACCGCTTTCAGTATTGGCGACGGGTTATGGGAATTCTCTGTGATGCCATTTGGGTTATGTAATGCGCCTGCAACGTTCGAGCGACTGATGGAACATGTGTTAAAAGGACTCAACTGGAAGACATGTTTGGTGTATCTTGATGACATTATCATCATGGGAAAAAGTTTTGATGATCATCTGAAAAATCTAGAGGAAGTCTTTCAGCGAATAGCATCAGCCGGATTACGCTTGAATCCCAAAAAGTGTTCATTATGGAAGAAGCAGGTCACATATCTCGGACATAAAGTGTCAACTGAGGGAATTCACACCGAGGAAGGAAAAATAAAAGCAGTGAAAGATTGGCCTCGACCCACCAACATTCATGAACTCCGCAGCTTCCTCGGCTTATGTACGTATTACCGCCGTTTTGTACATGGATTTGCGAACGTGGCTAGAAGTTTACATGATTTAACAAAGAAGAATCGCCCGTTTGTATGGCAGTTGGAACAAGAAAAAGCGTTTGAGCAGCTTAAAGAACTACTTTGTACGGCGCCGATGTTGGCTTATCCAATACCTGGAAAGAAATTCATCCTGGATACAGATGCGAGCGCTTATGGAATTGGAGGTGTCCTGTCTCAGCTCATCGACGGACAAGAAAGAGTAATTGGGTATTACAGCAGAGTGCTCGGGAAACCAGAGAAAAACTACTGTGTGACGCGAAAAGAACTACTAGCTGTGGTGGAATGTATAAAACATTTCCACAAGTATTTGTATGGACAACGATTCTTGCTGAGGACTGATCATGCAGCATTAAAATGGTTATTACAGTTTAAGAATCCGGAAGGCCAAATTGCACGATGGATCGAAAGATTACAGAATTACGACTTCGAAACGGAACATCGAAAGGGGATTCACCACAAAAATGCGGATGCATTATCACGTCGCCCTTGTCCACTGGAATGTAAACATTGCTCCAAATCAGAGGGAAAAGAAGGTATAATCGACGTGCGATTACTGAATATAGAACCTGAAGATGATTGGACTCCTCATCGCATCAGAATCAATCAGCTGGAGGACCCTGATCTTGCAAAGCTGGTAATGGCCAAAGAAAATGGGGTACGACCACCAAAGGAACAAATAAGTAACGAGAGTCCAACGGCAAAAGCATATTGGGCCCAATGGAACAGCATAAACCTCGTTAATTGATACCTTCATCGTACCTGGGAAAGCGAAGATGGCAAACAGTCTCGTCTGCTGATCATAGTACCGAAGTCCATGATCCCGAAAGTATTGAAAGAATATCACAATGGACCTAGTAGAGGGCACCTTGGGATTACAAAAACTATTGAGAAGATTAAACAACGGTTCTACTGGATCGGTTGTCGAGATTCCATAGCGGAATGGATAAGTAATTGCGTAGAGTGCATGGCAGCTAAAGGTCCTAAAGCCAAGAGTCGCGGTAGGCTACAACAGTACAACGTGGGATCACCATTTGAACGAGTCGCAATGGATGTTGCAGGTCCGTTCCCAACCAGTACGGCCGGAAACAAATATCTACTGGTTGTCATGGACTATTTCAGTAAATGGCCAGAAGTATATGCCTTACCAAACCAAGAAGCGAAGACAATAGCCGAAGCGTTTGTAGAAAATTGGATAACAAGGTTCGGAGTGCCCGTCGAATTACACTCAGATCAAGGCAGGAATTTCGAATCTTCCATTTTCCAAGAAGTCTGTACATTATTGGGCATCCACAAGACACGGACAACAGCGTTACATCCACAATCAGATGGAATGGTGGAGAGATTCAACCGAACGCTCGAAGAACATCTGCGGAAAATCGTTGATAAAGATCAACGGAATTGGGACAAGTGCATCCAGATGTTCCTGCTGGCGTATCGTTCAGCGAAGCACGAGACAACTGGTTACACGCCAGCAAAGATTACCATGGTAATCTTAAGACAGCACACGCATCTGATGAGCAATAAGATGAAGGACCGGTTCGATCAAGCGGTTTTGAAGAAGGTGATCTGGTCCTGTTGTACAATCCACTTCGAAAGAAAGGCTTGTCCCCGAAATTGCAGAAAGCCTGGGAAGGACCCTATATGGTGATAAAACGACTTAATGACGTGGTATACCGCATACAAAGAAATGGGAAAGCACGATGTAAAATGAAAGTAGTGCATTTGGAGAGGCTCGCCCCATTTGGTTCAAGAGGATTTGTGCCTAATCGGGACGATTAGGCTTTAGTGGAGGGCAGTGTTACAAAAAGTAGTATTAAGTTGTATTTGTATTGCTATATGCATCCCTTATTAAGAACAATAGCTGTAGGTATATGGAATAGCATTTGTCTTGTTGTAGACATCTGGCGCCGCGGCTGTCTGCTTGCGTCTGGCGCCGTATAGCATTATGTTCTGGTAATTTCCAGACGCGATATTCTAGAAGGACACGTCGGCATCAGCGAGAAGTGCGTGGCTATATAAGCCGTGGCAGCGCGAACGTAATCGATCAGTGCTAAGAGTAAACTGCTATAGTGTAGACGAGTTGTGAAATAAAGAGTAGTTGAATTAAATTAAACAGTTGTAGTTTTATTTGTCAATCCAGAGGTACGAACCTAACAAAGTGAACTAGCAAGCAGTAAAATCGTAACAATACGTAAAAATATAATTGCAACATTGTGTAAGCGATGGCAACTCTGTTGCCCATCAAGTGTCAAATAAAATAAAGCAAGTGGCAGCAACCAAAGACACAGTCAACGAGCAACCGTCAGCGAGTGAGCAACATAAACAAAATATTTGAGAACATCCAGTAAAGTTGAATAAGTGTAACATTTTTCTTATATTCACAATAAAGTTTTGTATTATTATATATACATAAGTGTTTGACTGTGCACACGAGTACGGTGTTTCTCTACAGTTCAGAAGTGGGATGATAAACCCATACACGTCTACAAACATAGTAAGTATATGTATGTGCGTTGGTGAAGGGCTATAGGCACCGGCAGATATATATACGCGATACGTAAAAACGATACGATGGTGAAGATCAGTGATCTGAAGGTGGAACAACTGAAGAGGTTGCTACGGGAAAGGCAATTAGCGACGACTGGCACGCGAGACCAGTTGTTGCAACGTCATAGCGCATATGAGGAGTCCGACGAGGTGGAAATCCAAGAGATCAACGTTACGGAGGAGTCATCCGAGATGTCAACGGTGGCACAACTGCAGCAGGAGATGAAGCAGTTACGCGAGATGATGGTGCAGCTGCTACAAGCGCAAAACAACGGGACTGGTACAGTTAGCATGAAAGAGGTACAAACGGTACAAAACGCAAATAGCAACGATAGCGCAGTCGCAGTCAACGGCGGCGCAGGCGTTCAGAGTCACGCCACTGACGCTATTTCAACGAACGACGACAGCACGGTGGCAACTAACAACAACGTTACAACACGCATTCAAAGCAACGGTGATATTTCTGCGAACGGGAATATTTCAACAAACGGGAATATGCGACACGCGTCAGTTAAAGAAATTGCAAATACCCTGCCGGAATTTGATCCAACGAATAACGCAAGCATTACGGTAGAGCAATTTATTGATAGAGTTGATCGAGTAGTGGAAGCATATAGATGGGACGAGAAATTTTTATTGTTAGCTATTTACACACGTTTAAAAGGAGTTGCACGTATGTGGTTGGATGCATCACCCACATTACACACAACTTGGGAAAATTTTGCTGATGCGTTACGACACGAATTTGGTTCAGATCGAGACGAGGCAGAAATTCATTTCGTGATGGCCAATGCAACGAGGAAGCCAAAAGAAATCGTAAAAGAATATTGTTTTCGAGTGGCGGCACTAGGTATACGTTACAAACTGAGTGAGGCAGCCATTATACGTTATGCAAGAGCTGGGTTAAAACATAGAGAACTCCAACAAAGCATTGCAGTAATGAAGTTTACAACATTGAAGCAAATGAGAGACGCCATCGAGGACTATTTCATTAATCGCGGAGGGCTAAGTGAGCCACAAGTACATCAACCAAGGAAGCGAGACAACAATAACGAAAAATATGCTGAGTCAACGAAAGAAAGTGGTGAATTTAAAGCACAATTGAAATGCTACAATTGCAACGTACCTGGACATTTCGCCAACAAATGTCCATTGCCGCAGAAACGACATCGCTGTACAACGTGTAACAAAGTTCATCCCAAACGGAGGAAATTGTGAGAAGACGACAGTAACGTTACGACGACTCGGTGCAATCAACCTTGACGAATGTTTCAAGAAGTTAGTTTACATAAAAGCGCAACCGTATATCGCATTCATCGACACGGGCAGCCAATGCAGCATCATTCGTAGGTCAGTAGCCAAGCGCATCGACGATAAAGCCGTAAAATGCTGCTTACAAGTAAAAGGCATTTGCGGAGGGGTGCGTGCGTTCACGGAGGCTATTACCATAGACATCACCATCGACGGAATCAACATCGAGACGCAAGCCTACATCGCTGATGACGAGTTACTAGAACAAGACGTTTTAATAGGTCAAGATGTTATCATCAATGCAAACACTACGCTGAAAATTGAAAATGGTCGCACAATATTCGGAAGCAGACGAGCAGTACAGACAACGGTAATAACTGAGAGCAATTTTTCCAATTAATGTCCAATTTCAGCAATGAAGCAGAACGAAATAAGATACAAAGTCTTCTGGCAAGCTATGCCGATGTTTTCTCCAGTGGGCTGAAAGATATTGGGAAAACTGACGTAGTTCAAGCTAGCATCGAACTTGAGAGCAATCGCACCATATTTCAAGCGCCTTATCGTATCCCAGAACCGAAGCGTGATATTGTCAACAGGATGGTTGAGGAGTTGCTTGAGCGTGATATTATCACGAAATCGACATCCGAATACGCAAGTCCCGTGGTCTTAGTCAAAAAGCAGAATGGAAGTGATCGGTTATGTATCGATTATCGACGAATTAATAAGGTATCAAAGAAAGAGAATTTTCCAGTCCCGAATATTGAAGAACGGCTACACGAAGCGAAACGTTTCCGATACTTTTCGTCACTCGATTTTAATAGTGGGTACTATCAGATCAAAATGGCACCCGATAGTAGGAAATACACCGCTTTTATCACGACGGACGGTCTATATGAGTTCAAACGCATGCCGTTTGGTTTAAAGAATGCACCAGCTGTGTTTAATAGACTCATGGCAGAAATCCAAAGACGGGTGGAGACGGGCGACATGCTGCATTATATGGATGACATCCTAATCGGCAGCAATTCTTTCGACGAAATGTATACAAAGCTTTCTCGTATACTCCAAGTACTACGTACCTGTGGACTCACATTGAACGTTAACAAATGTGAGTTGTTCACGCAAACAATAACGTTTTTGGGACATCAGCTAACTCCTGAAGGCATCAGTCCGGGCAACGTCAAAACCAACGCTATCGTAAATTTTCCACAGCCGAGAAATGTCACTGAAGTACGAAAATTCTTAGGTCTCAGTGGCTACTTCCGAAAATTCGTCGCTGGTTATTCCATTATTTCTGAACCATTACGCAAATTGGTACGCAACAACACCGCATTCGCATGGGGACTACAGCAAGAGTCAGCATTCAACGAACTCAAAACCGCATTATTATCGAAACCAACCATGGTCAACTACCGCATCGAAGCCGAACACGAACTACATACAGACGCAAGCTCTATCGGCCTTGCAAGCGTTTTGTTGCAAGTCGAGAATGGACAACTGCACCCGATCTCATATTTTAGTCGCTCTACTACAGACAACGAAAAACGTTTCCATAGCTATGAACTCGAAGCATTAGCGATTGTGGAATCATTGGAAAGATTCAAATAACGGGTGATTTTTTTGAGGTTAGGATTTTCATGCAGTAGTATTTGACAGATCACGTGGGATGTCAGACATGGTGTCAAAGAGAAAGATGCTCAGTATGCTTTGACATTTCATCATGAATAGACTTACTAACGAGCAACGCTTGCAAATCATTGAATTTTATTACCAAAATCAGTGTTCGGTTCGAAATGTGTTTCGCGTCCGTGTCCGATGAGCGATGAGGCTCATTTCTGGTTGAATGGCTACGTAAATAAGCAAAATTGCCGCATTTGGGGTGAAGAGCAACCAGAAGCCGTTCAAGAACTGCCCATCCATCCCGAAAAATGCACTGTTTGGTGTGGTTTGTACGCTGGTGGAATCATTGGACCGTATTTTTTCAAAGATGCTGTTGGACGCAACGTTACGGTGAATGGCGATCGCTATCGTTCGATGCTAACAAACTTTTTGTTGCCAAAAATGGAAGAACTGAACTTGGTTGACATGTGGTTTCAACAAGATGGCGCTACATGCCACACAGCTCGCGATTCTATGGCCATTTTGAGGGAAAACTTCGGACAACAATTCATCTCAAGAAATGGACCCGTAAGTTGGCCACCAAGATCATGCGATTTAACGCCTTTAGACTATTTTTTGTGGGGCTACGTCAAGTCTAAAGTCTACAGAAATAAGCCAGCAACTATTCCAGCTTTGGAAGACAACATTTCCGAAGAAATTCGGGCTATTCCGGCCGAAATGCTCGAAAAAGTTGCCCAAAATTGGACTTTCCGAATGGACCACCTAAGACGCAGCCGCGGTCAACATTTAAATGAAATTATCTTCAAAAAGTAAATGTCATGAACCAATCTAACGTTTCAAATAAAGAACCGATGAGATTTTGCAAATTTTATGCGTTTTTTTTTTTAAAAAAGTTATCAAGCTCTTAAAAAATCACCCGTTACTACGTATACGGAAAGAAGATCAAAGTTATTACCGATTGCAACGCTTTACGAACAACGATGGAGAAGCGAGAGCTTATACCACGCATTGCCCGATGGTGGTTGAGAATCCAAGAATTCGACATTGAAATTCAACATCGACCAGAAGCTCGTATGGCCCATGTCGATGCGTTGAGCCGTGCACCTTATGAAGATGCACACGAAATAAATGCCGCTGATCTCAAAATTTCCAAGATGATTATCGACCAGGCAGATTGGTTGTTTAGTGTTCAGCTACAAGACGAGAAAATAAGAAACATCGTTAACGAAGTACAGAATGAGGTGAAGCCAGAATATCCCGACTACGTTGTTGAACTGGGACGCCTATATCGAAAACACGACAACAAACTACTATGGGTTGTTCCAAAGCAATTAAGGTTCCAAATACTGCACGAATGCCACGATAAGGCAGGTCATATGAGCGTTGACAAAACAATGAAACGAATTCTCAATCTCTTCAGGTTTCCTCGAATGCGCAATTACGTAAAGAGCTACATCAACTGTGTGTGGGTTGTGCTTTAAATAAAACCCCTGGCGGACGACGTGAGGGTCGATATCACTACGACAACGTTAAGCCAATACCGTTCACGACAATACACATTGATCATTTGGGTCCGTTCCCAAAAAGTTCAAAACGCACGAGCATGTGTTGGTAATTGTAGATTCATTTACCAAATTCACAATCCTACGAGCAGTCAAGAGTACCGCAACAAGCCATGTAATTCCGGTATTGCTTGAGATCACGAGCTATCTAGGAATGCCTGAACGTATCATATCCGACCGAGGAACGGCCTTCACTTCAAAAGCGTTCCAAAAGTTTTGCGATGAAAACAACGTCAAACATATTCTCAACGCAGTGCGGACGCCACGCACTAACGGACACGCTGAACGAGCAAACCGCGTCATCCTATCCATGCTACTACCTTCTACTGATGACGAAAGACGATGGGACGACAAATTACGTCAAATACAATGGAGCATTAATACCATCCCGAATAAAACCACAGGTTGTACACCATTCCGACTACTTTATGGGTACGTGCCTCGAGACATCCTGCAGAATCAACTTATCCAGGCACTTCAAGACGATGATGTTGACCTGATAAACGACACCGACCTACAGCAACTACGAGTCGACACAGCTCAACGAATAAACGACGTAAGAGCACAAGCCAAGAAGCTATATGACGCAAAGCATAATCAACCGAAGACGTACAACGAAGGTGATCTCGTATTGACTACAAACGAACCAATAAGCTCTGGTACATCACGTAAACTAGAACCACGATTCAGAGGACCATTCATCATCACCAAAGTCCTGCCAAATGATCGTTATGTAATTGAAGACTTACCTCATGCCGAGCGAACGCAACGTCACTACAAAGCCGTATTTGCATCAGATCAACTTAAAACTTGGTGCATGTTACCACCAGATGATCCAGGCGACATAGACGACATAGACAACGAAGATGAGAGCACCATGGGCGAGGGCGCCACATTCGGTCAGGAAAGCCGACTGTAAGCGATGGCAACTCTGTTGCCCATCAAGTGTCAAATAAAATAAAGCAAGTGGCAGCAACCAAAGACACAGTCAACGAGCAACCGTCAGCGAGTGAGCAACATAAACGAAATATTTGAGAACATCCAGTAAAGTTGAATAAGTGTAACATTTTTCTTATATTCACAATAAAGTTTTGTATTATTATATATAAGTGTTTGACTGTGCGCACGAGTACGGTGTTTCTCTACAATTGTTTTAGCTGTCATTTTACATAAAGACATATTACGTCGTTAAATTGTTAAGGATGATAAGTTTTAAATATATTTTATAAATTCTACTTAAATTGAAAAGATTTGTTACAATTTTTTTGTTAAGAATGAATATAGAATGTGCACGAATTCACAATAGTCATTCTCAATAAATTGCCCGAGTGAGCCGTTCATATATTCTGTAATGAGTGCTCTTTATTCGCAGGGTATATGTTCCATAAATATGCCGCGAACAAAAAAAAAAAAAACAAATAGGTATAAAAAATTATTTAATTGAAGTATTTGAACATTTTAATTAATTATCTTAAGGCTTAGGCAATGGTTTGAAGAATTTTGTAATTTTTTCTTGCTTAGCAGTTTTCAAAAGCTCCTTCAATTCAGACTGATACACAGCAGTCGCATTAGCAATTGGCTCTTACAAATTAGACTTCGTTCTATAGACGGATCAATGTTCATAAAGAAATCGCAGAGCTCATTTGCCATTCTTAAACCTTCACTAATGCCCGGTTTCACAGTCCATACTTATGTTGTGCTTTAGATAAAACAGGAAAATAGTGTTTTACAGTACATACTTAGGTTATGCTTAAGCACTGAAAATGGGAGGCTTAAGCAATGCTTAAATAACAGCTGATTTTTGTTTTGAATTTGCTTTGAATTATCAGCGACATCTTGCGTAGCGTAGGGCAAGTGTCAGTACGCTTGCACTCAATAACAGCTTATACTTTTCCTTCAGTTCCCATAGGTGCTCCGAATCGCTAGTGATGAAATTTGGGGTTCTTTTGTTGTTTTTATCAATTTTTGATATAATTTTCCTCGCAAATTTATGTATTGTCTGTTATAATTTAAATATTTCAAACATATTTTTATGGATGACATTTGTAAAACATATGTTGCCCATAACGTGCCATATATCATAATAAAATTTTATAGAAATTAAGCATTGACTGTGAAACGCAAACGACTACTCAGTTTGCAACAATGCTTAGCTAAGATTTTATTAAGGCACAACTTAAGTATGGACTGTGAAACCGGGCATAAGATTTTTCAAATTGAATATCACGTTTCCAGTGCTTGTTGAAGCCTCTTTTTCAATAGGTTGTGAATTTAACATTTCCTCCAAGTCGGTTTCAGTCAAATTTTCATCTTGCGATTCAAGCAATTCCTGGGTGTTACTTGATTATATCTGTTCGAACCCATCTCGTCCTATTCCATTAGCGACTTCGGTTATGTTTGCCGTCAAAATTTGAGCTTGCACAGATTCTTCGTCATTTCAACTTTTATGAATTTGTACACCATAACGTTTATGTGGCTTAATTGTGTGAGCACAAGTGTACTTTGTTTATTAAGGTATAAGGTTGCTTTCATTCAACCGATCGCTGCGAAGGCGGCTTGGTTAAAAGTCCTCGGCGATATCATTTAATAACATTACTTTAGGCTAACTTGTAATAAGATCTATTTTACTTTTTTATTAATCCATTTGACAAGAATATTGGGTTGGATACCTTTTTGAATAATTTTATTATTATGTATGTACTTATTAGATCCGGGAATAAAGAAAACGCGAATAAGGAGCTTTTACTGTATTTATAAATCAAGCTGAACGGATTTGGCTGAAAACTGGTGATGAAGTAGCTTGGAGCCTCGGGACGAGCATAGACTACTTTCTATCGTTTTATGTTAAAAGTCAGAACAATTCATAAATAAAAAAATTATATTTAAAAACCTATGCGCTTGTTCAATATTTATGTTAGAATCATTTAAACATTTTTTCTTCAAAAATACAAACTAAAATCGCACAGCTACTGGTCGGGTATAGTGGTTTTTGTTAACATACACATATGTACATTTATATCATTTATGGTGATAGTTATAACATTATAAGACAAGTTTGAATCATAATTTGTGTTGAGTGCATAATAGCTGAAAATATTCCTGAAGCATTGCACAGAACAATGAAATATTTAAAATTAACGATCAAGTCTATGTTTTCTTACGTGTAGTATCTGGGTTTTAGCCGACAAATTTGCAATTACATTCGATGAATGTTGGACAAAACATTGCCATATTATTTGGTACAGGGAGTAGGACACACCTTCTTCTCCGCTACTCCTGCACCATATCTATCTCACTTTTCTCCCAAACGCGTTCCCTGATTATTTGATAGCGAAGGAGATCAGAGAATTTCTGACAGCTGATTTTAGAAAAGGCGGGAGGCCAGAAATAAACCGCTATAATTACTTGACGAAATTAATGTGAAATGAAATTTCATTGAACTGTGCGAACATATCTTGGCAAAATAAATGTTTATGTACATTAATTAGTGATTTTACATTTTATCATTTATATATGTACTAGCTGACCCCGCAGCCGTTTTCCTGCGTGAAATTATGTGTTTTGTAATGAAAAAAAGACAAAAATTCATATTGCGTTGATAATCATTTATTTGCGATTTTTCTACATTTTTTTCAATGTAACGCAGCTTGATAAACAACATTTTTTCGTTTCTGATCCAGTGCGTAAATGTAGGGAGAAGATAGTTTTCCAACTCGTGAGCACGCCACGTATTTTTGGCCGTGTGAAAAACATAGCAGTTCCAAATTTATGCCACACATTTTTAGCAACTATCCTTTTGTCCTGATATTTGTCATCTCAAATGCAACTTTTACTGGAAATGGAATCCGTTTGAACTGAAATGGTAAATCGATAGAACTCAAAGCAATTCGTAGAATCAAGCATTCTGCCCCTTGTATTCGATAGGTGCATCACAATCAGTTGGGTTCCATTACACAGTTTTGATACATGAAGATTGGGAAACATAATAATGACAGATCCAATTTTGAGACACAAATGATGCGGCGGTATACCAAGCCTCTCCAAAGAATTTAAACATTCTATTGGATAATTCACGGCGTCGTCTTCATTGTCAAGACGATCGATCGATTTGTATGAGCGCAAGTCAAGACTTTGAATCTTCCAGGTTAAGTCGTCTACATCGGTATTTTTGGCAGCTATCATTGCACGTAGTTATGATAATTTGGCCAATGTTCTGATAAGCATTCGTGATGAGTCGATCTTTCGTGAATCGATAAACGGCAGATGAAATTGATATCAAACCACCAGAAGTATCAACCGGAATTGATCCCTGTCTAATTTTTAGCGAAGACGATGTAAAATGTCTTCGACAATGCCATTTTTGTTCGTATCCCATAATAGAAGCCGATTTGAAGGCATTTGCAATTCAGTGATTATCATTTTCCCGCAATTGTAATTGCTGGCTTGCTTCTCAAAAAGTTGCACACTCCGAACCATTCACAGTACGCAATGACACAAATGAAGTTGAACCGCGAACATTTATCAATAGCAACCGAAGGTAGAAACAGTCGTCGTTTTTCGGGTGGATTGTGTAAATTCGTCCTAATGCATTAGTTGATAACACACCTGGATGTCCATCTACTGCTTGCCCTTGCTTTCTGCGTAACTATTTCTTCGACGATACCTTCTATGTATAATATCAAGGTATTTCCGAGTGTCCTCGCAAACGGATCACTGACGAAAGTTGAGCAAAAACTCATGAATGTTCATTTTGTTGCTGGCGGTGCTGGCTGCATTTTATTCCCTGAGTTGAAATACACTCTTTGGTCATTCTCCAAATTAACTGCGATACGCACAACAGTCGGAAAACGTTCATGAATTGCAAAATAAAATATCCTACAAAGCGCTTTATTGCAGTTCCTGTATCGACCGTATCGTTCAAGAACAATAACCGCCATGTTGCTTCCTTTGGTGACGTATTTATAAACGTATTTTATCGATCACACCAAACTGCAATACTCAACATTGATATGAGTGTAAAATGTGAATTAGACAATAATGGAGATCCATGTGTTGTCAACTTCGATATTCACTCTTCAAAATTGGATGCTGAATGTTCCGCCATTGTCGTCTGGTGAGCAATGCCAATAGAGTGGATATCCCTCATTTCTAGTTTGTGTTTCCGAAAGAAAAGCACGTGGATAGTGTTCCGTGCATTTATTGTCAGTCATATAAACCGAAAAGGAATTGTGGTGTCCACAAGGTCCATGAACCATATTAGTTTTCATCACTTCGTATAATACTGGATCTTTCTCTGCATCAGGAATTTCTGCAGAAATGATTTCATCAATTTGATCTGGTGTAACCGTCATCCACCATCCAAAGAAGAATGTGTGCATGCGGCAAACCTCTCTTTAGCCACTCAACATAGTACATCTAGCATCTAACAGCACTATATATACGTTGTTTCAAGATAAAGTCCATCAAAGCTGTTGCTTGAAAAGTCGTGAAAAGTTGATTGACCGCGATCCATATTACCGCACGTATGTCATCGCATCCTGGGGGTACTCGGTCATGTGGCTTGGGCTGCTAATATACTTATGTTGATGCCAAAAGAAACGCCGACCGATATTAGCGCGACCTCTTCGTGGCATCGTAACAAATTTCAATTTGTAATTTGATCACTTTATGTGTGTTACATTTTCACTGAATAATTTTCAAAAATTTTTGAAGCAAACGACAAATTTTAACGATTTAAAAACTGAAAAACAAAACAAAAAAAATGAAATGAAAAGTTGTATGGAAAGAATTAACTTTTTGGAATTGTCCAATTTTCCGACTTTTCCTCACGAAAAACATAGAGTTTTTTTATTTCTAAACCTTCCCCGATTCACACAGAATATTCTCTTGAAAATTTCATCAATATTGGTTCAGCCGTTCTCTAAGCGTCACTAACGAACAAAAATTCATTCGTTTGTGAGAAAAAGAAAAGGGCTGTTTTTAGGGGTTTTCCGGCAATTATTCGAATTTTTTTCTCCGCATAAACCATCCCTGAACCTCAACGAACATTTTAAAAAAAGAATTATCAAATTTAGTTCAGTCGTATGAAAGTTATGAGCGTACATACATTTTGACGATTCATTTTTATTTATATAGATGTATGCATTTTCAAAGTGTTTAATTTAGTGTTTTGTATAATTTATTAAATAACCAATCTAATAGTTTTCAGCAGGGGCATCATTGGCAAATGTTATAAAAAATGCTAGTTTTGACAGCTCTCTCTCAAATCAAACTGCACTGTTCACTATTAAAAGAAGCATATATGTGCATGTGCAACGATATGCGATGTGGATGCAGAAACCGCGATGTCCTGCACACAAGGACCGCGACAGACTGCGAACGACATCCGTCAACTATTAAAATACACACGATCATATGGACACAGTTATTTTGACAGCTGCACGACTACACGACTGTAGGCCGACAGTTGTCGCTCTCGCTAACTTCAATATATTTTTATATTTCGCAACGACAGTATAGTTGAAGATAGAGAGAAGAGGTAGAGTGGTGTTGCTACTAAAATGTAAAATTATTCACAGCTCCAACAAACTTGACGTTATTTTACAAATAAAAGCATAAAATAGCTCTATTATATCCTTTGCAATAACAATTAAAAATTTGAAACAAAAATGTTTAGCTATTTACTTAGTTTTTGCACAAAAAAATTTCACTTTGAACTAAATATTGAAATTTCATTGGAAAGCAAGGTATAAGTTTGGCCACAACGAAATTGTGTACATGCAAAATGGACAGCTGTGTTGCCCTGTGTACATGCCGGCCATTGGTATGCTGCTGCCATCTTACAAATGTTCATGAAGTAGGATTCACAACGCCATTTTCAGCTCACTGTCGTGCTGCTGCAGTCTGTCGCTGTCATTGCGTTCAGCCATGACGGTGTTATTACACCATTTGTATTTTTGTATGCATTATTCCTTACGGGGCATCTCGACAGGATAAAATGTATAGCATACTAATTGTATTGCCGTGCCTATTGCCTGTGGGGACTCCACATTGCTTATTGCTTACAATATATGGCAAATGAATTAATATTCCATAAAATTACTTACAGTTACTTCAGCAGTTTGACAGCGCAGTATTCATTTCTTTGAAAATTTCGAAGAGGCAACATATCCCCTTTGCACATTTACCGGCGGCATTTTCATTTCGGTAATATGAAATTTAGAAGAGCGAGTATTAAGACGGTTGTGTTATATTATAAAAATTAGGAACTTTTCAAAATAACAAAAATTAATATATACTTTAATATTGTTAATTTACAGAAAAATTATGCAAGTTGAGTTGGGAATGAGCGAAGTCTTAAATTTAATTAACTTATAACGGGTGATTTTTTAAGAGCTTGATAACTTTTTTAAAAAAAAAAACGCATAAAATTTGCAAAATCTCATCGGTTCTTTATTTGAAACGTTAGATTGGTTCATGACATTTACTTTTTGAAGATAATTTCATTTAAATGTTGACCGCGGCTGCGTCTTAGGTGGTCCATTCGGAAAGTCCAATTTTGGGCAACTTTTTCGAGCATTTCGGCCGGAATAGCCCGAATTTCTTCGGAAATGTTGTCTTCCAAAGCTGGAATAGTTGCTGGCTTATTTCTGTAGACTTTAGACTTGACGTAGCCCCACAAAAAATAGTCTAAAGGCGTTAAATCGCATGATCTTGGTGGCCAACTTACGGGTCCATTTCTTGAGATGAATTGTTGTCCGAAGTTTTCCCTCAAAATGGCCATAGAATCGCGAGCTGTGTGGCATGTAGCGCCATCTTGTTGAAACCACATGTCAACCAAGTTCAGTTCTTCCATTTTTGGCAACAAAAAGTTTGTTAGCATCGAACGATAGCGATCGCCATTCACCGTAACGTTGCGTCCAACAGCATCTTTGAAAAAATACGGTCCAATGATTCCACCAGCGTACAAACCACACCAAACAGTGCATTTTTCGGGATGGATGGGCAGTTCTTGAACGGCTTCTGGTTGCTCTTCACCCCAAATGCGGCAATTTTGCTTATTTACGTAGCCATTCAACCAGAAATGAGCCTCATCGCTCATCGGACACGGACGCGAAACACATTTCGAACCGAACACTGATTTTGGTAATAAAATTCAATGATTTGCAAGCGTTGCTCGTTAGTAAGTCTATTCATGATGAAATGTCAAAGCATACTGAGCATCTTTCTCTTTGACACCATGTCTGACATCCCACGTGATCTGTCAAATACTACTGCATGAAAATCCTAACCTCAAAAAAATCACCCGTTACAAGCATAATTCAATATGTTAATGCTCATTTTAAATTTATTATTTTAATTGGTATATAAACTTTATGCCACAATTATTATATAGTAGTCGAAAAGTATGTCTTCTTATTTTTCCCAGAAATACATCTGCGAAAAAAAGGATCTTTCTCCTTTTCTTATTATCGTATTTTTTCCATAAACACATTTGTAAAACAAGGATCCTTATCCTTTGTTTTAATTTCCACATAAAACACTTAAACAATTCAAGAACTGAAAACATGCGCCTCATCTACATGACGGCATTTCGCAATTGATAAAATAAATTTTTGAAGACTTCAAAGCATGCGCTACATCAGCCTACCCTAAGCCTTTTCGCAAATAATTATGATAACAAATGCCCATATACAGATTTGGCAATGGCAATAGCAATAGATTTGACGGTTAGTATGCCATAAATTTTATCCTGTCGATATGCCCCGTTAAGTGACTTAAGATGTCAATTAAACCGTAGATTGCCAATCTAACTATTCCATTGTATTGTTGTCACGATAAATGATAACCTTGCCAACAAAGAGCGAGCGGAGCCGCGAGTTTAGCCTAGTTGTATGAATAAAAACTCTCAGCGGTGGTTAAATATCGAATTAAGGCTATTTATGGACTATTTAATACAAAACAAATATGTAGAACCAAATAAGTGAAGTGTTAGTGGATAAAAAGAATATAAAAACAAAAGTGTAATATTCATTATAAATCGGAGAAACCCGCATTTTAAACAGTCGAATTTTTGAACTTTAAATGCAAATATCTTAAAACTCAATACGGGGCATCTCGACAGACAAAAATTTCTAGCATACTAACTGTCCAATCTATTGCTATTGTCTTTGCTAAATCTGTATGCTTGCATTCGTTATCATAGCATAATCATTTGCGAAAAGGCGTCGGGCAGAGATAAAGAGATCCCCAACTCTCCTGTCACTGGAAAAGTGAGAACCGCTCACCTACCGAACTTTGATAATTGACTGGATTGGGTAGGTTTTGACGTTTTGCAATTGGAATGACTGGAACGGCCAGATTGAAATTATATCAAAAATAGATGTGAACGGAGGAATTTGTTGCCGCCGCTCAAGATCGCTAATAGAAATTTAAAACAATGAAAATCAAAGAAAATGTGAAATTTAAATTTATTTTATGAAACGTTTTGTAATTTGATGCATAATAGAATTAATTTTCAATTAGAAATGATTAAAAACATTTATTAATTGAGAACTAACAGGCTAAGTTCACCTTATTAAGAATTGAAAGATCAAAAGTTAGTTGTTTTAATATACAGGGTGGGCCATACAAAATTTTAAATTTAAAAAGTCAATAAAAAAACGGCTTGATATTTTTCAAAGATCTAACATTTATTTAAAAGGTTGTTTTATGAAATTTATTTGTGGAAAACAATTTCGTGCAAATGATCACCACGGCTGAGTTTACAGTAGCTTGTCCGATCCACCCAATTTTGGAGTACTTTCTCGATGGTTTCAGGCCTTATGGCAGTTACAGCAGCTTGAATCTCGTACTTTAGATCTTCAATTGTTTCTGCATGGTTGGCGTAACATTTATCTTTAACAGCTCCTCACAGAAAATAGTCCAACGGAGTTAAATCGCAGCTTCTGGGAGGTCAATTCACATCACCTTTTTTGCTGATTATGCGATTTTCCAAGATAAGGCGTAAAAGATTGAGTGGAGCGTTTGCTGTATGGCACGTAGCGTCGTCCTGCTGGAACCAAATGTTGTCGAAGTCTTTCTCTTCAATTTGCTTGAAAAAAAATTCGGTTAACATTGCGTGATATCGCTCATCATTGATGGTTACGGTGGTTCCTTCTTCATTTTTAAAGAAAAATGGACCGATGATACCACCAGAACAAAATCCGCATCCTACAGTGATTCGTGCTGGGCTTCTTGACGATTACGTGCGGGTTTTCTGTGCCCCAAATGCGACAATTCTGCTTGTTAACGTAACCATTGAGGTGGAAATAAGCTTCGTCGGAAAGGATGATTTTTCGGTAAAATTGACCATCCTCGGTCAAACGATCTTCTGCCCAACCTGCGAACTGTGGACGGGTCGAGTGGCTTCAGCTGTTGCACCAGTTGAACTTTATATGGCTTCATAGCGAGGTCTTTTTTCAAAATTCGTCGCAAAGTTGTTCGCGGAATGTTTAATTTTTGCGATCGACAGCGAGTTGAGGTGGATGGATTCTTACTAATATTTTCAGCCACAGTCGCAATATTTTCGGTTGAACGCGCGGGAAATGAACGTTGACGTTTCACGCACACGCTTGACAAATTGTTGCACAAATTGAACTGATGGCACTTTTTGCCTGTCCATTTTTTTTTTTTTTGCCAAATTTCTCACAGTTTGAGTTGAAGACTCACCACTTTGGAAAAAAAGTTTTCAATATGTTCTAGTATTTGCTTCTAGCGAATAGCGACCCATTTCGTAAATTTCAGACTTCTTACTGAAAATCTGCCACTTTTCGGATGGTATTTGACGTTTCCAATGTCGAAATATAGATAATTTAAATTTAAAACGTTAGATGGCCCACCCGTTACCACAAAATCATAAAAAAGGATTTAAGTAGTTTCGCCATATATTAAAAGTCCAATATATTGTATAATAATTTGCAATCGTAAAATATGTTGGGTGTTTTAATTTAAAATGTCCAAAAATTCTTAGTTCGTTCGATCTGGCCATAATGGAAAATGTTATAAAAAACGCTTATTTTGAGGAGCTCTCACACTGGAATAAGTTGGGCATTCCATTATCCTTGGCGTCGGGTGGGTAGGTTCGAGGAGATGTAAAGCATGTTTCGAGCTCTTGAAATATTTATTTTATCATTTGCGAAATGCTGTCGGGTAGGTAGGTTCGAGGTGATGTAGCGCAGGTTTTGAGCTCTTGAGTTGTTTAAATTTCTTATATGGAAAATAAAAAAAAGGAGAAAGATACTTTTTTTACAAATGTTTTTCTAGGAAAAATTAGAATTCATATTTTTGGATATATAATAAATTTGGCATAGGTTTTGAATACCAATTAAAAATAATAAATTTAAAATGAGCAAGGATATTTTGATTTATGCTTGTATAAGTTTATTAAATTTCAGATTTCGCTCATTCTCAACCCATTTTGCATAATTTTTCTGTAAATTAGCAATAATGAACTAAATATTAATTTTCTGGAAAAATGTCATTTTGAAATTGTACTTTATTTGCATAATATAATACAGTCGTCTTAATACTCGCTCAACTAAATTTAATATTAGCGGAATGAAAATGCCGTCGGAATATGTGTAAATGGAATATGTTGCCACTTTGAAATTTTCATAGAAATGAAAACTGCGCTGTCAAACTGCTGAAGTGCAGCTTATTGCTTTCAATATATGACATACTAATTCTTCTTCTTCTTAATATGCATAGACACCGCTTACGCGATTATAGCCAAATTAATAACAGCGCGGCAGTAGTTTCTTCTTTTCGTAAGGTGGCGCCAATTGGATATTCCTAGCGTAGCCAGGTCCTTCTCCACCTGGTCCTTCCAACGGATTGGAGGTTTTCCTCTTCTTCTGCTTCTCCCGGCGGGAACACTTTCAGAGCTGGATTGTTTTCGTCCATTCGGACAACATGACCTAGCCAGCATAGCCGCTGTCCATACTAATTAGTGTTCCATATGTTGCTTTCCATAAGCAATATGAAGTCTCTACAGGCAATAGGCACGGGAATACAATTAGTATGACGTAAATTTTATCCTGTCTAGATGCCCCATAAGTCAGGGGCATATACATATATAATATATATGTATATAATATATTTATATATATATATATATATATATATATATATATATATATATATATATATTACATAATTTGATTTATGAAATTATATATTATATACATATTATATATATTCTTGATCTGGAGGATCTCTCACGTACATACCTATTTCAACCTGAAACCCGGGGATGCTTTTCTTAATCCCAGCCAATTTTTTTAGTTATCACTATTGTCGAAACTAAACAAAGAAAGCAATAAAAACTCTATGTTAAAGTGGTAATGTTTGATTTTTTACGATCAGTGTGCACATATGTATGTCGTTTTGTTGTTTTTTCCCGGAGGGGAAATTTTAGAAAGATACCGTCCTGTTTCAGGCGGCATGCAACTTCACCCTACTCGCACATGTGCCATTGTTGCCAAATGCGGAACCTGCGGGATAGGACGCCTACGTACTAAACCCTAAATCCGTCTCCGCAAGCTATTTATTTTCCTTGCGGAACCGCTGCGTGATCACCCGTCTTTCGTTCTTTCTCTGTCATTCCTTCCTTCTAAGCTCTGTTAGGGCCGTCGCGCTCCATTCTCTAACAAAGTTCCACTCCTGCTGGAAACAACATCTGTGGTACAATATTTTCAGGGTTGGCCGCTCTGAGAGAAGTTGCTCGAGCTCCTCGCTTTCATCTTTATTAGGGGGCCACAAAAAGAAAGTGTGTAACGTGTTCTCATTCCCGTTGCCACAAAAAGAGCAGTCTAACCCATCGTCATGTCCATATTTGTGCAAATATTCTTTGAAGCAGCCGTGCCCAGTAAGTTTCTCCGTGATGACGTTTCTGATCAACGTGTGTGCATCTACCTTTTGTTGTTTCGTCCAATCGTTTCTGTCACTCATTAAGGCTGGTTTTCTTTATTGCTGTTTCTCTTGTCAATTTAATCGACTGCCCGCGTTTTTCGCTTTATCATAAATTATTTTTAGCTCCATCGCCATAATATCTGGAGGCATGATATCTGAAATAATTCCAGCCGCTTCGTGCGATGCAGTCCGGAATGCGCAAGCTACCCTGATTGCACTTAACCGAACTTTTGCCGTATGGGCACGGCGTACATTAATGCTGACTGGCTAACTTTTTCTAGAAGAGCGCGTCTATTCTGACTAGGTCCACCTATGTTGGCCATGATTCTGGTTAATGTAGCGGACACCTTCGCTGCTATCTCACAGACTTTTAGCCTTGCGTCAATAACTACACCCAGGTATTTCAACGATTATTTCATTGGGATATAGTATCCATCAATGTTAAGCGTAACTTTTAATTACTTGTTATTAGTACCGCTTCAGTTTTTTGGCCTGCTAACTCGAGCTTTCCTTTGGTGAGACATTCTTTTATTTTTATCGGCAATGGGAGACGTAACAAACCAGCCGCCCTAGTACTAAGCCTTGTTGTACACCGCCCGTTACAACGTAGTTTCTAGGACCTTATTCTGTGCCATATAGCAGTAATCTGTAGGAGAGGTAGCTGGATATAATCTTCAGTAGGTAGAGTGGTGTCTTCTTTTGTTTCAGGCTTCTTTGATATTGAAGGCATTTTTTACGTCGAACGTCACAACCGCGCAGTATGCTTTGGAGCCATATAACGATCCGGTTCCTTCAATTTCCTTGCTTGCGACCTCTGTTAGCTTTTTTATGGCGTCAATTGACCTGTGCCTTCGAAAACCATATTGGTTTTTGCTTAAGCCCGGTGGCTATCTTTCTAGATGTTGCTCTAGCCGCACACAAATTATACGCTCCAGTATTTGTCCCATTGTGTCCAACATACATAATGGTAGGTCGGAGCCTGGTGCCATTGCTGGTTTATTTGGCTTTTGTATAAGCACTAGCCGCAATTTCTTCCAGATCTTAGGGAATACTCCCTCTCGTAAGCATTGCGTATATACTTCCGCAAACGGGGTGGGTTTATACTTAATTGCGAGTTTTAGGGCCTTATTCGGAATGCCATCTACGCCTGATGGTTTAGTATTTGCGAATCTCTCTGCTGCTTCAATAGTTTTTTGGTCAGTGACTAGCGGTGCGTTTATAGCTTCTCTTATTTGCTGCCTTTGTAGCAATTGCGTCTGAAAAATCGTTTGGACAACCATCTTTAATAATCTAGGGCATACAGGCGTTTGTCCTTTATGGGCTTTAATCTTTGACATGCCGATTTTGTATGCATCTCCCTACGGGTTTTCTTCGACCTTGTTGCGCAGCTCTTTAAAACAACAAACTTTGCTCTTCTTTATTGCTTTCTTCAGTTCATTTCGCTTTCGTTTAAAGCGCTCGTTTAGCATTGTAACATCTGCAGTTTGTCGTCTTCATTGACACTGGCTCCTAGCTTTGTGGCATTCACTTCTCAGAGCTTCAATAGCCTCATTCCACCAATATGTGGGTTTCCTGTATGTGCCCTGTTTTTTCCTGTACAAAGCGGCATCGTAGGCTTTACTGACAGTTTAACTAGGCATTCAGCCTTCTGTTCGATGAGAATAGCGTAGTTCGGACTGTCATATAGCATTAATTTGTATATATCTTCATCAAGTGTTTCAGCTTTTCAGCTTCTAGTTTGAACCTTTTTAAGAAACTTAGGTATTTTGTGCGTTTTGTCGATTTCAAGCAGAATTGTCAAGTGGTCACTATGTATATAAATTATTCAAAATACCAACTTTGTTTTTATTGACTTTATTACGAGCATTCGTGTGGATCGCGTCCAGCTCGAAGAGCACCGAACATTATACTGAAAATTATTCTAATTATAAACTACCCTCAAGCCACCTGTTTCTGTTGCTGCCGCCGCTGCTGCGTAGCAGTTGTGATGTTGCGAGCTGGTATTTGCAGGCGTGAGAACGAATATGTGCTGATGGTATTGGCAGACGTGAGAACGTATAATTGCTGACTCAGTCCACGCGCAACTTTTGGATGCAACTTAAAACTTGTTATTTCCGTTCATGATTCTGAGTGCGCTACTTGTTGCTGACTCAGGTCACGCGCAATATTTTGGGGCTCCTTCAATTACATTCTTGTGTCGCGTGATAACTCCTCCCCTCCTAAGTGAGGGACGTCCTCGGACCTTTCCTTTGACACCTGAGTGATGTTTTCTGCTACTCTTACTATTGCAGCCTGCCGCTTCAGCTGTTTATAGAATGTTATTATGGAAAAAAGCGCGGCGATAATTATTATAACCATGAGAATTATTGACGTCGTTGTGAATCCTTTTTCATACCCATCGGTTAGCTGTTCCATCAGCTGGCGATTTACCAGCGCCCGGTGCCGCAAGTAAGGTAAGCTCATTATGTTATCGTGTCCAGTTATATTTATCCGAGTCGCCCAAGGGATTTCAGCTTCTTTTATTTGAATGTCATTCCGGTTAACGAAGGTTGTTCCATTTATACTTGCCTTATCAGGAAACATTACCAGGTAAGTACCTTTTTTTAGCGAAATGGTCTCGCTCTTAGAAGTTACCGTGGCGGTGGAGTCGTTTATGATGACCATACCATCATCAATTTCTTGTAAGGGATCTAGTTCGCCAAATGGTGTTCTACACTCTGCGATGACGCTGGCTACCAGTTGTTGAGCGGAAGTTGTTATGTTCGATTTTCTGCAAAACTGCATGGTAGTCCCTGCACAGCCATCCAAGGAATAGATGTCTTTACCACAAACCGCTACGGAGTTGTCGCGTAGTGATAGCATTTTGTTGTTGTGAGCTACTGGTAACACAATTTTTCTTTTACACATAAGCTTAGGTCTAGGACACTTATCTAGGAAGTGAAAAAGTTTATTATCATGAAATACATTAAACTTAGAGAATAATAACAAATCAGTTACAGTTAAGTTGTTGAGAGACTCGGTCTTCAAGATTGAATCAATTTCAATATTATCAAAAATGATTGGGTATAATAATCCCAACTGTGCTAAGGCGATTGATAAGATAATGTTATCTAGGTCTGTAATAATAGCTCTATGTCGGGCCAAAAGAATTTCGTAAAGGTGTCCGGTCTCTATCTGTTCTAGTTTTTTTATTCTTAAAATTTCATTTACTGTATTGGTTAAATCGGTAATCTGTTCCTGGAACTTTGAGTTTATTGCTACTTGGCGATTGCTATTGTCAATAAGTCTATCAAGCTCTAAAGTTACTTTCTGAAAATCGTCGAAGTCCGGCGTGCCTGCCACAACCTTAAGAGCAGTTCCCAAGATGTTTAGGCTACGTGAATGTCTTGTCGGTCTCATTACTGTCCGAAGAAGCTTGTCGATTCGGTCCAGGTCAGCATTCATCAGTTTCGTCATGTGGCTTTTTGGGTACAGTTTTAGCGCTGAGCGAGTGTCAATGATCAATTCAGCGTAGGCAGTCAGGTTTGTCGTATGTCTGATGTAATCGTACGAGTCCCATAAAACCACGTCACCATTCGTAATCGGTAAGTAGTCTGAGTGTGAGTAATCCACAATCTTACAAACTGTGGAGGTCGAGATCAAGCTAAGCATAAAAAGCAGAGGTCTAAAAAGAGAAGAAAAGACAGAAGCAAAGAAGATCGTAAGACTTAAACATATTTTATTCGACTATCGGAGATTATCCTTATGAACTATTCTTCCTTTAACCCTGACTGTAGAACCCAGGTCCTCCTGGACTATGCCCTCCACATATAAGGGGGTAAGTTTGTTTCCCAACCGTCAATTTGACTTAATGTGCAAATGTTCTCGCTATCCTGTTTTTGTTATGAGTCCTTAACATTGCTTCTTGAGCCTCTTCTACCTTATTTTTTGCTTCTGTCCCACCTACCCGGGAATGAAAAACATCCAAGCGTTTTTCGCCAGTTACGGAGTGAATGCTCTTATTGTATTGAATTGTGGACAGTAAAATTAAGTCCACAGTATCTTCAATTCCTTTTCCTAATTTAAGGCATCTAGCCATCCCCCTTAGTGCTATGAAATCTCTCCACCTTCCCATTAGAAGTACTATGCAGAGGAGGAGCATTCACAATTTCAATGTCGAAAAGGTCTCTAAGGCACGATCTTATTGTATTTGAGTTTAATGATTTTTCATTATCGCAAAAAATTATTTTGGTTCCTGCGAACATATTGACCAGTTGCAGAATACGCGGCTTAATATCGATTATGGTTCGTGAAGGGATTGGTTGCACTACTGCAAACTTGGATAGCTTGTCCACACAAGTAAGGAAATATGTGGCATTAGTACAGAATATGTCAATATGGAGAAATTCACCGGGAAAAGATGGAATGGGTGTTTTTCTTATGGGATGCTTTACTGGATGTCTGACATATTTAGCTTTAATGCATACTTTACAATTCGACGCCACCTCCTTAGCTTTTTTCTCCATTCTCGGAAAAAAATAATCTTCAAGAATTTGGTTAACATTTTCTTGAGAGGCAAGATGGGCTCTATTATGTTCTTGTGTAATTATTTAAATTTGTTCGTTAGGATCAAAAATGTCCGTGACAAATTTAGTTGTGTGACGGAATCTTGTATTTGGGAAAGTACTCCCTAGCCTGTTTGGGATTTGCGCGAGCAGAGGTAGCTCGCAGTGAATGCCGTTGACCACGTCGGATTTTACCACTTCTGATTGCATTTTAAACAAACTCTCATTATCAGGAAACGTGAGAAAATGGCGTAACTTATTTCCAAAAATAACAAATGTCTTTTTGGCCGGATGTAAGCCAGATTCCAAAATTAGTTGGTTTTTATATACATTTATTGGTTTTGAAACTGTTTCCACCGTATAAGTAAGAGACTGTTCGCTATGAATAGTGGCAGCATCCGATTCAGGTTCTGGATCTAGTGCGTTTATAAACTGGCGTGATAAAGCTTCAGCTACTAAATTATCTTTTCCTGGTTTATAGTGCAGTTTGGCATTATATCCTTCAATGAAAGCTTTCCATTGCTTTATTTTTGGATTCGGGTTACCATCACACACCGCGAAGGTTAGGGGTTGATGATCTGTGTAAATGTTTAATTCCCTAACGCCGTACAAATAATGTGTAAGGGTTTTAAGAGCTCATACGATTGCCAAAAGCTCTCGCTCGTTTGTTGCAAAGTGTTCTTACTTTTGTCAAGGGTTCTGGAAATCATTGTAATCGGTCTCCCCCCTTGAGAAAGGACCGCACCTAGGGCATGTGAAGAAGCATCAGTGGTTAGGTCGAAAGCCTTTCTAAAGTCCGGATAGGCTAACATAACATCTTCTGATGTTAGTATACTCTTCAATTTTTAAAATGCATTCACTTGTTCCTGGTCAAATGATATTTCAATTTTTTTTTATTGAGAGGCCGACACTTTACCAAATTCGCCCCTAAGGATACTAGTTATTGGTTAAGCAATTTTTGCATAGTCACGAACGAAGCATCTGTAATACCTAGCCATTCCTAAAAAGGACCTAACACCTCTCAATGTTGTTGGCTGTGGGAAGTTTTGGATTGCTTCAATTTTCTGCGGGCATGTTTTTACTCCTCCTTTTGATATTAGAAATCCGAGGTATTCAAGTTCTGCCTTAAAAAATTTTGATTTCTCAACAGAAACCCTCATATTTGCTTCAGAAAAATGCCAGGTGCATTCTTAAGGCCAAAGGGAAGACGGCAGAATTCGTACTTCCCATTACACACAGAGAAAGCGGTTTTTTCACGATCACGTTCGGCGAGCTCAATTTGATGAAACCCCGACTTAAGGTCCAAGGTTGTGAATAGTTGGGCTTTTCCCAAGTTTGATAATATTACCCCTACGTTTGGTATGGGATATGAGTCTTCAATGGTTTTCTCGTTTAATTTTCGGAAATCAATTACTAATCTTTTCCTTTTAACTCCGTTCTCATCGAAACCCTTTTTGTCTACCACCCAAATGGGATTGTTGTATGGCGACTGCGATCGTCGGATAATATCATTTTGGAGGAGATCCTCTATTTCTGTTTTTACAAAATCAGCGACTCCCATTGGGTATGGGTAGAACTTTGCGTAAGTCGGCTCATTATCCCTAGTACGGATTGTGGCCACAATATTAGTGTTGTATGGTAGTTTCTCGTTTGGGTCAGCAAAAACTCCTGAATCGCTCACCGGGACTGACTCGGTATGAAGCTGGAGATGACTAACATCTTGACCCTGGAGAAAATGAATAATTTCCTTACCAGAGTTGTATTCGATAATTTTGTTTTTCAAATTAATATTTGCTTGAACCTTGTTCAGCAAATTCAAACCTACTATTCCATCAAAGAGAGTTAGGCTTGGCAGGACGAAAAATTCAGATACCACTCCAAACAAGTGTACCTTGCATTTTTTTCCAATATTGGTGAATCTATGAATGGATTTCACCGTGAATTCCTTATCAACAGGCTTCACTCCTTTTAGGCCCTCTAGAGGCCTGATGTAGTTTTTGGAGGCACCCGTGTCGACAAGAAACTTTACCTCCCGCCCACCTAGTGACTTAGAAATCCAGGGCAGGAGGGACATACCCCTAAAAAATTCACTTCTTCTGCCTCTAGGTCCTCAAGAACTCGCTCAGATAACTCCTCGTAAGAGTCTGAGCTTAACTCGGTATTTCGATCTTTCTTCAAATTGTTTACCCATTGCAGTTTTGGTCCTGTTCGACGGTCCGACGCTGCCTGACGCTTTTGACCACCGTTGTCTCTTACGTTACTTTTAAATTGCCGGAAGTGAGAATATGAAGGATCCACATTCATTGGTTTCTGTCGCGGCCGAGAGTTCCGATATCCTGTTTGACGGTTCTGCTGAAAATTTTGTTGGCGGTGTTGGCCATTATTTTGGTTATCACCCCGGTGCTGCCTTACGAATTGAGGATTTTTCTGACTATCCGAATTTGTTCTATTTAGCATGTTTTGATTATTGTTATCTTTTCCCCTTTGGCTGCTCTCTGCTTTTTTGGTCACATCAGATGCTCTATTTGCAAAGCTTGCTGCGAAAATGTAACGTTCATGATTCGCGTCGACTTCTTGAGCGAGTGCCAGGGCGGATGGCAAGTCACTAGGTTGCGATGCGAAGAGAATATCGCAAAGGGGCTTCTTTAGCCCAGAAATGAACACTCTAAGAGCGTTGGCCCTATATTTCTCGTTAATTGCGCCTGCAATACTTTCTTCATGAGACATTTTGGTTTTATTAGCAAGTAAGGAGAGTTTTTTCTCAACCTCATCATAAAATTCGAGCACAGTGGAAGAGCCCTGCCTCAACGTCGACAATTCCTGCTCGACTAAGTAGATCGGCCGCTTATCGGAGTAAGTGAAATCTAAGCGGGCTATAATAGCGTTAAAATTTAAGACAGTGCGAAACGACGATAATAGCGCATCGGCAGCGCATCGAATTTTATTTTTTATAATGGTAACGGCTTGGTAGTGTCGTGATCCACCAATGGAATATCTGCTGCTCGTTTAAAATAGCTGGTTGATTGCAGTTGGTGGCTGGTCCTTGATTTGATCGACTTTCAGCGGCATAATCGTGATTGTTTGTGACAGCTGGTTGATTGTAGTTGCTCGTTTTTAACCGACCCCGACAAACTACATACTTTGCTTAAACACAGCCCCAATTATTCAAAATGCCAGCTTTGTTTTTATTTACTTTATTACGAGCATTCGAGTGGAGCGCGTCCAGCTCGAAGAGCACCGAACATTATACTGAAAATTTTTCTAATTATAACCTCCCCTCAAGCTACCTGTTGCTGTTGCTGCCGCCGCTGCTGCGTAGCAGTTGTGGTGTTGCGAGCTGGTATTTGCAGGCGTGAGAACGAATATGTGCTGATGGTATTGGCAGACGTGAGAACGTATAATTGGTGACTCAGTCCACGCGCAACTTTTGGATGCAACTTAAAACTTGTTATTTCCGTTCATGATTCTGAGTGCGCTACTTGTTGCTGACTCAGGCCACGCGCAATATTTTGGGGCTCCTTCAATTACATTCTTGTGTCGCGTGATAACTTTACAAGTCGCTCACTTGCCTTGTATACGACCGAACTAGAGAGCTATTTTTTCTTCTTCTTAATTGGCGTAGACACCGCTTAGGCGAATATAGTCGAGTTAAAACAGCGCGCCAGTCGATTCTTCTTTTCGCTACATGGCGCCAATAGGATATTCCATTTCAAACCTAGCCAGGTCCTTCTCTACCTGGTCCTTCGAACGGAGTGGAGGTCTTCCTCTACTTCTGCTTCCCCCAGCGGGTACAGGGTACTTTCAGAGCTGGAGTCTTTACGTTCATTCGGACAACATATGTCATGTTTAGCCGCTGTTTTTAATTCGCTGAACTATGTCCATGTCGTCGTATATCTCGTACAGCTCATCGTTTCATCGAATGCGATATTCGCCATGGCCAACGCGCAAAGGCCCATAGATCTTTCGCAGAATTTTTCTCTCGAAAACTCGCAACGTCGACTCATCAGTTGTTGTCATCGTCCAGACCTCTGCACCATATAGCCGGACGGGAATTATGAATGACTTATAGAGTTTGCTTTTTGTTCGTCGAGAGAGCACTTTGCTTCTCAATTGCCTACTCAGTCCGAAGTAGTACCTGTTGACAAGGGTTATCCTGCCTTGGATTTCCAGGCTGACATTGTTGATGGTGTTTACGCTGGTTCCAAGATATACGAAATTATCTACGACTTCAAAGTTATGACTCTCAACAGTGACGTGAGAGCCAAATCGCGAATGCGACGACTGTTTGTTTGATGATAATAGATATTTCGTCTTGCCCTCGTTTACTGCCAGACCCATTTGCTTTGTTTCCTTGTCCAGTCTGGACTATTGGACCTGATTAGGTCCAATAAGTTTGTTGACGGTGGGCTTTAATCTTTCACACAATACGCTCGATAGAACCTTATACGCGATGTTGAGGGGGCTTATCCCACGGTAGTTTGCGCAGATTGTGGGGTCTCCCTTTTTATGGATTGGGCATAGCACACTTAAACTGCATTCTCCTTATCAGCTCTTCGCCGTTGTGCTTGAATAGCTGGGCCGGCAATACATCGGCCACCACCGCTTTGTTGTTCTTCAGGCCATAATTTAAGTATGCTCTGGGTATCGGTGACTAGATCACCTTTGAGGGCTCTATAATAATATGCTGCGGTCTTGAAACCTTCTGTGAGCCGCCGCATTTTTTCGCAGAATTTTCGAGCATTACCCCTGTCGGGCAGCCTTTTTATACTAACGCATTTCGGCCTCTTTTTTTTTCTTTCTGCATCTCCATTTGGGGATGTTTCGTTGTAGAGGCTGAATTTACCGACCGTAGTGCCGAAGATACCTTCTTTTCCCATCCTGGCGTTTATGTCGCCAAGCACGATTTTGACAGCGCTCATAGAAGACATCTTTGGTCACATCGTTCCTCTCTTCCGTCGGGGCGTGGGCCCAAAACAGCGATATGTTGAAGAACCTCGCTGTGATGCGCATTGTGGCTAGACGTTCATTCATAGGAGTGAATGTTAGTACTCGGCGACGGAGTCCCTTTCCCATCATGAATTCCACACCAAACTTGCGCTGCTTTATATGGCCACCGTAGTAAATGTCACAAGGACCTTCTCGTCCCTGCCCTCGTCCCGTCCATCGCATTTCTTGGGCGGCGGTGATATCTGCTTTTATTTTCACGAGGACATCAACCAGCTGGGCAGCGGTACTTTCCCAATTAAGGGACCGAATATTCCAGGTGCATGCCCTCAGTCCTTATTTCGTTTTCCATGGTCGTCATCAAAAGGGATGTCACTCATCCGAGGCTTGTTGTTCCTTTTCATTGGTATAATTTTTTATGTGGCGGGTCCCCAGCGTACAACCCTGCGGAGGGGCCTCTCACTTTAGCTCGTCTTCAAACGGATGTTCTTAGGCTACCCAGAGGATACTTGGTCAAAAACCGGAAGTCGTGAGCTGCTTGAGTCATATGTAAAAGAATGCGTGAACTTCTACTCAGGACTCCATCCTCCATCTCAACAGGTAAAAATTTATGGCATGCCAACTATCAAATCCATTGCTATTGCCATTGCCAGATCTGTACGTGGGCATCTGTTATCATGACGTAGTCATTTGTGAAAAGGCGTGGGGTAGGTAGGTTCGAGCTGATATAGGGCATGTTTTGACTTCTTGAGAAATTTATTTTATCCTTTGCGAAACGGCGTCAGCTAGGTAAGCTCGAGTTGATGTAGCACATGGTTTGAGCTCTTGAATTTGTAAAGTTTTATATGGATGAAAAAAGTGTATATGGAAAATAAAAACAAGGTGAAATATACTTTTTCTTACATATATATTTCTTGTAAATAAAGATTTTATAATTTCGGACTGTAATGAAAAGATCATAAATTTTATATACCAATTAAAATAATAAATTTGATATGAGCAATGATATTTTGATTTTTGGTTGTATAAGTTTATTAAATTTTATACTTCGCTCATTCGACAATCCATTTTGTATAGTTTTTATGAAAAATAACAATATGTAGCTAAATATCAATTTTCTGGAAAAATGTTGCTTTGAAAATGTATTTTTAACTTATATAATAAAACACAACCATCTTAACACCCGCTCTATCAAATTTAGTATTTTGAAATGAAATGAAACTGCCGTCGACATAGGCGTAAATGGGATGTTTTGCCACATCGAAATTTTCGTAGAAATGAATCTGTCAAACTGCGGAAGTGACGAATTATTGCTTTCAATATATGGCATAATACTTAGTATTCCATATATTGGGTTCTATGAGCAATATCGGGTCTCCACTGGCAATAGGCACGTCTATCCAGTTAGTATACAAAAAATTTTTGCCTGTTGCGATGCCCTGTAATAATGGTATGCTATGCACACATTTTTCACTTATACCATTTTCAGACCGAAAATTTCAAAGATAAGATTACATTTAAGCATTTCATAATCCAACAGTGTTCTCACTGCCGTTAAAAAGATCAAAAAACAGCTGTTGTTGTTGTCATTCAAGAATTAACATCGCTTAATATTTATCAAAAGAAAAGATTGTCATATAGTATTTTGAAAATAAAGCCGCCTTTTTTTTAATATTTTCCATACAATAGAAAAAATGTATGCATTTTTTCATTTGTTAAGTCGATTTTCAGGTGAAATTAGATCCACTGCTTTAAAAAAAAATTTGTTTGTTTACATTATTTCCCTTTGTAGTGTCTAAATCAGCTGTGATAATGTAACAAATTTCCAGTGCTGACAAGTAGATTGCGCAAAATCAGGGTCGTACTGAGAGATTAAGCGTGGCGAAATCTTGATAAATTTTTAAGATTAGTGGGATAATCCATTCAACAGTCGAAATCGTGTGATTAAGTGTCGGTCTGAACATGGTATTACAGGGCATCTTAGCAGGGTAAAGTTTATTGCATACTCACTGTCAAATCTTTTGCCATTGCCGTTGCTAAATCTGTATGCCGGCTTTTGTTATCATAATGTAATCATTTGCGAAAAGGCGTCGGGTAGGTAGGTTCGAGATAACGTAGCGTATGTTTTGGACACTTGAACTGTTTAAATTTTTCTATAGATGAAAAAAATGTAAGTAGAAAATAAAAAAAGGAGAAGTATATTTTTTTCTACAAATATATTTCTTAAAAAAAATGATTTAATATTTTCAGAATATAATGATTGTAGTATAAATTTTACAAACCAATTAAAATAATAAATTTAATATGAGCATTGATGTTTTGATTTTGTAATAAAATTTAAGCTATAATTATCATTGTCCGAAAATATAAAATCTTTTTTTACAAGAATTGCATTTGTAGAAAAAAGTATATTTCTCCTTTTTTTATTTTCCATATAAAACTATAAACAGTTCAAGAGCTCAAAACATGTCGTACATCAGCTCGAACATACCTACCCCACGCCTTTGCGCAAATCTTTAGGGGTATTCTCTTGCACTTGCAAGATTGCAGATTGCAAAAATACTGTACCGAAATATACAAGGGCACGAGAGCACCCATTGCAGAATCTAGTGATATATGAACGGCTGATTCGGTTAATTTATTGTAAATGAGTATTATGCATAGCTATTGTGAATTGACGCACTTTCTGCACACATTTTTACCAAATATCTGTAACAAATCTTTATAATTTAAATACAAATTATAAAATCTATTTAAAACTTACCTTCCTCAACAATTTAACGACGTAATATGTTTACGTAAAATGACAGTTAAAACAGGGTTGCAATTATATTTTTGCGTGACATTGCACGCAAATATACATGGGTTTTGATCTGACATATTTTACAGCCATTGCAAATAATTGTCTGCTTGCGTTTGTTGTTGTGCCGGTGCACCAAGAGAAAATATATGCGATTCATGCACAGTGCAAGAGTTTTGCAAGAGCAAGAGAATACCCCTATTATGTTATGATAACAAATGCCCAAATACAGATTTGGCAATGGTAACGGCAATAGATTCCACAGTTAGTATGCCATACAATTTTGGTGTCGAAATGCCCCGTTATGTACACTAACCGTGCGATTCTGTAACGTGAGACCGTATCAAGTCTCTAAATTTGAGATTTTGAGTTAGAGACAATTTTTGAGACTTGAGACGATTTTGCTATTCTGTAAGTGACAGTCTCAAAATCTATTACATTTCATTATTCAGAGATGTTTTTACACTTGAATGATAATAATTATGTCGATAACAAATATTAAATTTTCTATAACATAGTCAAAAACCATAATTAAACATAAAAATAAAAATATATGTTGACTTTGTTTTATAATATTTACGAAATTTAAGTAAAATTTAATTATTTTTAACCATTTCGTATTTGAATTGCTTACAAAATGTAAAAAAAAAACGACAATCGATTAATATCTATGATGATCTCTATTCAGTACATTGAAAATGGCAGCAAGAGTTCTTTTTAGTTTTGTGACCAGCTAACTACCAGGCCTCAATATTTTGAGACTAACGCTAGAGACTGTTTAGTGAATAGTAACTAGTATCAAATTGATACTTTATCTCAAAATGTCTTAAATAGAGACTAGATACTGGTTACAGAATCCCGCTATAAATGTAACATAAATTTACAAATAGCATGGAGTCCAATCGCATTTTCTTATTGAGCTGCAGTCTCTTATATGGGACGCATTTGTTCTTGCTTGTCTACCTTTGTTATATCGCCTTGTATTTCACATTGAATCTTACCCAAATCCACCAGGATATGTCGAATTGTTGCATGGTATTCGTAGAATCTACGATGTTTTAATAACTCTATTAACTGCATTTTTAAGCCTTTTGTTATTGAAGAAATGTTTGAAGGCTTTTACAACGGGTTTCGTGTGGCTTGGTCGTAATTTCGCATTTGAACAATAACTGCCAGTGCAAGTTAAGAGGTTTACCAAGGAATTAAATGTGGCTGCATAAAAAATATCAAATATATTTAAAGCTTCTTCCTCCAATTATTCGTTACTTCTTGTTCTGAAAATATTCTGCTTACATTATTATTATTATTATTATTATTATATACATTATTGACTTTAATAAAATATTAAAATATTATTATTAATTTTAAATTGAGTATCACGAGTATTAAGGTGGTTGTGTTAAATTATAAAAATAAAACACGAAATAATAACTACATTTTCAAAATCATTCAGAATATTTTTCCAAAAAAAACACTATTATTTAGTTTAATATTTTTAATTTGCAGAAAAGTTGTATAAAATAGATAGGCGAGTGAACGCAGTCTTAAATTTAATCAAATCAAAATATCATTGCTCATATAAAATTTATTATGCTTGTATTAATTCGTATAAAAAAAAATTATGCTACAATTATTTAAGTCTTAAAGTATAAATATTTTTTTTAAGAAATACATACATACGTATGTAGGAAAGAGTATATTTCTACTTTTTTCATTTTCCACATAAATGTGTTCATCTTTATAAAAATGTAAATAGTTCAAAAGCTCAAAACATGTGCTATGTATGACAGCTCGAACCCACCTACGCGACGTCTTGACGTTTCGTAATTGGAATGACTGGAACAGCCAGATTGAAATTCTACCAAAAACAAAACAGAGCAATTTGTTGCCGCCCTTTAAAATCGCTAATAGAAAATGTAGAACAGTGGAAGTTAAAGGAAATGCGAAATAATGCGAAAGCTTCTAATATGAACGACGAAATATTAGTGGAGGAAGTACGGATTCGGGAACAACAAGGCCTGCGTAGGCTACCGGCTGCCTAGTAAAAAGACGTCTGCCTGGGCATACGCGGCAAAGAAGCTGGGTGCTAAAGGTAAGTAATTATTGTTATTATTATTTATTTGATTAGCCAATTTACCTAGCAGTTAACCACGGATGCCTCCGTACCGTGATCAAGGGTTCAAAATATTATAGCTTAATTTTAAGTTTTGTCTTCATTTGGTGTGTATTTTATAGAAGACCAATGTGCAAAGAGGTGGCTGACTCTGCGAGAGAGACGCAGGAGAGAAATTGGAAAAATGGGGGCACTATCTAGTGCGGCGAGTTATACCAAAACCTGGCCACCGTTCGAGAGTTTGAGCCTTTTAAAGCTATACACACTGCCAAGACCGTAAGTTCATCATTTTTGTTTTAACATTTTATACATATTTAATAATTATTTTAATTTTGCAGAACTTTATAAGATCATCTGTGCAGAGCGGAGGAAGAACAACGACACTGTGAGGGCGTTTGGCATAATGTTAACATCTATAATGAACGAAATGAGCGAGATAAAGCAATTAAAAGCTATACAGATTTTAACAAATGCGTTATTAGCTATAAAATCGGATCATGAATAAATTGTTTTTTTTTTTCATTTCTATACAATATATCTTATTTTGAAACAATAATAATCAGAATATTGAAAAAAGGTTATATCTAGACATTAGAAGCAACAATGTTTCTTATTTTGGATTAATAGTAAAAAGAATGTTTATAGAAAAAATAAGAATATGTTTTTTATAATTTTTAAATTTTGTATGACTTTTATTTTTATATGGTTATGTTGGTAGTGATCCGTGATTAAAGTTTGTTGTTGTTGTAGCAGAAATATTTAATATCAAATATCCTCAAATGTTTTTAAGAATGATGACTTCTCATATTTTGCCTAAAGTGGATATACTGTAGGTTTAGTTTTATGTATAGGCTGGCTGCCATCTTTTTCAGTAAATAAAACAAGATTTATGGTTAAGTCTAAACCATAGACATAAAATATCATTAAAAGTAATCATACAAAAAGTATGGTGAAAGGTACTTGGAAAAATATACATATGTACATACACGCGTCTGTTTTTGGAGCTCTCTGGCGAGGAATATTTTAACGGAAACAATGAAGTATATGAGTACTATTTCATTAATTTGAGGTCGTTAAAAAATAAAAGAAAAAGTCATTTTTTTGTTTGATCGCCAAAAAACAATGGAGCAACTTTGACCACTAAAAAATTAACAGATATTCTTCTATTGGTCTATATTATGATATTCTAAAGTTTGGTCAAAATCGGAGAACCACAGGTACAAAACCATGTCGGCAATTGATGGAATGGCCCATATAAAAATGAATCGCAAAATGTGTTGGTAAGCGCATAGCTCAAAAACGTCTGGACCAATTTCGCCAATTCTTTTTTTTAAATGTTCGGTGAGGCTCAAGGATGGTTTTTACGGCAAGAAAAATTCGAATAATTGCTGGGAACCACCTAAAAACAGCCCTTTTCTCTTTTCCATACAAACGAATGAATGTTTATTTATTAGTAACGCTAAGGGAACGACTGAACCAATCTTGATGAAATTTTCAGAGAATGTTCTGTGTGGATCGGGAAAGGTTCAGAAATAAAAAAAACCGTATGCTTTTCGTGAGGAAAAGTCAGAAAATTGGACTATTCCAAAAAGTTAATTTTTTCCATACAAATTTTTTTTTTAATTTTTTTGTTTTGTTTTTCAATAATTTGAATCGTTCAAATTTGTCGTTTGCTTTAAAAATTATTCAGTGAAAACGTTATGTGTGTTGCACACAAAGTGATCAATTACAGATTGAAATTTGTTACGATGCCACGAAGAGGTCGCGCTAATATCGGTCGGCGTTCTTTTTGGCATCAACATACATTAGCAGCCCAAGGCACATGACCGAGTACTCCCAAGATAAGATGACATACGTGCGATATTATGGATCGCGGTCAATCAGACAGCGATCGTCACGATGTCACAGCAAGACTTTTCAAGCAACAGCTTCGATGGACTTTATCTTGAAGCATCGTATGTACATATATATGTTGCTGTTAGATGCTAGATGTACTCTGTTGAGTGGCTAAAAAGAGGTTTGAAGAGTGATGAAAACCAATATGGTTCATGGACTATGCGAACACCACAATCCCACTTCGGTTTGCATATCTGACAATAAATGCACCAAAGACTATCCACGTGCTTTTATTTCGGAAACACAAACTAGAAATGATGGATATCCACTGTATAGACGTCGCTCACCAGACGACAATGGCAGAACATTGAGCATTCAATTTAGAGGCGTGAATATCGAACAACACATCGATGTTGACAACACATGGATCGTACCATTTTCACCACTGTTGTCTAATTCACATTCAAAAGTCATGTCAATGTTATGCATCGAAATTTGCTGTAATAGATAAAATACGTTTGTAAGTGCGTCACCAAAGGAAGCAATATGGCGGTTATTGGTTTTGAACGATTCGGTACATTTTGTAGGATATTTACTTTTGCAATTCATGAACGTTTTCCGGCTGTTGTGCATCTCGCAGTTAATTTGGACAATGACCAAAGAGTCTATTTCTACCCAGAGAATACAGTATATCCAGTGGTAACACCGCCACCAACAAATTTAATGTTTACGAGTTTTTTCTCAACGTTCGTCAGTGAACCGCTCGCGAGAACTTGCTCAATTTGGAAATGCCTCGATATTATAGACCTTGCAGACACCACAATCACTTTTCATTTAGCATTCAATTTAGAGGCGTGAATATCGAATGCCGATAAAATACGTTTGTAATTACGTCACCATAGGAAGCAACATGGTGGTTATTGGTCTTGAACGATACAGTCGATGCAATAAAGCGCTTCGTACTTTTGCAATTCATGAACGTTTTCCAACTGTTGTGCGTCTCGAAATTAGTTTGAGGAATGGCCAATGAGTGTATTTCAACCCAGAGAATACAGTACAGCCAGTGGAAACAGCAGCAAAATTGATATTGACGATTTTTTTTTTCAAATTGCGAGAACATGATTCTATTCGGAAATGCATTGATATTATACATAGAATGCATCGTCGACGAAATAGTTACTAAGAAAGCAAGGCAAACCAGTAGATGGACATCCGGGTGTGCTCTCAACTAATGCATTAAAACGAATTTACGCAATCCCCCCGAAAAACGACGATTGCTTTTCTCTTTGGTTGCTATTGATTAATGCACGCGGTTCAAATTCATTTGAGTCATTGCATACTGTGAATGGTACGGTGTGTGCAACTTTTTGAGTATCATGCCAGCAATTACAATTGCTGGAGCATGATAATCAGTGGCCACTGAAGTTCGCACACTTTTCGAGATGATCAGCCTTCAAATCCGCGTCCTATATTGTTGACTTAAACTGGAAGATTCAAAGTCAAATTCCGGGAGACTTGCGGTATAACAAATCGATCGATCGTCTTGGCAATGAAGACGACGCCGTGAATTATCCAGTGGAATTTCTAAATTCATTAGAGAGGCTTGGTATGCCACCGCATCATTTGCGCCTTAAATTTGGATCTGTCGTTATGATGTTTCGCAATCTGATTGTGACGCATCTATCAAATGTAAGGGGCAGAATTCTTGATTCTACGGTTTTCTTCTGAGTTCTAACGATTTGCTATTACAGTTCAAACGTATTCCATTTCCACTGAAAATGGAATTTGAGATGACGATTAATAGGATAGTCGTATAGTGGGTGGCATAAATTTGGAAATGCTATGTTTTTCACACGGCCAGATATACGTGGCGTGCTTACGAGTTGGAAAACCATCTTCTCTGTACATTCACGCACCGGAACAGAAACCAAAAAATGTTGTTTATCAAGCTGCGTTACATTGAAAAGAAAAAAATGTAGAAAAATCGCAAATAAATGATTATCAACACAATACGAATTTTTATCTTTTCATTTCAAAACACATAATTTCACGCAGGACAACGGCTGCGGGGTCAGCTAGTTACAAATAAAAATAAATATACATACATGTACAAATACGTATGTTTTTTACTAGTGAATCGCAACCTCATTCCACATTACTCCCTATTTTTAATACCATATTCTGCCATTTTTACTTATTTATTTAATATAGCTTTAATTTTGCGCTTTTTATTTATTTTAGTTTAAGTTTTATTAATCGATCGATTCTGTACAAGAATGCAGTCACAAGTCTCTAAATGTTATAAATCGATAAAGTTGTCTACCTTGTGACAATCTAATTTATTGGTGGGACCTGAACCATCTACGTTCTCGCCACTCAAGTGGCAACTCCGAATTTTACTGCTTCATGTGGTCATGACTCCTTGATCTTGACCCTTTAGCTGCAATGCACTCAGCATATTGGCCCAACAAAACCTTTTCTTTAATTCTCCAAAGGCTTTCGTGATTCTCAACATTCCCCCACTTGGAACGTTCTGAAACTCTTTGAGAACTTCCGATCTTTTAATGATCGATGCAAAGAGCCACACACCAAATTTAAACTACTCTTTTCTGCCCAATATGCTTTTGCGACTCGTCTTCCTGTAGCTATTTCAAAACCCGTGGTACATTTAGTACGATAGCAGAAAATCGAATCGACGATTAGTTGTTAAAAGCAAGCAAGCAAAGCAAAGACAGGGCATTGACATCGTTTGGCTCTACACACAGGATCATTTCCATGTATAAATTGCCAGGCCGGTCATTTCAAGTTTACGGAATCAACTGGGAATTTTCCAGTTTCACGCATGGACAATTATACGTCACTTGTTCGGTCGTCGGAAAATCGTCACCATCGTTTATGTACTGATCCCAAAACAAAACAAAATATAACGCTTATCAGAAAGCTTTGAATTTATTAACAGACTGTGACATGACAGTCAGTGTCTGCCAAAATTGAAACTTTATTAATAGCCAGTATTTTAGGAAAACCCTGTTTTGTAAATGAGCAACATCATATGTAATTAATTGAGAATGATAATAAAACGTTTGGAGAATGGAGTCATGTGTTAAAGTTCACGAAAGTGGGGAAAGTTCTCTGATTGCTATTCACTTGGGAGTGGCCAGAAATAATTCTTTTACACATGATTCAAAAGCTCACGACTTCCGGGGTTTGACCAAGTATCCTCTGCGTCGCCAAAAGACATCCGTTTGAAAGCGCTCTAAAGTGAGATAAAACCTAACCTCCACAGGGTTGTGCGCTGGGTTTGGGACCCGCCACGTTAAAAAACGCCGCCAATTAAAAATAACAATTAGCTTCGGATGAGACGACTATGACGAACGAATTAAGGATAACCATTTAAGGGCATGAACCTGGAATGTCCGGTCCATAAATTGGGAAGGTGCCACTGCCCAGCTGGTTGATGTCATCGTTAGAGTGAAGGCTGACATCACCGCCCGCCGTTGTGGCATTTACTACAGTGGCCATATAAAGGAGCGTAAGTTTGCTGTAGGATTCGTGGTGGGAGAGAGACTCGCCGAGTACTATCATTCACTTCGATTAATGAACGTCTCGCCACAATTAGCATCAAAGCGAAGTTCTTCAACATATCGCTGATTTGCGCCCACGCCCCGGGGGAAGAGAAGGACGATGTGACTAAAGATGTCTTCTTTAAGCGTTTATAGCGCACCAATGACAGCCACCCCAAGCACGTTGTCAAACGAGCGTTGTGACCCGCATGATTTTTTAGTCGACTTGCACTCCTGCTCTCTAAGGGCACTCATCAGCAACTCGATATAAGGGATTTTTGAACCGGCATTTCAAGCCCCTTATGTACAGCTGCAACTGAAACCATTGGTTTTCAGTAAAATTAAAAGAACAGCTGGTACGGCGAAGAGTACCGTGTCGCAGCGGAGAGAAAACAGACTGCCTACCTCGCATCATTACGATCGACAAAAACACTTGCGGGATGGGATGAATCTCGAGAGTTGAAGAGGGAAGAAGAGCTAGAAACTGGCCGACAGGGGCTCGAAGATTCTACGAAACAAAGTGCGGCGACTAACAAAAGATTTCAAGACCGGAGCGTACTCTCGTAAAACCAAAAGAGGTGATCTAATAACTGATGCCCATACATTAATTATGAAGGGAACACTTCTCCAGCCTTCTGAATGGCAGCTAAAGTATAACGAAAGGAGAAGGCAAACCCCAGTCCCCGCAATTTGCGCCAACTACCGTGGGATAAGCCTCCTCAACATCGCATATAAGATTCTATCGAGCGTATTGTGTGAAAGATTAAAGCCCACCGTCAACAAACTGATTGGACTTTATCAGTGTGGCTTTAGACCTGGAAAATCAACAACCGACCTGATATTCATCATGCGCTAAATATTGGAAAAGACTCGTGAAAAGAGACTCGACACACACCACCTATTCGTCGATTTCAAAGCCGGATTTGAAAGCACCAAAAGGAGCTGCCTTTATGCCGCGATGTTTGAATTTGGTATTCCCGCAAAACTAATACGGCTGTGTAAGCTGACGATGAGCTATACCAAAAGCTTCGACAGGATCGGGAAGGACCTCTTCGAGCTGTTCGATACCAAACGAGGTTTTAGACAAGGCGACTATCTATAGTGCAGCTTCTTCAATCTGCCGCTGGAGAAAATAGTTCGAGCTGCATAACTTAATCGAGCAGGTACAATCTTCTCTAAAAGTGTACAACTGCTGGCGTACGCCGATGGTATTGATATCATTGGCCTTTACAACCGCGCTGTTAGTTTTTTTTCTACAGGCTAGATAAGGAAGCAAAGCGAATGGGTTTGATGATGAACGAAGACAAGACGAAATATCTAGCATCTACGCATCACAATTGACAGTATTAACTTTGAAGTCGTTGATAATTTTGTCTGTATTGGAACCAGTATCAACACCACCAACAATATCAGCCAAGAAATCAAGATATACTTTTGCCAACAGGTACTACTTTGGACTGAGTAGGCTATTGAGAAGTTAAGTCCATTTTCGACGAACAAAAACCAAACTCTATAAGTCATTCATTCAACATCTGATGAGTCAACGTTGCGAGTTTTTAAAAGAAAATTTCTGCGAAACATTTTTGGTCCTTTGCGCATGGGCCACGGCGAATATCGCATCGATGAGCTGTATGAGATATACGACGACATTGGCGTAGTTCAGCGAATTAATCATGCCCTAGTCATTTGTTTCTTTGTTTATTTTATACAAAAGTTTAGGTTTGTCTGGATTTCGTACAAAGCTTGCCAGATCAGATAGTTAGAAATAAAAATGAGAGTAAAGGGACATTAAATTAAAAATCTAGTCTTTTAAATTAGGACTTTTATTGAAAATTCCAGTGATGAAACTGAAAAGTGAGTTGCAAGGTAGACGATTTATCAATAATCCGTTAAATTCTAGGTGAATTTGTTAATTTCTTTTTTTTTCATTAGCGTAGACACCGATTACGCGGTTATAGCCGAGTTTACAACAGCTCACCAGTCGTTATTCCTGTTCACAGTTTAGCTCCAACTCGAGATTCCAAGTGATGCTAGGTCCTTCTCCACTTGATTCCTCCAACGGAGGTCTCTTGTCACTTGCAGATCACGAAAACTTTACCTCTCTTCAGAGTGTCGTTCAATTTTGCTTATTGAGAGATTTACATCTGCACACCTGTGTTCAGGTCCCGCTTTTTCGAGCCTGACACCAATTAAATTGCCACGCTGCTTGGGCAACCAGGTCATCTACGTGTATTCCCGTTGTCATCGTACAAATTTAAAGAATGTGTGTACTGAGTCGTCTTCTGCCACGTCGTTGTATAGGACGTCTTTTACTATTCTATGAAGGTATTTTCTGATATATCCGTGACCGGATAGCAGCTGTGCGGTGTAGAAGTCGACTTCTCAAAATTTGCGACGTGTTTATATGATTAAGTCTCTTATATGTCCGGCCGTCTCTCTGCCGCGACTTTCGTTCTCTCATCTTCGTTGCTATAAGAGTATGGTGTCTTTCTTTGTTCAGTCAATCGAGTTCTTGCTCCATATAGTAAGACGCTAGTTGTTGCTTACATTAAAAACTTTGCCTTGTCTTGTGTGGGTCCTCCTATGTTGGTCATTAGTCTATTAGGACAGGCGGTGATTTTCACAGCTTTTTCTGCGGAGTGCTGGATTTGTACCCAGAAGGTTAATAAGGGGTCCAGTCTTACTCCTAGGTAATTGACTACATTTGGTGTCCTTAGAATATCCTTAGCCGATTGCGTGCTTATTTCGAGAAGTACGTGCTTATTCGTCAGCAGTAGTAGATCTGTTTTTTCTGTAGTGAGCTGGATGTTATGTGAGGCAAGCCATGTTGGCGTTCATATCATGACCTGAATAAGCTTTCTACGGGCTCCTTATGTGTCTTGGGTTCTGATTTAGGCTGTTATATTGTCCTCTTAACCAATTAAATAAAATTCATCTAGTATTTTAAATTTATGTATGTATTTCGTGGTTGGTTACTCAACTTTTTCCTTTTTGCTTGCCTCTATGGCATGCTTACGCTCCTCATCGCCGCTTGAAACCCCTTGGCTTCTTCAGGTGCTACTTCCCTGCGCGTAGATCTCGTATATGATCACGAAGAAATCTGCGTGTTAGTTGGGAGATATTTTCTGTCCACCAATGAACTGCTGCTTTATTTATTCTGTATAAAATCTAGCGCATTGAATTGTGGCAAGCTCACGTTATAATAAACATAGTGTTCTCGATAATTTTCCTGACAGACAGCAAAGCGGAGTCTTTTTATGTATTTTCGAAATTAATTTCGAAACGTTCCATTTTCGTGTTCCTGTATTATTCCTTTTCTTTATGCCTTTTGTTCCGTTGTCGATCATAAATGATATACAAGTATAAGGAGTTCCTCGTATTAAGCACTATTAGAGCGCACTTTCCTCTCGACCGTGTTTAGCATACCCCACTCTATGGCTTTAGAATTTAGGTCTCCAGCCTTAAAAATTTGACTTTCCACATACCTGGCTGTATCTTCTGTATTCTCGAGCTTTTCTTTAAATTATTGTATGCTGTGAAATATGAAACCGTTGCTGTTCCCTTTACCATAATGACAGCGTTACTTCGTGGGGGTAGCCATATTGCGGCGGTTCAACTGCTATCTTCCAGCCAGGTTGGGCTCTCTTTCACTTTATACTGCTCGTTTATGATGATTAGATCAAAGCCATTCTCCGTCACCATCTGGGAGATTAGAGCGCTAGTAACCTTGCATCTATGCATATTGACCTGTAGAATATTCACGTATTGTGTTAATTCCTATATACTCTACATTTTGCCGACCCCGTGATATGTCCCAATTTTTAGTGTTTGGCAGAGGCAGCATAATGGGAGCTTTGCGCAAAGGTACTGGTCCAAGGCAGCGCAAATAACTTTTTGACTGTCTTGATGCGTTTTAACGCGTGCCTGTCGCATCAAAGCGCCGCCTTTATCGTGAGTTATATACACTGTTTCTGATCCCCGAAAGATGGTCTTGAGTGCCTCATAGAACCTGGCTTTTGTAGTATGCCCCTTCTAAAGCTCTAATAATAGCGCCCGCCTCTTGTTTTGTGGATCCTATTAATCTTAACATCTGCTTCTTTAAGATTTACCTTACCGCGAATATTCTTAAAGACCTCTGCGAAGCTATTGCTTACTGCTGGCTGAATGATCACAGATTCATTGCCCTCATCGCTACGTGGTTGCACTGTTTATCGAGATTCTACTAGGCTTGTCGCGCTTCGCTTCGGGGGCTATGGCGCATCTACTTAGTGTCCCCCGACTTTTCTCGTTTTCTACGGTAAGCCAGTTTCTACGATAATTCTTGATTGAGTCAAAGAGTTCTTCTAGCTGTGCCACTCCGTTCTTAACATTCATGCTGAAATTTTTCTGTTTTGCCAATGCCATCTTCATTACGTGCACGATCCCCTTGATATACCTCTGTGCCGGAGAGTTTGAGTAGCCCAAGATTCTTCGGTGATGACTGCTGAGTGCAGCCCTCCTCTCTTCTCCCTCAAGGCTATCTTTTCTCCAGTTTTGTCCGGTTGTTTTGGAGTAGTGATTAGTAAAGAGGATCTAAGTATCCTACTACTTTAACGGAAAACGGTTCGTATTTCTTATCTTGACCATATTTGTTTTGTTGTGTTTTCTCTTGTTTGATGTGTGATCCCTCATAGCCTTGTTGCTTCTCTTGGGTAAGTTTTCCCCGGATGCAACTCCGGTGGGGGTTGTAGACGCTTATTTAAAGGCGGCATTTCTTCGCCTTTTCGTCCTTGATACATTGAGCGCGTGAGGCATTTTGAGCTAAACCCTTGATCTTACAAAACTTTCTTTTAAACGCTACATAGATAGAAATGTAGATAATAATTGAGATATTCTCCGCGATCTGAAGCCTATTGCCAATCACCAGGTGTTCTGCTGTTCCCGGTACCATGTCGCAGAACATACAAGTAGACAAGCTAGCTGCACTATAGTTTTTATAGTGTGTGTTTGACTGCCTGATTGATTACTAGGCATACGTGATAATCGGTCGCGCAATCATGGTGTACATCCACTCGATAATCCTTGATTTTCAGCCCCGGGATTTCCCGACTAGTCGATTCACACCATTAGTGCTTCAGTGGCTTTGAATATGGCCAAGTTCACATGCTGTTTCTACCACACAGTGGAATCCAGCCCGAGGCCAAGATATTTCACCATATAAGTCATCTTCACTTTTCAGCCGCCAAGAGATAAACTCCTGAGGCCGGGCAGGAGCCTGAGTGTGGTATGTCGAACGATGGTCATTTTCGGGGAGGCTGATGCTCAGTCCAACTCCACTGCACCATCCCTTTGGCAGACGATTAGGCTCCTTAATAAGGGAAATAGCACTCCAAGCAGTGGGCAGCCTCATATAGCGTCGAGACAAATCCTGCTATCCCTTACTGCGGTTTTAACTATTATAGTGCGCAGTACGGCCTCCATCAATCGTACTTGTGCTGCCACATTCCAATGGAGGAGGGAAATTTTCAGCGCCTTCGACCTTATTTCATAATCAATTATTTTCCATACTCTTTAGTAAGACTATTTAACTTAAAGAATTTCGCCAGTAAATCGTATTTCCTTCCTACTAGCAGGAAAACTTGTTTTTCATGTTGCAAAAGTGGTGAAATGATACAGTCCGCCTCCGGAATATTAAATTTCGCGAAGGAAGTCATAGCCCACTTGATTGAATCCACAGTAAACAGCTGATATGCGACTATCCAGTCCTAGCGAGATTGCTTGCGTTCAACCTTAGTAGATGGGGTCATATGAAGAAATCACCCCTAACAACCTCAAATAAAATTTTAGCACAAGGTTTGACAACTAAGTAATAAGACGCTTTTGGTAAACCTGTGACAAGGGAATATCCCTTTCTCTTTTTACGGCATCTCTCCCCTCTCCATTGATATATGTAGGTACCATCGCTCTAGCTTGTTTAGTTCGCCTGCTGTGTCAAGTTGAGTAGATGTGTGTTTGTAGTGCTCGTCACGAAAATGGAAAAACGAAATCAAGAGCAACTCGTCGCGATAGAATTTTGCGCCAGATTGGGCGAAACAGCTTCGGAAACGTACGCTAAAATTGTAAGAGTGTATGGTGATAGTGCTCTTAGTCGCGCCAAAGCTGACAATGGCTGTCTCCGCGCGCCCCCCGCCCGAAAAAGCTCGCATGAGCAAGTGATGATTGTTGTCTTTTTTATAGACATGGAATTGTCCACAAAGAATTCGTTCCACCGGGGAAAGCTGAGAATCAAGTCTACTATTACCAAATACTCGAAAGATTGAGAAAACGATTCAACAGGGTGCGCCCAGACATCGCTCGTAAGTGGATCCTTCATCACGACAACGCGCCGTTGCACACCGCCCTCAGCGTGTCCAAGTATTCGGCCTCTAAAGGGATGGCCGTGTTGCAACAGCCGCCTGATTCGCCCGACACGTCACCCGAAAATGAAGTTTTCGATGCAGTTGAACTTACTTGCCGACTTGATAAAATACATTCCGTGGCTAATAGATGGCGCTAATTTTCAAATCATTGAAACTGCAAAATCGAAAATATTTGTCGAAATCTATCCGTTGATGAGTGAACTGCGTAAATTGACAAAAATTGAGCATTTGTAAGTATATATGTAAAAAATAGCTGAGGACGCATTAAATTATGTTTAAAATTTGTGATTTAGAGACAAGAAACAAAAACACACCAACAAAAATCAATTTAAAGTACTAGTGGATATCATGAAGTTGCATCCAGACATAGCTAAAGGATTTTCTCAAAGACCACTTGCGGAAATAAATGCTTTTTGGGAAGACACTTCAGAAAAGTTAAACGCTATGGGCCCTCCAGTCAAGGACAAGACTGGATGGAAAAAGGTATAAAAAACAGCACGCGTTTATATTATCTGTTAATATTCGTTCATTTATAGGTTTGGACTGATTTTAAATTTGCAGTTAAAAGAAAAATTATTAAAAATAAAAAGCAAATTTCTGCAACAGGGGGTGGGTCCTTCAACCAAATAAATTTAAGTTCCCTCGAAGAGGAGGTCAGCGCTATACTTTCCCTTAATAAATCAGTAGAGGGATTGAAAGATATACAAAGTTTTGGAACATCAAAAAACATTTCAGATGACATCCCTAGTACGAGTAAGAAGAGACCAATTGACGACATTTCTTCCCAGCCCCAAATGCAAAATGAAATATCATTTTTATCGTCTGACCAGCAAATGGAGATACTGACCACCTGACCCACTGTACACCGCACAAGAAACAGAAAATAAATAAAATGAGTCTTCTTGAGGAGCAAATAAATATCCAAAAAAAGATTGTTCATACCAAATGAACACATCCCTGCATTGTCCTCCTAACTCGGCTAAATACGAACTAGAGGACAATGCAAAAAACACCCAACAGCGCCAACATAACAGCGAAGTACCCAACAAAACGAAAAAACACAATAAAACAAATCACCAGAGCGGACGGACATACGGCGCCAAAACAACAGCAGCATTTTTTAGCAACAACAGCAGCAGAGTCAGCAGCAACAACATAAGTAGCAGCATCAGCATATCAACGCGGGAAACAAAAAAGGTTTTATCTAAAATATTTATTATATTTATACTTGTAAATAACCCTTGCGTTAAGTTATAATTGTATAAACACACACACATAACTAAACAATTGTACATACTAACTCATCCTATACACATGCAAGTATTATACCCTTAAATATACAAATTGAATTGTTAATTATCCGAATTCTAATAGTTTTTATTTTATTTGGCACACCGGCAAACTCACGTCGATCACCCCGACATTTTGGTCCTTCGAGCCGGATTCAGCGCCTCATAAAATAAACCCACCCAATTCAACATCATTTTGAAAATCAGGATTTTGGATCATCAGGATTTGCACTTTTTCACCCACCCAATCAACTATATTTTGAATCAACAGGATTAATATTTACCCACCCAATCAACTAATCAACTACTTTATCATCAAACCCATACGTGGAAAAATTGTAAGTACCCAAACTCAAATTTATTTAAAATATTGTGATATACAAAAATTAGTGCAAATCGGAATAAAACGGCAAAGTGAAACAAAAACAAAATTAATATTCTATTCCAAAGTAAATCTTTTGCTTAACCGGTATTAAGCACAAAGTATTTGCTAACTTTGTTATTGCCATATTCCGCTTTGCACCTTACCCGTTGACATACATACATACGCATATAAATTTTGAGAGCCAAATAGCGTTGCTTTGGCACCCACCCGTACCTACGCGTACATATGTTTTATTGTTTTACCCGCTCAACTAACAACGAACTAACGTTGACTGCAAGTGCAGTGTGAGCAAGCAAAAAAACAAACCCAGTAGGAAAAATTTCAAAAGACCCATTAGGAAATTTTTCGTTCGTCGGAATTTCACTCATTATATTTTGCGGTTCAAAATATAAACAGCAAATAAAAAAAATAAAGTCGTTGCTTATTAACTTATTCCAATTCAAACTTAAATAAAGAAATTGTTTTCCAAATTTATTATTTGTTTTATTTCAATTTAATTAATTATTACGACCCGGTTAAGTGAATTTTTAATAGCAATGGAAGAATTTAAATTTTGTATTTCCGATTTGTTCGAATACATTGAGGAACATTACGGCACCCAACCCGAAGATGAGTCTATTTATACCCTAGAAATAAAAAGGGTTGAACTCAACGCGATATACGACAAGGCAAACAAGTCGTACGATGCCGTTCGTAGAACCCCACAAAAACCCGGTGAAACTATTGATTTTGCAAAAATCAAAGAAAATTTTAAAAAAGGTCATCAATTATATTTAAAGTGTTTAGGATCCATTAATAAAGCTATTGATGATCTCAAGACCCCAACCCCAATAAAGAAAAGAGTTTAAGAAGAATTTACATCGCGGGACATAGGACCCTCAATACATATTCCACCTTGTGATACGGACATATTTTATGGAGATTTCGCAACCTGGCCTTCATTCCGAGATATGTTTACGGCTATATACGTAAACAATCACAAAATCAGCAACGTGGAAAGACTGTTCCATTTGATTCAAAAAACCCGAGGAGAAGCAAGAGCAATTGTTAAAAACGCACCCTTAACAAATGATGGTTTCCTGATGGCATGGAGAGACCTGGTATCCCAATACGAGAACAAACGAGTTCAGGTCAACGCGCAATTGACTGGGACCCCATCTTAATCTTCTTATGCGGATTGAAACTACCTAAAACCCTACTTCATCAGTTCGAAGACACCCTAGAAGATAACTCGGAAATACCCTCCTGGAAAACTTTCGACGCGTTTCTCACTCACAGGTATAAATCCTTGAAAGCAGTAGGAAATCTAACTGACCCCGTTCCAGTGACCCAATCCGACAGTGGATCCTATAGAAAAGGAAAAGACAGGAAGTTCAGCACATTTCACGCTAATGTTTCCGGAACTTCGACCCTGGATTTTTCACATGCTAGTGCACACCCAGTTAGAGGCAACAACTTTTCAAAAAAACCTCAAGACATTGAAAGTTGTAAGCTTTGTAGAACACAACATTCAATTCGAGAATGCCCAAAGTTCTTACAAATGAATGTTGAAACCCGAATAACCACAGTAAAAAATAATGGTTATTGTTTCAATTGCCTTGCATTATCTCACAGTTTCAGAGATTGCAAGAGCAAATATTCTTGTAGAATATGCAGAAAGAAACATAATACACTTCTGCATAGGGATACACCAACCCGTTCCCAATCCCCCCCGCAAGGATCAAGAGCCTCAAACCCGCCTCTTGACCCAAACACCAGTAGTACCTCCCAAACCCTTAATACCAATACCAATCCCCAAGCCTACACAACCCTCTTACAGTCCACTGAAAATAAAACTCAAGACCCTCAAAACTTCAGTGGGAAGCAGATTTTGTTAGGTACTGCTGTAGTCCAAGTTTTATACAAAGGGCAAATATTCACACCTCGCGCATTAGCCGACTCCGGGTCAGAAGCCACTTTTATTTCACAAAAATTCCAGAGAAAATTGGACATACCCACGTTCAGGAAAATGCACAAGTGACTGGATTGAACAACACCGTTTCGGCAACACCCTCCAAAATTTGTGAACTCACCCTTGGTTCACCGACAAGAAAGGAGTTTAAGATAACAACACACGCGTTTATCTTAAAAACTTTAACCGATAATTTACCCACTCACTCACTTAATACGATCATCACTAATACAGATTTCGGTTTTAGTTTAGCTGACCCTCACTTTTATAAACCCAGACCAGTCGACATATTGATTGGAAGTGACCTGTACCCACAAATAATTCTCAGTGGTGTACGGAGAAATGTACTCGGGACCCTTCTAGCCCAAGAAACGGAATTTGGATGGATTTTATCCGGACCCACACCAGAAAAACCCTTATCACCCTCAATAATATCATTTTTCAGTAAGATGACCCCGGACAAGTTGCTCACACAATTTTGGGAAGTTGAAGAAGTTCCAAGGAAGCCTCTACCATCAACTTCAGATATAGTTTGTGAGCAAATTTATAAAAATACGACCCACAGAAACTCAGATGGGCGCTATGTGGTAACATTACCCATTAAAACCCCAGAAAACATAGAATTGGGCAACTCAAGACACATAGCTCTAGCTCAATTTCTTAGAAATGAAAAATCATTGTCGAGAAAACCCGAAAAAAAAGCGGAATACGACAAGGCCATCAACGAGTATTTGGAACTCGGTCATATGACCAAAGTTGAATACGACCCTGCGGATAATACGAAAACGTATTATCTGCCACATCACGCAGTCATTAAACCGGATCGCATAACGACTCAACTGCGAGTGGTATTCAACGCTTCATGCCCCACCTCGAACAGGAACAGCCTCAACGATGTACTGCATACTGGACCCACTCTACAAGCAGACCTCGTAATCCTAGTAGTAAAATGGCGAATGTTTCAAATCGTATTCAACGCAGATATCCAAAAAATGTATCGTCAAATACTCGTTGAAAGCAGACACACTCCGTTTCAAAGAATCTTATTTAGGAAATCCTCTAACGACCCTATAGAAGACTTTGAATTACAAACTGTTACGTTTGGTATTAACTGTGCTCCATTTCTAGCTATCCGTACCCTCCTTAAATTAGCGGATGATGTACAAGGAACCCACCCACTGGCAGCAGAGATACTTCGAAACGGAATGTATGTTGATGATGCACTTGCGGGAGCACATGACGTACCAACAGCGATATTGGCACGAGATGAACTCACTTCTTCCTTGAAGTCCGCAGGATTTGCTCTACGCAAATGGACCTCAAATGACCCAAAAGTTTTATCTGCAATCCCACAGGAACATCTATTGGATACCAACTCACTCAGTTTACCAGAATCCAATAACACAAAAACACTAGGAATCAGATGGAATGCAAAAAAAGATGCGTTCTTTTTTCTCATCAAGAGAAGTACTATCGATTATAGCTAAATTGTTCGACCCAGCTGGTTGGCTCAGCCCCGTTGTAGTCACAGCTAAAATAATAATGCAACAGATATGGCTGGATAAATCCGATTGGGATGAAAGTCTAAGACCCTTAACCCTCCATCGATGGAAAATATTCATAAAGGACTACGATTCCTTAAATCTTATTGAAATTCCTCGATGGACCCACTTTTCGACATCCGCGATCATCAATTTTCATGGATTCTCTGACGCATCTGAAAAAGCCTACGCAGCAGCCCTATATATCAGTGTTTCTACAAACGCAAATACCTGGACAACCCTTTTGGTATCCAAGACTCGTGTGGCCCCAATAAAAACCATATCATTACCAAGGCTAGAACTTTGTGGAGCTGTTCTTCTGGCAAATCTAGTGGATGCGACCCTACCCCAACTAAGTATGTATAACCCAATACCGTACTCACCTTTGGACGGATTCCACAATTGTTCTTTCATGGCTTAGCAAACCCCCATGCACATGGACAACCTTTGTATCCCACCGAATTGCCCCAATCGCAGAAAAGGTTGGAACCGAAAATTGGACTCACGTCGAAAGTCAAGACAACCCGGCAGATCTAGCTACTCGCGGACGCACACCTCTGGAAATGGTTAACAATGACCTCTGGTGCCACGGACCCCAATGGCTAACACTCGACCCGAAACACTGGCCAGTTACCAAAATATCAAGCGATACAACACTGGAACTCCGGCCAATCAGAACCTTCGTGAACACAACACAAGAGGATATCCTGGATAGATTCTCTTCCTTACCCAAAGCCATTCGAGTTGTAGCATATTTGTTCAGATTCTGTTCGAATGCGTCACCCAATAAATCACAGCAGTCATACACAACGTTTGAAATAACACCAGAAGAGTTCAACACTACCCGCACGAAGCTAATTATTTTATCACAAAAGAAGTATTTCCAGGAAGAGTATGAAGCCTTAACCCAAAAAATCAGCATACCCAAAAAAAGTACAATTTTAACACTAAACCCTTTAATCGATCCCAAAGGAATAATGCGAGTTAATGGTCGGTTGAGCAATTCAGCCTACCCTATAGCAGTCGATTAGCCAAACTACTCACCCAATTTACACATTTAATAACCCTTCATGGCGGCAACCAACTAGTATTACGACTTATGCGTTCGGAATTTTGGATACCGAAGCTGAAACCCTCATCAAGTCTACCATTCATCAGTGCAAAACTTGTGTTTTGCACAAAAAGCGTAACACTACTCAGATAATGGCAGCATTACCCGCAGAACGTACCACCTTAACCCGTCCATTCGCAGCAACAGGAATCGATTTCGCCGGTCCTTATGACATAAAAAATTACACCGGCAGATCATGTTTGATCACAAAAGGCTATGTATGCGTATTTGTTTGTTTTGCAACCAAAGCCATACATTTAGAGCCAGTAAGTGATCTCACCACTAACGCATTCATGGCCGCATTCGCACGTTTCTTTTCCAGGCGCGGATGTCCCGCCGATCTCTATTCGGACAATGGTATTAATTTTGTTGGAGCGTATAAATTTTTAGTTAAAGATCGGCGAGAATTCATGAAGTCATTGAAAACTCAACTAACAACTAGCGAAGCACACCAAAACATCAACTGGCACTTTAACCCTCCAGGAGCTCCACACATGGGTGGACTCTGGGAAGCAGGAGTGAAAAGTTTAAAGAGCCACTTGAAAAAGGTGTCTCAGAACCAGAAATTCACTTTCGAAGAACTAGCTACCCTTTTAACCCGAATCGAAAGTTGCTTGAATTCTCGCCCTTTAAGCCCATTAAGTGAAGACCCAACAAATTTAGAACCTTTAACTCCAGGCCATTTCTTAATAGGTACCCCTTTATTAATCCCAGCAGAACCCAACTTAGAAGATGCACATCTACGCACCGCACAAAGATGGCAAAAACTGAAGATACTCCATCAACACTTCTGCAAACGATGGAAAGAAGAATATTTGAAAGAACTCCACAGAAGATATAAGTGGAAATACCCTCAACATAGACGTTAACGATATGGTAGTTATACGTCAAGAAACTCTACCCCCAAATGAGTGGAGACTTGATCGCATCGAAAAAACATATCTCGGTGCCGACAATAAAGCAAGAGTAGTTGATATACGTACCTCTCAGGGAACAATTACCCGCCCAATAACCAAAATAGTCACTTTACCAAATAATTAATCTTTTTTCCTTATAGTGACATGGCCCCTCAAAGCAGTACGAAGTCAATTTGCAGCCGCCAAAGCAGCCCCACATTCACTGTGCGATCACTTAGCGTGACCCGTAGTATCAGCCCACTCTCCGACGAAGGAACCCTGGCAAGACGCCTGCATCGCTTTAAAGCGACCCTTTCCCCCATTCGAGAGGAGCGTGGAAATACGCATCGCACGGCCCGACGTACCATCAGCCTTTCCCCTATTCGTGAAGAACGGGGAAGTACTCATCGCACGGCTCGGCGTGCTATCAGCCGTTCATCAAAGCGAACACACAAACACGTCGCCTGTGGATTGTGTAAAAAAGACCATAGACTGGTAACTTGTTCAAAATTCACCAAAATGAACATCAATGAAAAGTTTGACGCAGTTAACAAACACAAGTACTGCGTCAATTGCTTGGCCAGATCGCATTCCACCCAAAAGTGCACAAGTAAAAAACGATGTGCCACGTGTAATGGGGAACACCATTAAACCCTACATGGACACCCCAGGCTGTTCTGCAAAGAGCAAAAGAAAACAGCAAAAGGCGAAGAACGATTACATAGACAAGAGGATCTACCCACGTTACTGGCCACGTCGACCCTCACACCAACAGTCATGGTCAAAATTAAACACGATGGCAAATGGAACAAAATACGAGCCATAGTCAACCCGACCCGAAAAGTGACTGTAATTGCATCAGAACTGGTGCAGAGATTGCGGTTACCAAAAACGTACCTCGACTCACATCGTATATGTAAAGTCGTCATAGGATCGTTAACTGATTCCGACTGGCATGTCGAAGTTAACTGCCTATTGACGTACGATTTACCGACCCGACCCTATAATCGTGACTTAAGTGGCGAAATCATTCAGAAGTACGACCACTTAGTCCTAGCCGACCCTACATTCTGGAAAGACGATAAAATCATGTTGGAACTGGGAGCTGACATCTACCCAAGATTGATTAAACCCGGACTATTCAACCCCGATAACAGCACCGTGATCGCACAAAACACCGCACTCGGTTGGACTCTAACCGGTGCTTGTGCGATTTAAACCCAAAAGTATACCTCCAACCCGTTGATAACAATACTCATTTACCCAATTCAAAATAGATCTAAAAAATCTTTTTATTCGCAGACACTGCAAGGCGGCCGGGATGTTCATACCAAATGAACACATCCCTGCATTGTCCTCCTAACTCGTCTAAATACAAATTAGAGGACAATGCAAAAAACACCCAACAGCGCCAACATAACAGCGAAGTACCCAACAAAACGAAAAAACACAATAAAACCAATCACCAGAACGGACGGACATACGGCGCCAAAACAACAGCAGCATTTTTTAGCAACAACAGCAGCAGAGTCAGCAGCAACAACATAAGTAGCAGCATCAGCATATCAACGCGGGAAACGAAAAAGGTTTTATCTAAAATATTTATTATATTTATACTTGTAAATAACCCTTGCGTTAAGTTATAATTGTATAAACACACACACATAACTAAACAATTGTACATACTAACTCATCCTATACACATGCAAGTATTATACCCTTAAATACACAAATTGAATTGTTAATTATCCGAATTCTAATAGTTTTTATTTTATTTGGCACACCGGCAAACTCACGTCGATCACCCCGACAAAGATGGAGGACAATGTTTCAAAAGTTCTAAACATGCTTATGAAGCAACAGAGCGAACATGCACAAAAACACTCTGAAACAAACTGATTGATAAGAAAACTCTACGAAATTGAAAAAGATAAATTGAAGGAAATGAAGCGACATAATGCTGTAATGGAAAAAAAAGAATTTTAGAACTTGAACTACAACATTTAAATAATCCATAAGTTTTTATTTTTAATTTCAAATAATTCGTTTAATGAATTTTTATGTTTAGTTAAATAATTTTAATATGAATATATACTATGAACTTATATTAAAAAAATCTAAAAAACTATCTCTAATTCTATTTGCTTCATCGGTAGGCGTATCATCTATATCATTCTCATCTTCTATGGAATATGCATTTTCAGTTGTGTCCAGGTTTAACTCATTTATGTTTTCATTTGAATTAAAATGCAAACGAATATTATGCAATGCGCAGCATAAATTGACAATACGCGCTGCTTTATATGGTGCGTAATGTAGTCCTCGTTCACTACAAAGCCAACGAAATACCGATTTTAATAAACCTATTGTTTTCTCAATAACAATTCGGCCTTTAGCATGATATTTGTTGAATCTCCTTTTTCGGACGCATGTTATTGGTTCCCTAAACGGAGTTATGAGCCACGGTTGAAGAGGGTAGCCTTTGTCACCTTTACAAAATATATATTCGATTAGTACATTCGTATAAATTGATAGTATTTTTAGCAAATTATTCTTACCTAGTATTAAATATGCATGTCCTCTCCGATAATCTGATGCGCTAATGATTTTAAAATCACTCATATCCCATATGTGAGAATCATGACTACTGCCGGGATATTTAGCACAAACGTATCGAATTTGCATCTTATGGTCGCACGCCTACATATGAAAAACATATAAATGTATATATAGAATACTGAGTAATAAGTTAATTTTGAAAAAGCCTAACCAGCATAACATTCAGACTTGAGAATCCTTTGCGGTTAAAATACAGATGTTTATCTCTTGACGGTGCCATTATCTTTATGTGAGTTCCATCAACTGCCATTGCCACACCAGGAATTTTTGATTTGCAAAAAAAAATATGTTTTTGCTTCCAATTCCTCGCTGGCGGTCATGTCAATGGAGACCCACCTTGTACATAGCCTGTACTCAAGAATGTTGAGTACTTCATCTAATACAACACAAAATGTCGATTCGGCCATATTTATATTGAAGTCCTTTCCAACACAATGTTGATAACTACCCGTGGCTAAAAAACGTAGACATGCAGCAAGTTTTATTTCTGGAGAAAGAGAACCTTGTCTTTTGTCATTTCCAAGTTCATTTTCGCATTCCCCCAAAATGTATATAAATGCCCTTTTGTTGATTCGAAAATTTTTGATGAAACTGCGTATGTACATACATTCAAACATATATAAATAAAATTTTGTTTTTTTAGCTTAAATAGTTCAACTAACTTATAGTCATCCATTTCCAGCACGTCTTTTGAAATATTCCTCAAATTTCTGCGCTCACGACGAATGTTTACACTATTTTCATCATCACTATCACTTAAATATAATGCAATTGTATTTCATTTCAAATATTTTAAAAACGAATCAAAAAGCTATGACAATTTATTTAATTTTTCAAACTTGTCAAATATGTTGATAACACAGTTTCTTTGTGGTATGGTAAAGCAGGTTATCGACGGTATCAATAATCGCATAAACATTTTCGATCGAAAATTCTATCCGCAGCGAATTCGATTTCGATGCGGATTCAATAATTAGACCCATTAAAAAGAATAACCCTGGTCGCTCCAACACCGAGGTGTTCACAGTTCTGACCCTGGTCGGTCTAACTCGGGGTGTTCGTAGTTCTTTTGAATAATGAATGATAAATTTTTTTATTTTGTATTTCTGATTTTTGTCGGTTATAGTTCAGACTCGAATATCGGGAGTATCGATAACTCTAAAACGTTCAGTGCATGACTCAGCAATGCCATTCGAATTTACAACAGTGGTGTCATAATATATGGAAATTCAATGCGCCGGTGATACTGATAAAAAACCCAATAGAAATGTGTAAATTAATAACTGAAAGTAAATATTTAACACGATAGAAAAGTGTAAATAACTGAAGAAAAGTGTGTGTTTAACACCGCGAAAGATGGCATTTTTTGATTAGAAACAAATAAAACACTTGTTTTTGACCCCATACGCCTTATATGTAGTATTAGAATAAAAAAAAGAGTTTTGAGATACTCTCCGTCAAAATTGGTCCATGTTTTCAGAAAAGCTGCTCTGCTGAACATTTACCGAATATTTGAACTAAATTTGTAAAGTTTGTACAAATAAGAATATACTAATTTCAACACTATCGTTGGGGAACTTTAGTGTACCATCCCATAATTTCAGGTTTAAAAGTGGGATAGTTGGCTAGAAGAAATTCCCCAGATAAAGAATGTATATAATAACCATATGCATAATACTAGGGTGCTTAAATAAATTTTTTTGATTTGTTTTTCAACTCATACCCCCCAAATGTTTGTGATTGGCAAAACAAAAATCCTCCTTCAAACCAGGCGTTATGGCTTAACTCTAAGGTCTCGCTATCTTTTGTTGGGGTTTGTTTTATTTTGGGTTTAATTTAACATAGGAATTATCGTGTTTTTATTCAAACTAAAATTTTCCCAATTAATTTTCGTTTCTCAAAAATAACCATCACATATTCAGAAAGATAGGTTTTCAAACTGTTTAGCAAGCTTTCAATATAAACGGACGTGCAAAATACAAAAATAAAAAAATAAACAAATACCAAAAAAGTGCATTTAGTGCAATCGTTAGCAATAACGCCGAAATTGTTAATAAAAACATAAAAAAAAATTAGACTTTTTGTAAACAAAAAAAAAAAAAAAACAAATACATAAGTGCGAAAGAAACAAATACTTGAAAGATTGAGAAAACAATTCAACAGGGTGCGCCCAGACATCGCTCGTAACTGGATCCTCCATCACGACAACGCGCCGTGCCACACCGCCCTCAGCGTGTCCAAGTATTTGGCCTCTAAAGGGATGGCCGTGTTGCAACAGCCGCCTGATTCGCCCGACACGTCACCCTGTGACTTTTTTTGTTTCCCAAAACAAACTCGCTGGTCAAAGGAACCCATTTTGAGTCGATTACGGACATCCAGGCGGCCGTGACGAAGGTACTCGCGGACATCCCAGTGGAAGCGTTCCAAACCTGCTGGAATCGCTGTATAGCTGTCCAAGGGGACTACTTTGAAGAGGATGGCAGAGTTGTAGAATAATTTTCAAATATACGGTTTTTATGGAATCAGTCTCACTATTTAATTGTCATACCTCGTATGAATATTAAAAAAAAAAAATAACCCTGGTCGCTCCAACACCGTGGTGTTCATAGTTCTGATCCTGGTCGGTCTAACTCCGGGGTGTTCGTAGTTCTTTTGAATAATGAATGATAAATTTTTTTATTTTGTATTTCTGGTTTTTGTCGATTATAGTTCAGACTCGAATATCGGGAGTATCGATAACTCTAAAACGTTCAGTGCATGACTCAGCAATGCCATTCGAATTTACAACAGTGGTGTCATAATATATGGAAATTCAATGCGCCGGTGATACTGATAAAAAACCCAATAGAAATGTGTAAATTAATAACTGAAAGTAAATATTTAACACGATAGAAAAGTGTAAATAACTGAAGAAAAGTGTGTGTTTAACACCGCGAAAGATGGCATTTTTTGATTAGAAACAAATAAAACACTTGTTTTTGACCCCATACGCCTTATATATAGTATTAGAATAAAAAAAAGAGTTTTGAGATACTCTCCGTCAAAATTGGTCCATGTTTTCAGAAAAGCTGCTCTGCTGAACATTTACCGAATATTTGAACTAAATTTGTAAAGTATGTACAAATAAGAATATACTAATTTCAACACTATCGTTGGGGAACTTTAGTGTACCATCCCATAATTTCAGGTTTAAAAGTGGGATAGTTGGCTAGAAGAAATTCCCCAGATAAAGAATGTATATAATAACCATATGCATAATACTAGGGTGCTTAAATAAATTTTTTTGATTTGTTTTTCAACTCATACCCCCCAAATGTTTGTGATTGGCAAAACAAAAATCCTCCTTCAAACCAGGCGTTATGGCTTAACTCTAAGGTCTCGCTATCTTTTGTTGGGGTTTGTTTTATTTTGGGTTTAATTTAACATAGGAATTATCGTGTTTTTATTCAAACTAAAATTTTCCCAATTAATTTTCGTTTCTCAAAAATAACCATCACATATTCAGAAAGATAGGTTTTCAAACTGTTTAGCAAGCTTTCAATATAAACGGACGTGCATTGATGCGCTCCGTAGAAACTTACTAAAAAAAAAATAAACAAATACCAAAAAAGTGCATTTAGTGCAAGCGTTAGCAATAACGCTGAAAGTGTTAATAAAAACAGAAAAAAAATTACCTTTTGTAAACAATAAAAAAAAAATACATAATTGCGAAGCAAACACTAAAAGAAACAAAAAACAAAACATGAGCGCAGCGCAGCCCCTCCAGCAAGGCCGCAGGCATTCTCTGAATGCCTACTTCAGCTTTGTCGAGACTGCGAATTCAGCTCCTACCAACAAACAAGGCAACGGTGAGAAGGAGAGTCATCACCGCGACCAACTGAGCAGCAGGGCTTACAAAAAACAAAAGCAGAAGAGAACGGCAGTCAACAACGGCCAGCAGCAAACGTAATCACACCAACATCTAAGCAGGTACCAGCAAGTACGCAGGCAGCGAAGGACAACATAAAGCAAGGTGAGAATATACCAATAAAAAAGCCAGTCTGTACAAACTGACATTGACCGCTACATTAACATAAAAAGGAAATTAAGTCCTTCAAAGTCAGCGGTCAATCCTAAAAAATTCCAAGGCGGTACACCAATTAAGAATAAACCGGAAGTTTTAAACGGCAGTAGATTTGCTTTACTAAGCAATGGATCAGACGACGATGCGAAGGGTACCACCACAGTCGTTAATGCCAAGCCACCCCCAATATATTTGCACGAGCGTAGCAATAATGTTCTCGTTGCTGAATTAAGTAAAGTTGTAGGTACTAACAATTTTCACAATAGTAGCTTTGAAAAAAGGCAATATAGATGAAACAGAAATTCAGTCCTGCAATGAAAAAAGTTTTATGGATATAGTTAAATTTTTGTCAAATAAAACCAAGAATTATTATTCGTTTCAACTAAAGAGCTCTAAGGGTCTAGTTGTTGCAATCAAGGGTATATAGTCCGCCGTAGACTCTAGTGAAGTCAAAGAAGCATTGGGAGAATGTGGTTTTGGAATTAAAACAGTTGTAAATATATTTAATAGGAACAAAGTACCACAGCCAATGTTTAAAATTGAATTGTTGCCGAACTCAAATTAACTTAAAAAAAATTAACCACATCCAATATATAATTTGAAATATTTGCTGCATCGTAGAGTAACTGTAGAAGAACCACATAAAAGGAACGGTTCGGTACGATGTACTAACTGCCAAGAATATGAGCATACTAAATCATACTGCACTCTACGCAGTGGTTGTGTGGTATGTGGTGATTTACATCCCACTTCTAAATGCAGAAGAATTAAATAAAAAATACAGCAATTGCGGAGGAAATCGCACTGCTAACTACAGAGGTTGCCCTGTATATAATGATTTGAAATCGAAGTTCTCACAGGGCATTCTAGCGCGTCGTAACCAAATGATACAAACACCCCGTAATGAAATTATAGCAACCTCAGAAAAAATATCAAATCCTATTACTTCTAACAATAATAATATGCAAGGAAGCTAAGCAAATGTGGTGAAAGGCAACACTGTGCAAATGCAACTGCCGCAAAATCCTCCAAGTGGAGGTATTGAAACTATGATTACCAATCTTACACACTGTATGACACAATTTATGTCTACCATACAAAACATGATCCAAGATTTCATAAAATCACAAATTCAAATGCTGCAAAATTTATTAAGTAAAATATGAGCTTACTAAGTATCTGCAAATGGAATGCTAACGGTATTAACAAACATAAATTAGAGATTGTCAGATTTCTGTCTGAAAAGAAAATAGATGTAATGCTTATTTCAGAAACTCATTTAACAAATAAAAATAATTTCAATATGCCGGGATTTAGACTATATGTTACAAATCATCCGGATGAAAAGCGCATGGTGGTACGGCAGTGTTGATTAGAAATCGTTTAAACCACTATGCTCTAGAATCTCATGCTACACCACAGTTACAAGCTACAACAATATCACTAAAAAATCGGGGTTGTGACTTAAACCTTTCGGCTATATACTGTCCAACGCACTTTAAAATTACAGAAATCGAATTTGAAGAATTTTTTGGAACACTAGGTCAAAGATTTCTGGCAGGTGGAGATTACGACGCAAAACACACGTGCTGGGGCTCACGTCTTATTAATCCGGAAGGATGACAGCTGTTTATGTTACTTCATATGGTCTGAGACATTTCCTTCTCTCGATATTCGAGACTGAACGAGAATTTATAAAAATGAGAAGTACTTTACGGAATAAAATTTTACTCGTTACTTGAAACTCTCGATATTCGTACTGAATACAACTTGACAATTAAGTAATGATACTGATTTTATTGCCACGCTTGTGATAAACCTGTGACCTTGAAATTCCCTTTTTCTTTCCGGCATCCCTCCCCTCTCGATTGATATATGAAAGATCGCTCTAGCTTGTTTTGTTAGCCTGCTGCGTCAGGTTAAGTAGACGTGCGTTGTAGTGCTGGTCACGAAAATGGATAAACGAAATCAAGAGTAACGCGTCACGATAAAATTTTGCGCCAGATTGGGCGAAACAGCTAAAATTGTAAGAGTGTATGGTGATAGTTCACCTTGCGACAAAACTTGGAAAAGACCCGTGAAAGAAGAATCGACACGCACCACCTCTGCGTCGATTTCAAAGCTGCTTTCGACAGCACGAAAAGGAGCTACATCAATGCCGCGATGTCTGAATTTGGTATCCCAGCAAAACTAATACGGCTGCGTAAACTAACGTTGAGAAACACCCAAAGCTCTGTCAGGATCGGGAAGGACCTCTCCGAGCCGTTCGATACCAAACGAGGTTTCAGACAAGGCGATTCCCTATGGTGCGATTTTTTCAACCTGCCTCTGGAGAAAATAGTTCGAGCTGCAGAACTAAATAGGGAAGGTACCATCTTCTATAAGAATGCACAACTGCTGGCGTATGCTGATGATATTGATATCATCGGCCTCAACACCCGCGCCATTAGTTCTGCTTTCTCCAGACTGAACAAGGAAGCAACGCAGATAGGTCTGGCAGTGAACGAGGGCAAGACGAAATATCTCCTGTCATCAAACAAACAGTCGTCGCACTCGCGACGTGGCTCTCACGTCACTGTTGACAGTCATAACTTTGAAGTTGCAGATAATTTCGTCTATATAGGAACCAGTATTAACACCACCAACAATGTCAGCTTGGAAATCCAACGCAGAATTACTCTTGCCAACAGGTGCTACTTTGAACTGAGTAGGCAATTGAAAAGTAAAGTCCTTTCTCGACGAACAAAAACCAAACTCTATAAGTCGCTCATAATTCCCGTCCTGCTATACGGTGCAGAGGCTTGGACGATGACAACAACTGATAAGTCGACCTTAAGAGTTTTCGAGGGAAAGGTTCTGCGAAAGATTTACGGTCCTTTGCGCATTGGCCACAGCGAATATCGCATTCGATGGAACGATGAGCTGTACGTGATGTACGACGACAATGACATAGCTCAGCGAATTAAAAGACAGCGGCTACGCTGGTTAGGTCATGTTGCCCGGATGGACGAAAACACTCCAGCTGAAAGTATTTGACGCTGTACCCGCAGGGGGAAGCAGAGGAAGAGGAAGATCTCCACTCCGTTGGAAAGACCAAGCGGAGAAGAACCTGGCTTCGCTTGGGACATCCAATTGGCGGCACGTAGCGAAAAGAAGAAACAACTGGCGCGCTGTTATTGACTCGGCTATAATCGCGTAAGCGGTGCCAACGACAATTAAGAAGAAGAAGAGTATGGTGACAGTGCTCTTGGTCGCGCCAAAGCTCACAATAGCTGTCTCCGCGCGCTCCCCGCCCGAAAAAAGCTTGCATGAGCAAGTCGAAGATGAACACGATGATTATTGCTTTTTTTTATAGCCGTGGAATCGTCCACAAAGAATTCGTTCCACCGGGGAAAACTGTGAATCAAGTCTACTATTGCTAAGTACTCGAAAGATTGCGAAAACGAGTCAACAGGGTGCGCTTGGACATCGCTCGTAACTGGATCCTTCATCACGACAACGCGCCGTGCCACACCGCCCTCAGCGTGTCCCAGTATTTGGCCTTTAAAGGGATCCCCGTGTTGCAACAGCCGCCTTATTCGTCCGACATGTCATCCTGTGACTGTTTTTGTTTCCTAAAACAAAATCGGTGGTCAAAGGAACTCATTTTAAGTCGATTACGGACATCCAGGCGACCGTGACGAGGGAATTCGCAAACATCACAGTCGAAGCGTTCCAGAAATGTTACGAAGCATGGAAAACGCGCTTGAATTGCTGTATAGCTGCCCAAGGGGACTACTTTGAAGGGGATGGCAAAGTTGCAGAATAATTTTCAAATATACGGTTTTTATGAAATTAGTCTCATTACTTATTTGTCAAACCTCGTATACAATCAAACGTTAAAGCCCATCTGGACATACGGAATTCAACTATGGGGATGCCCAGCACCGTTATACGTCGAAATGGTGCAAAGATTCCAAAATAAAGTTTTGCGAAAAATTGTTAATGCCCCGTGGTACATACGGAACTCAGATCTATATCGTGATCTTCACATAAAAATGGTTCATGAAGTCATTCGGGATATGGCATCGAAACATGCCGCACGGTTTGCAAAATCATGTAAACTCTAAAGCCCGACAACTAGGTGAAACCAGAAATAACAGGCGCAGATTGAAAAGAATAACGTTTCATGACCTTCTAAGCAAATAATACATATTATAATATTTAGTGTTTAATACAAAGTACAGTTTTTGCAAAAAGTTCTTAATAGAGCTTTTATTTTTTCACCTTATAAACTATGAAAAGTATTGCTTGGTAGTACTTTTGTCACTAGTTGCAATTCGAATGAAATGTAAAACAATATCCTTGTTACGTTTCAATAAAAAAATATGTAGAAGTTTACGGAAATGAGGAAAAATCTTTGATTGTCATTCACTTGGGAGTGGCCAGACATAATTTTTTTATATATGGCTAAAGCAGCTAGCGACTTCCGGTTTTAGACCAAATATCCTTTAGGTAACCTTAGAAAATCCTTTTGAAGGCGAGCTGAAGACAAAAGTCGAACCATCTCTCCATAGGGTTGTGCGCTAAGTCGCCCCCAGTGAAAAGTAAACAACAGTCTCGGAAGAGAAACCCCCCTTTTGACGACAACCATGACAAACGCATTAAGGCCATGAACCTGGAATGTCCTGTCCCTAAATTGGGAAGGTGCCGCTGCCCAGCTGGTTGATATCATCGTAAGAGTGAAGGCTAACACCACCGCCCCCCGTCCGAGAAGTGCACTGGACGCGACAACTACAGAAATGAGTAGGTCCTTATGTCATTTACTACAGTGGTCATATAAAGGAGAGCAAATTCGGTGTGGGATTCGTGGTGGGAAAGGGACTCCGTCCCCGAGTCTTGGCATTCCCTCCGGTGGATGAACGTCTAACAACAATCAGCAATCTCGTTGACGTGCGTTTTTTCTGCAAAAAAAAAAAAGTCGACCACACCTTTGCTTGTCGAGATGCCGGATCAGCTTTAGTATACCGTAACAGGATTTCGGGAATAAAATGGGTATGGTCGGTTCTCCAGATCAATAATAGCCGCGGAAAGGCTATTTGTCCGTTTTTTTTAATACAAAATTGTTTTTACACTTATATTTTGCGGTTTAATATTTACTAAGCAGAAGTTTTACGTGAAAAAGATACACAATGGTGTTGGAGCAAAAAGGAGTTTTACGCAAAATAAATCCTAACACTACCCGGCGTTGGACCAACCAGGGTTATTTATTTTAAAAGCTGCCAATGCAAAAAATCTTGACACACCTCAGTGCTGGAATGACTCGGGTTATTTTTGTAAAACGCCTTTCAAAGGCAGCCAACGCAAAGAGGAATTTACCCCCAAAAAAATATTTGGCACACAACTGCAAAAATAAGAACATCCGTTCGAAGGCGAAACATACCCTACATAAGGTTTGCACTGGGTTTGGGACCCGCCCCGTAAAAACGTCCCCAATGAAAAGATACCAACAGCCTCGGATGAGAGACCTCCCTTTGGTGACGACCATGACAAACGAAATAAGGACTACGACATCAGGGCATACACCTGGAATCTCCGGTCCCTTAATTGGGAAGGTGCCGCTGACCAGCTGGTTGATGTCCTCGTTAGAGTGAAGGCTGACATCACCACCGTCCATGAAATGCGATGGACGGGACAAGGACTGAGGCGAGTAGGTCCTTGTGACATTTACTACAGTGAAGCGGAAGTTTGGTGTGAGATTTGTGGTGGGAGAGAGACTCGAACGTCTAACCACAATCCGCATCAAAGCGAAGTTCTTCAACATATCGCTGATTTGCATCAACACCTAACGGTAGAAAAGGACCATATGACCATGTGCCTTCTATGAGTGCTTGGAGCGCACTTATGAGAGCTGCTCCCGGAACGATGCCAAACTCGTGCTTGGCGAATTTAACGCCAGGGTGGGCAAAGAAGGTATCTTTTGCGCAACAGTCAGTAAAATAAAGTAGGCGACGCATAAGCGGCATATATTACGGGCTTTGGTTTGAAAGTGCACATAAAAAGCATACTAACAGAAATAAAGAAACTTTTACTGAGTGAAGTCCAATTGTATTCTGCGAACAGAGAGAAGAGAGGCATATACCGTTAACTAATTTTAGAGTAAAAAAGGAGTGCGCAATAATTTGGTGATATGTCCCAGCAGAATCAGTTTGAAAGGGGCAGTCGGGGCTAGTGCCCAGGGCTGCAAATTTTCTAGGGCGGCAAAATTTGGAAAATAAAAAAAAGTGAGCTGTCAATTGACAGCTGGCAGATGTGAAACATCGAAATTATTTTATAAAAGTAATAGCAGAGAACGTATATTTATAGAGAAGGTTCACGATTTCGAAAATCTAGGGATATATCAGTTTTGGATGAGCGTGTTTCACCACTTAACACCGGGGCAGGAAAATAACAGAACTGAGCATTTTCAGTGTTAAATGAGAAAATCTTTATCTGCAACCAGATGATCAGATCGTTATGAAGCTGTTCATGTACTTAATCAACATTTCGACGAAATAATCGAGACTTTGACTTTATTATTGAAGAAAATATGGAAGAAAATGCAATTACAAGACAAGAAGCTAAAGTTTACGAATTCAATTGGAGCGACTTGAAACAGCATTTATGCAGATACTTTAACATTTTTTACTCTCACGATTCAATGCTGTTAGTCAAAGATTGCAGAAAGTTGGTTGCAGCATTGCTGACGTGATCCACAATTATCGTGGTTTGATCAAAGTTGTTGCTGATACGAGAAAGAATTCGAAATCTATGAAAAAACTGCTTTAAATATTTCAGAGATAACAGAATATAAAACGACAGTTTCTAGAAAAAGAAAGAAAAAATTGCATGCTGATGAATCACGGGATGGAGATGTACAACTGTCAGGTCGAGACCACTTTAAAGTCCACACTTTTAATGTCATTCGTGACAATCTAGATTCTGAATTGCGAAAAAGATGTGTTTCATATGAAAAGATTCATGAAAAGTTCGCAGTTATTATTGAATTTGGCAATTTGAATAATAGAGAGATTCGTTACCGAGCTAAACGTTTACAAAATATTTGTTCTTCAGATCTTGAGTCCTCATTGGAGGACGAATTTGTGCGCTTCCATGCTTATTGCACTGAAAAAAAAGATGGAACAAAATTCACCTTCCGATATTCTGAAACTTTTGCGTGCAAACGACCTTTATACAGAGTTTCCAAACGTAGAAATTGCGTAACGAATATCTATTACTTGAAGAATCGTATCCAGCTCTCAAGTAATTGCTCAAGAAAAAAACTACGTATTTCTTCAAGTAGTTTTGACAGCTGGCTACGCATTATGAATGATCCACATTAGAAGAGCAAGAGAGAATAAACAAAGAAAATAAACTTTGTGCGTAATATATATACATATATGTATGTGTGCAGTAACATAAATATTATACTGGCGATTTTAGGAATGTTGTTGATGATTGGTAAGTTTTATGCAACATTTCAAATTGAAGTGTACTTCATGATAATGATTTTAACTAGTTTAGGACGAATTCAACGATTACTTTGAATTTTCTTCAAAAAACAATTGTTGATTTGATGTTTCTTCGTAGACCCAGGTTTGCCATATTCGCATTTTATCGAAAAAAAGTATTAAACATTAGTACTAGATTACTTTAGAGTTGCATGCTAGCACAAGTAAATTTATCGCAGGAAAGTTTCTTGTCCGTTTCTTATGCGTTTTTTACATGAAATTTTTACATTTCTTGAGAGCTGGATACTAAGCTTTAGCTGTAACAAACTGTAGTGCGGAACGATCGTTTTCTTGTTTGAAAAAGAGTTAAAAACTACATACGTTTTACAATGAGTGCAAATAGACTCAATAGCTTAGCTATTCTATGCATTATTAGTCAAGCTCAGTGCAAAATTTATAGTTTTAAGAACAAGAACCTATATTTTTTATATTATACTGAAGTATTATATATATAATAAATTTTTTGCAATACGTTAAATATTTTAATTTTGTAAAAACATAATATCAAATCTAAATAATTTTGAGAGAAATTTCAGTGACGGGGCGGCATTTTTTCCAGTGCTCACGGGCGGCAAAAATTTAAATCCGGTCTGTCGATAGGGCAGAACTTACTGTGCTTTATTAATAAAAAGTATAAAGTGAACTTGGTGTCCATTAGTAAAATAAAAGTGTGGTGTGTTAAATAATGGAATCTATGAACAAATCCCCGACACATACACTTGTTAGCGAACCCTGTTTTATACGTAACAGAGGTATTTGTACCCTAATTCTTGTTAGTGTTATTATTTTGTTTAGCAGTTATTGCCAATAACATGAACACATGTTAGCGTGTTTGTTTCCCATTTATTAAGCTTAGTATCCAGCTCTCAAGAAATGTAAAAACTTCATATAAAAAAACGCTTAAGAAACGGACAAGAAACTTTCATGCGATAAATTTACTTGTGCCAGTATGCATCTAGTACTAATTTTTAATACTTTTTTTTTAATAAAATGCGAATATGGCAAACCTGGTTTTGCGAAGAAACATCAAGTCAACAATTGTTTCTTTGAAGAAATTCAAAGTAATCGTTAAATTCGTCCTAAATTAGTTAAAGTCATTATTATGAAGTATATTTCATTTTGAAATGTTATATAAAACTTGTCAACCATCAACAACATTCCTTAAGTCGCAAGGAAAATATTTATTTATTTATAATTATACATATGTACATACATATTACGCACAAAGTTTATTTTCTTTGTTTATTCTCTCTTGCTCTTATTATGTGGATCATTCACAATGCGTAACCAGCTGTCAAAACTACTTAAAGAAATAATGTAATTTTTTTCTTGAGCAATTACTTGAAAGCTGGATACGAACCTTTAGTAGTAACAAGCATATCTGTTGCTTCAGTATGTTATTTCATTTGTTACACATTTGTTGCCTCTAACCAATTCAATGATTTTAAATAAAATTCAGTATATTTTATGTTATTTCGTTTTATTTAATTGTAAAAATATATTTACCTAAACTAATTGTTAAAATTAATTCATACCATATATGTATACATTAGGGTGATTCAAAAAAAAATTTTTTTTCGATTGGTACTCGGAAAAATAGGTTCCTAGACACCTCTAAGAAAGCCTCTCCAAATATGAGGTTTTAATTGTAACGGGAAGGTCCTCCCACATACAGTTTTCTATTTTTTTTTTGTTATCAGATAGAAAAATGTATATCTCGCTTCCAAAAAATATCTTGTTCCTTAGATTTTCTAGGAAATTTAATGTCCTAAAAAACGGTCTCAAATAATTTTTTCGTAAACCCAACCGTTTAAATAATATTAACAGTTAAAGTTTGATTATTTCTGGGAAAATTTTTTATTTCTTATGGATTTTATTACTCACTGAAAAAAAAATCATTATGAATGATGAAACTCATAGGTTTTTGGAGAGGCTTTCTTAGAGGTGTCTAAGAACCTTTTTTTTTGGAGTACAAAACAAAAAAAAAAAAATTGTTTTAAGCCACCCTAACGTGCATTGATGTTTGACGATGAATATCTCGTAAACGCTTAACTTAATCGAAAAATCATGTAGGACCATTTTTATAGAGCAGTAAATTTCCTAAAAAACTATGAGTTTCATCATTCATAATAATTTTTTATTTTTTTCTTGGTGACAACTCTTTCGTTTTCATTAATCTGTAATTTTAGTTTTAAAAAAGTCTTCGGTATTTGAATGGCAAATACAATTGTTTGATTTTTGCACAATACTACTCCTACTTTTGACAATTTTAATTTGTAAAAATCAATTGCATATTTTTCAATTTCTTCCCCAGTTAACATACTTGGGTGCATCGTATTGTACTCTGCCGCCGCTTTGTTGTTTTGTATTTCTTGAACTTTATTTTCCATAAATTTTAGTTTGTTAATTTGGTCATTATACAAAAATTTTCCTTCAATTATATTTTTTTCTTTAGTTATTCCATTTAGAGATTTTATTATTTGTTTGCTATCTGATTCTATGGCCTCTATGGTTTAGTGATCTACTGAAATGTTCATTAACAGCTACTTGTTTATTTCAATTTTCAATTGCATTATGGTTAATTTTTCAATTTTTTTTCCAAATGATTTACAACGTCTTGCCTTACATCATCATCCATAATTCCGAACATCCATTTATAGGCTGTTCCCCCAATATTTATCAAACCTCTTTTCTTCTTTCTTTGATATATGGTGTTATAGACGTGATTTTTGCTTTTATATTTTTTATTTCGTTATACAAAATTTCTTTATTGTCAATATTTAACTGTCCTATGTTTTCTTAATTCTGGTCGATCCTGTATTCCTTTATCCCAAAGGTATGCCAGTAATCGTTCTGCCTTAAATTCGGGGTCCATAATGACGTTCTTTGGTTTACCGAATTTCGAAAAATGATCAATTATTATTGCATTCTTTGCCGGCCAGTTTCTGTCTGTTAATTTATAGACTGCCGCAAATTTTGTAAGCTTATCAATTACTGTGACAAATGACTGCTTTTTAAAATGAAAAATGTCCACATGTATTATTTCCTTTTTATATGAATGTGTCTCTGTTAGTTTAAGCTGCAGCCGTATCGGTTTTCTGTCATATTTAACTTGCTTGCATTTTTCGCAATTACCTATAACAAGCTTATAAGTAATAACAAGCTTATAAGTAATAAGAATTTTGTGATAATCGGCCTCCTCCACTTTGGAAAAAATACCCACTTTGCCCCTGTCAATATGTCTTCGGAAACTATTTTTCAATATGTTCTCCGTGTCAATCGGGTTAATTTCAATTACTTTCCTTCTATGTATTATTTGAACTTCGGTTTGGGGACTATATGTTATTATAATTTGGGTCTTATATTTATTGAAATTTCTTCTTTTGTGAAGAAATGTTCTAACAGCTCCTATTCTGCGGAATGTTCTTTATCATTGCTTTCGTCGATTTTTGGAGAGTTTTCAATTCGTCTTAAAAAATCTGCTGCTACATTATTTATCCCTTTCTGATATTCGATTTCATAATTGAACTCTTGCAGTTTCAACAGCCACCTTTGGTGACGTTGTGAAAACTCCCTACCTTTATATTTATTATTTAAAAACACTATTGGGCTATGATCAGTTATAATTTTAAATTTTGTGCCATATAAGTTAACTCGAAACGCAAACCACCAAAATACCAAGTCAGCATTGTCTGCCTAACATCCGTTTCAGGCAATGCTGAACATTAACACCACCCCAATCCATGACCAACGGCCCGAGTTATGATCCAACGACAAGCAGCAACAAACGATACTCACAAGCTACCGTAGCCGTGGGATCCTCTGACTCACACTACACGCAAGTCGGTGGGATTCGCTGACACTGCATCTGACAAAACATAGCGACGACGGCAGCGGCAGTGAGGACGGCTTAGGCTTAGACTTAAGAGTAAGAATGTTTTAGAGTTTAGTTCTGATCGACCCTGAATAAAGCGTACTAGTGCCTAAAAATAATTGGCGCCCAACCGGGTAAAGAAGATACGAAGGATTCTCCAGAAAGTAAAAATCACCAAGGTATTTTGCGGTGGAATGTCTTTAATGACTTCAAAGGACCCAAGGACTCACAGAGAATCGCTACAATCTTTAAAAACGTATCCTACAAGGACTCCAAGGATCCGAGGATTCATCAGAAAGCAGTTTATAATAAAAAACATGTTTCGAGTATTGTAAGTAGAGTGCTTATTAAAATAAAAACTTTAAAATTTCTTTTGAATTAAAACTAAGTTTTCAAAATAGACGGAAAGGAATTTATTTTAGAAATATAAGGAGCTAATCATAAAATTTTGTGAAACAAATTTTCCAGAGTTTAATAAAAAAAACAGTGTAGTCTTTTCCCAAAAACATTGTGTTTAGAAACCGAATTTGTGAAGAAAATTGTAATAAATAACTGAAATTATCTAGCCATGTCAACAGAAGAGTGTAATTGATTGATTCGACTATAGGAACGGTTACAAGTTCTATTCAATTATAATTTCCAAGTCTATGAGTGACTCAGAATTAGAAAATCTGTTAGAAAGAATTATTAAACTACAGGTGACCAGTAAAATGGATTCAAATCAGGTAACCGCAGTGGTTCAAGCAGCCGCCTCAAGCGCTCTTGAACAACAAAGACAGACTTTCGAAGTTAAGCTCCAACGATTAACGGAGCAAATGACTACATTGACCACTGGTCAAACGCCAAAAATATACCAACCGGTAAAAATATTACCGAACGTAAAATGTGACGAACCCCTTGATCTGGTAAAATCATTACCAGAATTTGACGGGCAAATCAGTACATATGTGTCTTGGCGACAAGCTGCCCATACATCTTACGAAGTTTTCAGAAGTTACCAGGGAAGTTCTAGACACTACCAAGCAGTTGGTATAATTAGAAATAAAATAAAAGCTTCTGCTGATGCCATTTTGGCATCCTGCAACACTGTTTTAAATTTCGACGCAATAATCATGAGACTAGACCTTACGAACGCAGACAAACGACCGCTATATTTAATTGAATAACAATTATCCACCTTACCACAGGGTAACCTATCTGTGCTTCGATATTTCGACGAGGTTGAGAAAATATTAACTCTCTTCACGAATAAAACCATAATGACCCATGAGGGTCAAGTATCAGAATCAATTTCCGAAAAATGTAGAGCGGACGCTTTAAGAGTTTTTATATCAGGCCTTAAAAGACCTTTATGTGACATACTATTTGCCTCTCGCCCTAAAGACCTACCTAGCGCTCTGGCATTAGCCCAGGAGGTGGAGTCAAATAGGGAAAGGTACTTATTTGCTTCAAATTTCGCAACGTCTATTGAAGACCAATATAAACTAAGAACAACCAATAATTCGGAGAAAAAGATGCAAATAAACAGCACAGAACAAATGATGCTAGGAATAACAAGCAAGAACAAGTGACCCCCATGGACGTTGACCCATCGGTTTCAAGACTAAGATAAAATGTAAATTGGCGTAGGGAACCATCACAGAGAGCCAACCAATACCAACAACAGAATCAAAGTAATAGTAGACAGGGTTATAGTTCAAATCAACAGCAGGAAAAACGACAGGCAGATTCAGATAGGGTTACTGGACCAAAGATGCAACGCATTAATACCTTAAATCAAGAAAAGGTTAGTGAGGCAACTTATAATCAGGAAGCCGAAGTTGAAGCTGAAGATCTCGAGGAGGAGCAATTGAATTTTTTATGGGGAAGTCCCTACTCCCGTGGATTGAGCGAAGAGTAGGCTATCGAGGAAAAAAAATTAAATTATTAGTGGACACAGGAGCTTCGAAAAATTATATCAAACCAATACCTGAGCTAAAAAATATAATTCCAGCGTCCACACCCTTTATAGTAAAGTCTTTGTACGGCAATAGTCCTGTAACACAAAAGTGTAGAATTAAGATGTTTGGCGTAACTGCGGATTTCTTTATACTACCAAATATAACAACATTCGACGGCATAATTGGGCTCGATTTGCTCAATCAGGTAAACGCCCAAATAGACCTCTGTACGGGTACAATAAAGCAAGATTCTGGAACTGAGAAGCTCTTGTTCCATGAATGTAAAAATGTAAACTTTATCGACATAAAAAGTGAAGAAATTCCATCTTCAGTTCGTGAGCAATTTTGTGAAATTATCAAAAGTAGAAATAATCAATCAGAACAAAAACCGATGAACCATATCCTATGGGTGTAGCCGACTTTGTAAACAAAGAAGTGGCTGAACTTCTCGTCAATGGTATCATTCGACCCTCAAGGTCCCCTTACAATAACCCAATTTTGGTCGTTGATAAGAAGGGAGTAGATCAAACGGCAAATAAGAAGACACGTCTTGTGATTGATTTCAGGAAACTGAATGAGGTCACAGTCGAGGTTAAATACCCTATCCCAAACGCAATGGTAATCTTGTCAAACTTAAGAGGTGTACAATATTTTACCACCCTCTGGTTTCACCAGATTGAGTTAGCAGAAAGAGACAAGGGGAAAACCGCTTTCTCCGTTAACAACGGTAAATATGAATTCTGTCGTTTACCTTTTGGGATAAGAAACGCCCCAAGCATCTTCCAGAGAGCAATCGACGATGTCCTCAGGGAGCAAATTGGCAAAACCTGCCACGTTTACGTTGACGACGTAATTGTCTATTCAAAAACGGCAGAAGACCATTTGAAAGATAGCGAATCGGTGTTGCGGAGTCTCTATGAGGCAAATATGAGAATATCCGCCGAAAAATCGAAATTCTCCAAGACCCAGGTAGAATACCTAGGATTTGTTGTCTCAAGGGGAGGTGTGAAAACAAGCCCCGATAAAGTCAATGGAATTAAATGTTATGAGCAGCCAACCACTCTTCGAGGACTACGTTCCTTTCTTGGATTGGCTAGCTATTATCGATGTTTCATTAAAGATTTTGCCAGCCTTGCAAAACCTCTGACTGATATGCTAAAGGGAGAAAATGGCAAAGTAAGTCCAAAAAAATTAAAATTCTACTAGCACCAGAAGGTATAGATGCATTTAATAAACTTAGAGAAATTCTGAAGATATCACAATAGCATATCCCGACTTCACTAAACCATTTGACTTAACCACCGTTGCATCCTCAAGGGGTTTGGGGGCCGTCCTTTCACAAGAGAAAAAAACCCATTACCATGATCTCAAGAACACTTAGAGATAGAGAAGAGCATTTGGGAACAAATGAAAGAGAACTCTTGGCGATCGTATGGGCTCTTAACACTTTGAGGAACTACCTGTACGGTGTTAACCAGTTGAATATCTACACTGACCACCAGCCTCTGACGTTTGCAGTTTCTGATAAAAACCCGAACGCAAAAATCAAACGATGGAAGTCTCTAATAGAAAGCTTCAACGCAAAAATTTTCCATAAACCAGGAAGGGAAAACCATGTCGCTGACGCGTTGTCCAGACAGCACATGAATATGGTAGGAATTGAAATGGAGGCAAGCTCCGACTGCGCCACCATGCACAGTGAGGAGTCACTGACCTACATTATAGAGACGGTGGATAAGCCCGTAAATTGCTATAGAAACCAGATAAGTCTTTAAGAAAACTAAGGCCAGTCAAAACAGGCCTTTATAATATTTTGTTCCAAAAGCGGACATGTAATTTCATTTTGCGACGTAGAGTCATTAGTAAAAACGCTGCAAGAAGTCATTAATGATGGCGTAGTTAACGCAATACTTTGCAGCCCACCAAAATTCAACACCGACTGGTAGAACTTCACCCCAACGTAAGATTCCGTCATACCGAAAAGATGGTTACGGACATCTTCAGCGAAAGTGAACACAACAGAGCTCATAGGGCAGGGCAAGAAAATGTAAAGCGGATCTTGGCTGACTATTTTTTTCCGAAGATGAATAAAAAGGCAAGGGAAGTAGTAGCAAATTGCCGAATATGTTCAAAGGCTAAATACATTAGACATCCAAAGAAGCATGTTATTGCAGCAACATCGGTTCCATGTAATCCTGGTGAAATATTACACGTCGATATTTTCTCCACAAACCAGAAATATTTTCTAACTTGCGTCGATGAGTTTTCTAAATTTGCTATAGTGCAGAAAATGGCGTCTAGAACCATCATAGACGTAAAACCACCTATACTACAGTTAATAAACATTTTTCCAAACGTTAAAACCATATACTATGACAACGAAAAGTCACTTATTTCAAATGCTATAAAATCAACTTTGCTAAATTACAACAATGTGAAAATCGCCAACGCCCCTCCACTGCATAGCACCTCAAACGGGCAAGTGGAGCGTTTTCACAGTACCTTAACTGAAACAGCTAGGTGTCTAAAACTAGAAAGAAATCTCGATGACACTGTTGACTTGATTTTGCTTGCCACCATAGAATATAATAAGACAATTCATTCAATAACCCACGAAAAACCAATAGACATCCTTCATCCCAGCTCAGCTAACATTACGGAACTAGTTCGAAATCGTATCGAAAAAGCACAGGCCAGTGATCGCGAATACCATAATAAGGGTCGTCAGAATGTGACGTATAACGTAGTGAAAGTTAATCGAAGGCTAGGCAATAAACTCTCAACACTATTTACAGAAGAAGTAGTCGAACAGGACCTAGGCACCACCGTTCTTATAAAAAAAGGGAGGAGGGTCCACAAAGACAACATTGGTCCACCTTAATTAATCACTTTATTACTTTAAGTATTGTATTTTAAATTACAGGATAATATCGACATTCCTATTGACGACCACTTTAACACAAAAGCTAACTGACTCCACCAACTCCAACTACAGCCCAATTTTGGACGGAAACGCAATAGTATGGGAACATTTCGGTTATTTGACGCAGTTTACCAACTTGACACTATATGCAACATTGAACGACGAGACGGCAGGATTTATCCACCTTTTCCCATTGACACACATGAAGAAAATAGTAGAAGCAGACATAAAATACATCGAGACTTTACTTCGAACCGTTGACATTCACCATCGACAGGCACGAAGCTTAAACTTTTTAGGTACTGCACTAAAAGTCGTCGCCGGCACCCCTGACTTTGACGATTTCGAAAAACTACAACTAAGACAGGATATGCTCATTGACTCTAACAACAGACAGTACAAAATTAATACGCATATTCAGCAAAAAACCTTGGAAATCACGCAAACAATAAACACAATTATAAACTCAACAAGATAGGAAGCAATAGACACAGTTCATCTTTACGAAACGATACTTGCAAGAAATAGAGTAATAATCCTCGAACTGCAATCAATCACAATCTCAACAGCCCTAGCTAAGTTGAACCTGGTGATCCCAATAATATTAGATAATAGTGATATCAGTAATATTATCAATGAGCACTCGACTAACATAACTGTAATAGAAATAATTGGAATGTCTAGCATTAAGGCTTTACAAAATAAGAATAATTTGTACTTTGTAGTTAAGTATCAAATTGTTTGTAAAAAATATAGTTTATTCGCCGTGCCTCACGAAGGATGAGTCCTACACTTTGGGGATACTAAAACCGTCGCTGAGTGCGAAAACGAAGCGTATGGTGTTAAATGTGAAAAATCAACTTTTGCAACTTTTTGCAAGAAGCAAACAACCCCTACTTGTTGTCAGAAACTATTCACAGGTGCTGTAGCAAATTGTTCAAGTACTACCAATCGTGATAAGGGCATTAAAGAAATCGATGACGGCATTGTCATTATCAACAATGCCACAGCAACGATAGAGGTTGAAAAAGTAGATAGCAGAACCGTCAGCGGTACTTACCTTTTGACTTTCGATCAGTCAGTAAAGGTAAATGGGATCGAGTATCACAATCGAAATCATACTCCTGGCACTCCAACGGCTCAAATAGTCAATCTTTTAGGACATATAGAGACATCGAGTTTGAACTATCTTCATGAAATTAATGCGGAAAATATCAACCATATTGGCGCTCTTAGAGGAGAAGTCAACTCAACAACATTGCTTTTTATAGTAACGATAGCATCAATCTTTATCCTAGTAATCTTGCGTCTTGCTCTAAGCAAATATAAAAAACACACCGCGAAAAAGGCAATGAATGTCTTAGTAAGAGAGGTCACCGAGAGAATCGTGGTCGATTCCCACTTAGGAAGGGAGGAGTTAACTCGAAACGCAAACCACCAAAATACCAAGTCAGCATTGTCTGCCTAACATCCGATTCGGGCAATGCTGAACATTAACATCACCCCAATCCATGACCAACGGCCCGAGCTGTGATCCAACGACAAGCAACAATAAACGATACTCACAAGCTACCGTAGCCGTGGGATCCGCTGGCGCATCTCAAATATAGCGCAAACAAGCAACGACTCACACTACAAGCAAGTCGGCGTAATCGTGGGATTCGCTGACACTGCATCTGACAAAACATAGCAACGACAGCGACGACTGCAGCGTCAGTGAGGACGGCTTAGGCTTAGACTTAAGAGGAGGAATGTTTTAGAATTTAGTTCTGATCGAGCCTGAATAAAGCGCAATAGTGCCTAAAAATAATTTATATGTGCGGCCTGAAATAGGTTATTGAATATATAATGGCTAGAAATTCTTTATCTGTTGTAGCGTAGCACACAGGCTGACCTTGTTGACCTGCGCCTATTGCGTAATCACTTGCATCCGTTGTAATAGTAAATTCCTTATCATATTCAGGAAATTTTAAAATTGGATGCGATGAAATTAATGGTTTTCGCACGAGAACTTGTGTTTTCGTCCATGTAAAATCTGTCAAACGAAAACATAGCTTTCGCTGAAAACTACTTGAAAACTTACATTCCACTCATTATAAGCGGTGCCTGCTCTAGTTTAATCGATTTTTTTTGGAAGACATATTTTGCCGGTCCTTAATTGTCACTTGATATTTGTTTACATTCCATATACAAATACAGCTGCTCACTGTTAAGGGGATTCTCTTGAACCCTTGCACGGTGCAGATTGCAGAATTTTCTTCTTGGTGCAACGGCACAACAAACACATGTAAAAATTTATTTGCAATGCCTGTAAAATATGTCAGACCAAAACCCATGTTTATTTTCGTGCCGTCATATATCACTAGATTCTGCAATGGGTGCTCTCTTGGCCTTGCATATTTCGGTATAGGATTTTTGCATTTTGTGTCATCTTGCAAGAGGAAGAGTATCCCCGTATTGATAGTTGTCAGTGAAAACTCATCGAAAAGACTCATTGTCGGTCCGAACGACTTACATTCCACAACATACAAATGTGTTTTCAAAATGTTTTCATTGTCGGTCTGAACATAGTATAATTGTTTTCAGTTGTAGGTATTTTAAATTTTTGTATTGCTGTTATCTTCTCCTGATTTGGCTTAATCCCCTATTTTGTTAAGGTATGCCCCAAAAATTTTGTTTCCTTATCTAGAAAACTATATTTATCGACTTGAGTTTTTAAATTATGTTCCTTTAACTTGGAAAAAATTTCCTCTAATGAGTTTAAATGTTCCGTTAATAACGTTGAAAAGATTAATATGTCGTCCAAATAAACGACACATATCTTATTTATGTATTCTTTTAATATGTCATTCATTAATCGTTGAAAAGTAGCCGGAGCATTTTTTAGTCCGAAGGGCATTCTTATATATTCATGTACTTAATCCCACTGGAGATATAAAAGCTGTCTTTTCAATATTCTTTTTATCCATTAAAATGTGATGGTAACCTTTGGTTAGATCAAGAGTGCTAAAGTACTGCGCCTTGCCCAACTTATCTAAGATTCCATCAATGTTTGGCAAAATATATTTATCATCGACAGTTATTTGATTTAGTCTACGGTAATCGATTACTAACCGAAATTTTTTATTTCCCACGCTTTTTGGCACTATGATAATACGTTAACTATATTTACTCCTACTTTTCCGAATTATACCTTGTTTTTCTAGCTCCTTATTTTGCCTTATGGCTTCTCCCTCATGTTTCGGAGGTAACCTATATATTTTTGAATTGATTTGCTGGTTTGTGGTGGTTCTTATTTCGTGGACCACCGTTTTTGTGTTTGTCAAAGCATCTCCTTCTTTATACATTTATTTTTCATATTTCTTTAACAATTTTTCAACCTCCTTTCGTTCATTTGATTTTAAATGATCCAATTGAATATCTTGCATTTTACTTTCTTCCAACGCATATACTTGCTTTTGGATAGTTTTTTTGGAAGACTCGCACCATTTTTTAAAATTATTGTCATATTTTGGACATCAATTGTTTTTACATTTTTGAAAATGAAATCATTTCCTATCAATAAGTCATATGGTTTATTAAAATCCATTAATAACCATCTCATTCTGGCGTTTTCCGGATATTTGAATTCTATTGGACAAGGGCTCTTGAGCTTAATATTTGGTGTTTCAATTATTCCGTTTAATGTATTCATCATAGTGTTTTCAAATTTAAGCACTGGCAATTTAAATTTTTCAAAGCTAGATTTTTTCATTATGCTTATGGTTGAGCCAGAGTCAACCAGAGGATAAAATGGTTTTCCAAAAATCTTTAATACAATTATAATTTTATTTTCCCAAGATTCCGAGGCTAATTTGTAAAAAACTCTGTCCGTATTGGATTCTTGTAGATCACCTCTTCTACTCATTGCGTCGACGTCCATTGGTTCAGGTCTCCTTCTTTGAAATTGTTGTCTACTATTTTCCGAACTTCTTTGCTGTCTCGAGTTTAAAATAGTTTTGATTAGCTTGAGTTTGCCTTGAAAAATTTTGATGATATTACCCAGATGGCTGTCTTGTATGGTTATTTTTTTGTCCATAGGAATTCATTAAATGTTGTCCAAATTACGGACGATACTGTTGACCTGAGGATTTTTTGTTTTGTGAACGATAACGTCCTGAGAAGCTTTGATTTTGTTGTGGTCTGTTTTAATAAGTGGTATGTTCCCTTTGTCCCGAACGAAAATTTTAATTTTTAATACTATTATTTCTAGTATTAACTTGAAAATTGGTTTCCTTTAATTTTAGATGAGGCCTTCATCCAAACCAGTAAATTTATAAATTTCATTTGTTATGTCAGTCAAATGTCTCTGCTGCTAATTGTTTTATTCGCTGAATTAGCCATCCCGAAAAAATTTCTTTCATAGAGTCACCATTTTCTCTTAGTGCACTATATTAACTATGTTATATTATCCATTATTTCTTTTATTCTTCTACTTAATTCCGCTATGCTATGTACCCTATGTTCCGAAATTTCTGTGGTGATCGTCATTTGATCTTTTGTGGGTCTGTAATGCTGCCTTAGCTTAGCTTTACAACTTACCAATCTTGAGGTGGGTTTGTTTGCAAAAAATTTTTTGCTGAGCCACCGGTTTTTTAGATCAAAGATCACCCTAAAAAATATTTCTTCCTGTCCTACATAATCTCTCCGTACTCTGTCAATTGTCTCAATGAAGGCCGGCAATTTTTTTACATTCCTTTCGAAGGAAACTAAATATTGTAAATCTTTTTCTGTTCTTTGCTTAATTGACAATTGGTTATTGGCTGCATTTTGCGCAGTTATTTGAGTTAAAGATACCAAGCATCGAGTTAGTAATTCTATTTGTTCTGCCATTATACTTGGGGTGTTTTAAATTTAATTTAATTCAGATTAAGAATAATAATTATTTTTTTTTTTTCAAATCACAATTTATAAAATAATTGCTTTTGACAAAATGCTTTTGTATAATTGTATATTCTGAAGTTAGTTAGTATAAGCAAGTATAAGTGTATATATTTTTAAATTTTAATATCTAGAGTGTGATATGGATTAGTATTTTTGTACCTTACTGTATTTGCTGCTAGCTTTGATGATAATATTGATTGTTGCTACTTGTTGCTACTTCTGTTGTTGCTATTGTTGTTGTTTAAATGAGTTAAGCATCCCCCCCACTTTAACCGGAAAAACTAGCACACACTAATGCTTGACGGCACCACAGACACAAGACAACTCACCACACTTGTACATCCACCCACTCAACATAAAGGATGGTCTCCTGAGCAGATTCAACACATTCGCTTGTGCACTGCGGCGCGTTAGCACTCTACGCTAATTTACTTCGCTACGACCAACATATACAATCTACGTTTCTCTTCCGTCACCGATCTCGCGCGAATTATGTGTTGAGTCGCGGTGAACGGGTTTTTAAAAAAAGTCAAAAAAATCAAATTGTATTGCAACGAGGTGACGTTGATGGCGATCAAGAACAGACTGCTTTATTTAATAAAATTGACTTAAAATGAAGCTTATTCTAATTACAAATTGCTTATTAATAATATTAACTTACTTTTAACATGTTATTGCTGAACAAGCATACTTTTATTAATTTTGACAATTCTTAGGAATTTCACTTGTTAAATTATATTTTGCTTACTTTATTTGTTTAAGCAAATTGCAAAAGCCGGAAATGGTGTTATGTTGCAATTTGCTTTAACAGTTCATCGTATTTGTCAATTGCATTGTCAGGTGTTTTTACATACGTACTCGTACATGTAACTACTCCCCCCTTTATAGTAGAATTCTCCTGAATTCTTTTATTTAATATAATTTTTATATATTTGTGTTTTTTTATAATGACAGTAGCTACTAATATAATTATAATTATGCTTAATATGTTGCAAATATGAGATATTTTCGTATGAATTTTTAATTTAAAAATGTTTTCTATATTCGATTTATGCTCTTCTACTATTTCGTCAAATGTAATTTTTTTCGCGAAATTCTGACTGTCTTTATATTTTAATGTTACAATATTTTCTTTTATATCTTCTACAAAATTTGAAAAATAATAGTCATTAATTCTAATTGAACAATTATTAAATCTTATTATATAGTTTCCACTTATTAATGGAAAATCTTGATTACATGTATTATTGATTTTTAAAGTGTTTGCATTTTTAATAAGAACTGTTTTGACATTTAATTGTATTATTTCGAGTTCTTTGCATTTTACCAGATTACAATTATTTCTTAAAATACAATGTTTGCTTATTTTCATTTGATCTAATGATTTATTTTCTTCAAATATTAATGTTTTGTTTTTGTAAGTAAATATTTCTTCTATTTTTACATCTATTTCATTACTTTGTCTGTTAGGTATTGGGATAATTTTTCGTAGTTTTACATTTTCAAAATTTTTTGGTATTTTTATTCCAAATACTAGAAACGTATTATTAACAATTACTGTTCCTAGTTGTATATATTTTAGTTTATTATAATCAATGTTATATTTCATAATTTCTTCATTCGTTAAAATATTCGGGTGTATTATCCCATATTTAGCTGATACCACATTTTCTTGTATGTGTTCTACTTTACTTTTTAATAACTGAATTTTGGTGTACTGATCTAAATATAACGTTTGTTTGTATTCCTCATATAAAAGTTTATTTATTGAATTAAGCTCTCTTTCAATTTTTACCCTGTCACTTTTAACAATCTCTTTTAAGTGATCGATAGCTGATGAAAAATAATAATTAATTTTAATCTGTTCGTTAATTGAGTCATTCGTTTTTAAAAAATATGTCTGTATATTTTGTCTGTCGTCTTCGTCCATTGTACCAAAAAGCCATTTTGACATACTGCCAATTGCATTAATCAGTCCTCTTTTATTTCTATTTCTAACTGTCATAAGTGTCAGTAGTTTGTTTCTTGTATCTAACAATTCTCTTTGCAATATTTCTTTATTTTCCAATTTCATCAAAATTACATTATCTGTCATAGCATTAATAATATTTTCTAATTGTTGAATGTCAATAATATGTAGTATTATATCGCTATCTTTCGGTACTGTTTGATCTCTAATCTGTAAATCTATAAATCCGTTTTGTTCCTTAATTTCTGTTAAATCTATTGTCCCGTTACAATCTTGTGTCATTAGAGCTATTATTGTCCACATTATCCAAATCTGTAAATTTTAAAGGTCTCTTTATATTACTAGTATGGATTTTTTCTAAGTTTTGTTTTCTATATTTAGGCTGTTCCTTGTGCCTAACTGCTTTATAATTTTTTATAAATCCTTCCGTTCTTTGTTCTGTATAGTCTTCCCTGTTCCTATTTAGTTTGTTGATTGTCCTTTCTTTTTGCTGTTCTAAATTTTTTCTTATTATCTCTTTATCTATTTTATTGTTATGTACCTCGTTGGGTGTAAATTTTATTGTAGAATGAAATCTATCATTATAATTCCTAATAGCTTTTTGAATTAGCTGCTTAACTGATACATTTTTATTTAATTTATATAACATTCTAAATTTTTCTGAAATTGTATTATGGAATCTTTCAATGTCTGCATTACCCGTATGACTGTTGGGTTTGGTTAAATGGAGTTCTATATTTTCATTATTTAAAAATTCCTTAATTCTTGTAGCATTAAATTCATTGTCAGCTACTATTTTCTTCGGTTTTCCTATTTTGGTAAAATAATCTTCTAATTGTTCGATGAATGTAATATGATTTCTATCAGTTAAAGGATATGCTACTCCATATTTGGAAAATTTATCTATAATTGTTAAAAAATGGAATCTTTTTATTACATAGGTGTCTATGTGGATTATTTCATTATTCTTCGTCGGCGTTTCTGTATGAAAAAATTTTTGTTTAATAGGTCTCCTATCATATTTTACTTCTTGACATGTTTCGCATTGGTTAATTACTATTTGTATTAACTCTCCTAATTTAGGATAATATATTTTATTTCTGAGTTGATTATACGTTTCTTGTATGCCCGAATGCATACTTTCTCTAATATGATACAACGAAATTTGTTTAACAGCTTCCACTTCTGTTTCTATATCCTGTGCTCTCATTGTGCTTTTTATAAATTCTAATTGTTTATCATTTGAAAACATTTCTATTAGTTTCTCTTGTACTATATTATACTGCCGCTCGGATAATTCCGAATAAATTCCTACCTTTCCTTTTGTTATATATTTTTTAAATATTTCACTTAATCTATCGAAATCGTACTCTGAAATAAAAATAATTCTTTTTCCATGCATCTGTTTTAGTTCTTCTGTCTTATTGTTCGTCAAAATAATTTGGGTTTTATATTTATTAACTATCTCCTCCTTTATATAAAAATGATCTTGTAAATTTTCTTCTGCTGAATGTATTGTTTGCATTGATGTATCGTCATCTAAATTGTTGACTATATTTAGGTCATGCTCTGAAATTTCATCGGTATTTTCATCCTCATTTTCTTTTACCTCATCTTCATTATCCTGTATTCTGCTAAGAAAATCTGCTACTCTGTTTTCCTTTCCTTTAATATATTCGATGTCAAATTGATATTCACCTAATTTTAACAACCATCGTTGATGTTTTGGTGACATGTCCTTCCCTCTATATTTTGAATGTAAATATTTAATTGGTTGATGATCTGTTACGATCTTAAATTTTCTACCTATAAATATGGTCTAAAGTAGTTTACGCTCCAAATAATTGCTAAGAACTCTTTATCAGTTGCTGAATAATTTCGTTCATGATTATTTAACGTTCTTGATGCGTAACATATTGGGTGTCCTTCTTGAGATATAAATGCTCCTATTGCATAATTTGATGCATCTGTAGTTAATGTGAATAATTTTTCAAAATTTGGATACCTTAAAATTGGATGCGAGCTTATTAATCGTTTGAGTTTTTCGAATGCTTCTATATATGAAGGATCTTTTATATTAATTCGGACTCCTTTTTTTAGATATTTTGTAATTGGTTGTGCTACCTTTGCATAATCCTTAACAAATTTCCTATAATAACCTGTTATACCTAAAAAGCTCTTAATCTGTTTTTCCGTTTTTGGTAATTCTAATTCTTCTATTACTTTGATTTTATTTGGATTCGGTTTGATACCATCTTTTGTTAGAATATGTCCTAAAAATTCTGTTTCTTTTTTCAGAAAATTACATTTATCCATTTGTATTTTTAAATTTTTTGATTCTAAAACCTTGAAAATATCTCTAATTGATTGTATATGTTCCTGTAACGTTGTACTAAAGATTAGTATATCATCTAAGTATACCACGCATGTTTTGTTTATAAATTCTCGTAAAATTTCGTTCATGAGTCGTTGAAAGGTTGCTGGTGCATTCTTTAACCCGAATGGCATTCTTGTAAATTCATACAAGCCATGAGGTGTTACGAACGCTGTTTTACACCTATCTTCCTCTTTGATTGTAATTTGATGATAACCTTTTGCTAAGTCTAGTGTTGTAAAATATTGGGCTCGTCCCAATTTATCTAAAATTGAATCAATGTTAGGAAGAAGATATTTATCATCTATTGTTACCTCATTTAACTTTCTATAATCGATTACTATCCTGTACTTTCTTTTCCCTGAGTTATCCATTTTCTTTGGAATTACTATTAAAGGGCTGGAATATCGAGAATTACTTTTCCTTATAATTCCTTGTTCCTCCATTTCTCTGATTTGTTTTCTAACTTCTTCTTCATGCTGGGGTGGATATCTATATAATTTAGAATTTATTTGCTCTTCTGTAGTAGTTTTTATTTCGTGTTGAATTTCCGTAGTACTTGTTAATTTTTCTCCTTCTTTAAATAAAAGGTTTTCAAATTTTTTCAATAATTTCGTGATTTCTCTAAACTCTTCTGCATTTAGATGATCTAATTTAATTTTTTTTAATTTCTCATTTGTTGCTTCTAGGGTACATATTTCACTGAAATTGAATGGTTTATTTAAAAATTCTGATTCTTTTTTATTTAGTGAAATTTTTCCATCTATTAGATTTATCATCGTGTTTAAATTATTTAATAAATCAATTCCTATTATGAAATTATATTTCCTATTTTTTAAGGATGTCGATCTCCATCTTATGTACGCGTTTTCAGGTAAATTGAATTCTTTTGGTGCTTCCGTATGCACTTCATGGGTAATTGTTTCCTTGCTTGTTACTGTTCTGATTGTTATATTATTTTTAAGTGGAATTTTTCGAAATTCGTTCAGTTCAGAGTCCACCAAACTTATATTCGCTCCCGTATCTATTAGCGCAATGTATTTTTTATTTTTTATTGTTATTACTATTCGTGGTAAGCTCTCCGAGGCTTCCTTGTAAAAAAAATTGATTCATTAATTTCCCTATAATCTTCAAGTTCTCTATAGCTGTGCCTAGGCGTTTGCAAGCGATTTTGGCTGCTACTACTGCTAGGGTGTCCTGCTATTCGGGATCTCTCTTGGTTTGAATAATTATCTTCTCTATAATTTTCGAGTTCTCTATAGCTTTGCCTAGGCATTTGCAAGCGATTTTGGCTGCTCCTGCTGCTAGGGTGTTCTGCTATTCGGGATCTCTCTTGGTTTGAATAATTATCTTCTCTATAATTTTCGAGTTCCCTATAGCTTTGCCTAGGCGTTTGCAAGCGATTTTGGCTGCTCCTGCTGCTAGGGTGTCCTGCCATTTGAGATCTCTCTTGATCGAATTCTATATTATCTACTTCCATAGGTTCTCCTCTATCTAGCCTTAATTGGTTTGAGTTTATATTTCTCCTCTCTCTACCTGAATTATTATCTTTATATGTTGGGAATCTTTGCCCATATTGTTGAGAATTATTATCTCGAGTGCCTCTCTGTTGAAAATTCTGCCTAAATTGATTAGAATTGTTTTCAACAATTCCTTTATTTTGTGGAGAGTTTTGGACATTTTGCCGAACTTGACCTGGTCTGTCATCTTTGCCTATATGTTTGTCATAGTATTTTTTGTTGTATTGTCCGTGCTGTCCATATACTAGTTTTGTTTTTTTAAATTCCGGCCTAATACATGTATCCTCATATCTTCTTTTTGTCATTATCTCTATAATATTATAAAGGTCATGTTCCTCGTAAATTTTATCTAACAATGTCCCCTGTGTCATTTCTTTAATTGTGTTCACTAAAAGACTGTCCACGTTGCTCATGTCTATCCCTACATCGTCTTTATAATAAATTCTAAGTTCATCAGCTTTATATTTAATATTTTGTACAAGTATTGCTAGTTCACTCACCGTATTTGCCTTTACACTGCATATTTTTCTGTAGACTTCGTGGGGTTCCAGATCTGGTTTGTATCGTAATTTCAACGCCTTCTTGATGTCCGTCCAGTTGTCCGGGTGTGGAAGATTTATTATTACGTCCTTTGCGTCCCCTTGTATCGTTCTATAATATATTGCCCTGGTGGCTTCCTTTTTGACTTCCTCATCTCTTATATTTGACAGCAGGTATTCAATGCTGCTCATAAAAGAATTTATTGTCACTTCTCCTTTTCCTGTGAATGTGGGTATATGCTGGATGTTTTTCATGATTCGTTGTAGTTCATTTTCGTTGGTTGTTTGACGATGTTGGAGTTCGACATACGCTTGTCGAAGTTGTTCCAACTGTTGCTCTCTTCTACTCAGTTGCTCGATGAGCTCTACGTTGGGTATTTGAATCTGCTCCTGTTCCATTATTCGGTTGTTGTCGAATATTTTTTGCCGCCTCGATGATGATGACTCCACGCTTTGTTGTTTTTTTTTTTTTTGTTCACTGCAAAACTTGTTTTGTTTTTTTTTTTTTTTTTCAGTTATTCTCGGTGGGTTAACGCCTATATGTATATGGTCGTTTCCACTGCGAAAATCAAAAGGTTTTCTTTTTGTTTTGGTTATTTTCGGTGGGTTAACGCCTTTTATTTAAGGTCGTTTTCACTGCGAAAAATTATTTTATTTTATTTTTGTTATATCCTGAAGGGTCTGGTCAACTTCCTAAGTTGGCTACAGATTCGCAGGATTTGTTTGGGTGTTATAGTTACTTTTATCACTATCCTTGTAATTTTTTTTCAAGGATTACCGACTGCGCCAATTATGTGTTGAGTCGCGGTGAACGGGTTTTTAAAAAAAGTCAAAAAAATCAAATTGTATTGCAACGAGGTGACGTTGATGGCGATCAAGAACAGACTGCTTTATTTAATAAAATTGACTTAAAATGAAGCTTATTCTAATTACAAATTGCTTATTAATAATATTAACTTACTTTTAACATGTTATTGCTGAACAAGCATACTTTTATTAATTTTGACAATTCTTAGGAATTTCACTTGTTAAATTATATTTTGCTTACTTTATTTGTTTAAGCAAATTGCAAAAGCCGGAAATGGTGTTATGTTGCAATTTGCTTTAACAGTTCATCGTATTTGTCAATTGCATTGTCAGGTGGTTTTACATACGTACTCGTACATGTAACTCGCGCGATAATTACCTTACAAACCGAAGAAGGAATCAGACATTAGCGGAACTACAATCGATGAATCATTTTGTTATTCTGGGAACCGTTTTTTATACAAGCATTTTTATTGTAACGAGAATAATTTTATCATAATAAAATAAATTTAATCTATCCGGAATAAACAGCATTTTGACTTATAAGTGGTACTTAACGCGAGTGTAAGTGCTTTATTAACAATCTAAATTGTAGTGGGTGTTCCCGCGATATGGGCATCCAATTATTCAGTTGTCTTTGCTGCTATTCCTGTTGTTGTTATTCTTGCCTTTGCTGCAATTTTTTTTTACTTTATTAAGCTATTGCATAGCTTCTATCGCGGGCCTTGAGCGCGTGGACCGAATCCAGAAATTCCGTAACGAAAAAACTTTACGCTCCCCGCTCCGACGGGCACGTAGGTGTAGTAACGAAAAATGTTGCATACCCCAAAGGCGTTAGCTGAAAAGGAAGTGTATGTATACCGAATAACCCATGTAGAAAAACAGAGAACGTATATTTATAGAGAAGGTTCACGATGTCAAAAATTTAGGGATATTTTAATTTTGGGATATTTACTGTTTTTGATGAGTGCATTTCACCACAGAAAATTATTAGCGCATTTCACCACTTAACATCAGGGGACACGAAAATAGCAGAATTTGAGCATTTTCAGTGTTGATTGAGAAAAATAATGATAATTCCAAGTTAAGGAATGTACGCTTACAGATTCCTTTTTTTACTATGCGCAAATAATTTATGGATCGATATTCATATACATACATATGTATGTATTTGTTATGAAAGCACATACATAAGTATGAGCTATTTTATGATGAATTCCATAAAATCTTTGCAAATACATATATCAGAGAACGTATATTTATATAGAAGGTTCACGCTGTCAAAAATTTAGGGATATTTCAATTTTGGGATATTTACTGTTAAGGAATGTACGCTTACAGATTCCCTTTTTTACTATGCGCAAACGATGCTGCATATAATTTATGGATTGATATACATATACACATATATATGTATTTGTTATCTAAGCACATAAGTATGAGCTATTTTATGATGAATTCCATAAAATCTTTGCAAATACATATGTATATGTATATAGTAATTCGATAAAATTTGTGTTATTACCTATATGCATTTTATATACATAGGTTTGGTACGACATACATATGTATATTTATATAATATATTTAAATAAATATTTGCTTTGGTCAATAAACTTTTCGATATCATATTAAAAGACCAAGCGGTCGCACATTTGCCCATATATAATTATGTTTGTATGTAAACAAATATAAAAAGACCATACGCATAATGTTTGTAAATTTGTCTAAACATACATATGTATGTAAATATGTACACTCAATGCTTCATGCGAAATCTCCGTTGACACGGACAACCAATGGCGAAGCGCGTTTTTTGCTTTCATGTCAACGAGTCAATCTGTCGACACAGCATTGTGTTGTTGGTAGAAAATCCGAGCTGTGCCGAAAAAATAAGCAAACGATCGTCTATTGTCACCGCTTTCCTTGCCGCTCTAACAGCTTTGCCAACAAACTTGCGTAAATATGTATGAATATATACGTATGAGTCTGCATACATATCGACGAAGATTTTTGCGAGCCATGGAAAAATATTTTAGAATTGACAAATATTATAAATCGACAACAGTATGTTGCCATTTTTGTCACTTCTTTCTGTGTTTTGCGAGTTTGCGGGGTTGACACTTTTTCCTTCTAGCAAAATATCAGAAGTTGTTCAATTTATGATTTTTAGCTTTTGCCATCGTCGCGAAAAGACGCTTGTAGGCAAAGACATGCTCGGGGAGATGTAATGGTGTTTGTTTTTATGAATGAAGCAAGTTTGCCTGTTGAAAGTGCGCTTGCGTTCATGAATGAAAATATTGTTGTTAGGCGTTTTTCTACAAATTTGGGCATCGACTGTTTGGCTGCCATATTGACTTATGACGCTGCTGATGCCATTTGAAACCATTGTTATTTTTGTAGAACAACATTCGTAATTTTTGCGACTGACATATCAACATGTGAACGCATGTAAGTAAGTATGTAAGTATGTTGTGTATGCGTTATTTGTGTGGGAATGTCATTCGCACATATTTACATGTGTACACATATTTGAATGTTGGTTTGCGTATACATTACTTGTTAGGCAATGTCGTATACATATGCATGTACATACATACATACATAAATATAGAGCAGTGCGCGCACATTTTTTACTGATAAATGATAACATCACGATTTGAATTTGAATTGTACTTATGTACATACATATGTATGTAATTATGTGGAAGTGACACACAGTGAAGTGAAGTGAAAGTGACGTGTTTTTCTGGTGCTCCGCTTATGGCACCAACTACTAGTGGAAATACTTTAAAATTATTTCCCAAGTGCGCGAAAACGCAGTGCCCACATCTTCCAAGTCGAATCACAAAACTGAGCAGGTGCTCTCGTGTAAAAGAAGTAAGCGAAAAGTTATATTTTTAAATATCTATTGTTTTTTTTCTTGTGCGAAGGTCACAGAAAAGAGAATTCGCAAAGAGCGCATATTCTCTCTCTCCCTTCCACAAAAAACACATCCCACAACCCACGTTCCACACTAATAGAAATTACCGAGGGATTTATTCCTGAGGAATTTACGTGATCACCAGTAATAAAGGATTGCTGTAGACGTAGCTGAGGAAATGTCAGCTAAAGCCAAACAAGCAAATACCTTTGCTGGTAATAAGGAGGATGTTAGCCCATTCACACGGAGCAATAAGACTCCCAGATCGCCGGACCGTCAGACAACAATGCCTATATTACAGAGCATTAAAGTTGCTAAATCATCTGCCTGCGAGGTGACTCCTGTGGACAATGGCTTAGCTTCGACTAACGACTCCAGCGTAGTCAACATGTCTTCTGCAAATAAAATCAATAGCAGTGATTTGATAGTACCAATGAGCGAAGGAGAGAACGCGCTCTCCGCTCTGGGAGTGCTAATAGATGAGCTAATCTCTCTCACGCACAGCCAGAAGCAAAGACATGTCAACCAGCACATGCGAAATATAATAGACCAAATGGCACAATTACAAAAACAAGCAACAAGAGAAGTTAGAGAGGCGGCATCTCTCCCGATTTCCCAACCGAAAAGAGGCCGCGCAAAGAGCTCTGAAGGACCAATAGCAGAAGAGCAGACTCAGCAACAAACGAAACGAACTTGTTTCAATTCGCCAAAAACCCGGGCGAGAACAAATCTAATTGGTCAGTTTAAACGATCAATTATAATGAAGGACAGCGTCAATACCAACAATTTAGAAGGCATCACAAATGCGTCAAAAATGCGTTCAATACGGCATCATGGCCAAGTATACTAAGTGCGTTAAAAAACTTCTCTGTGCCGGCATATCTCTACAACCTGATAGTCAACTACTTCAACGACAGGACCCTATGCTATAACACAAACCAGGGCTACAAAAAATACAAAATCTCAGGGGGAGTGCCACAGGGATCCGTACTCGGGCCCCTCCTCTGGAATATAATGTATGACGGGGTATTGCGACTCAAAGTACCGGAAAACGTTCATATCATCGGGTTTGCAGACGACATTGCCGTGGTGGTAATAGCTAAACATATAGAGGATATAGTTTCGATAACCAACACGACAATTTCTCAAATTAGCGACTGGCTCGAAACTAATGGACTATCTCTGGCAGAAAGCAAAACAGAAGCCGTACTTATTACAGGCAGAAAGGTCCGAGAAGTTGCTACATTCTGCTCTAAAGGTGTAAGCATAACCACTCAGCCTGCTATAAAATATTTGGGTATCGTTCTTGACGCAAGATTATCGTTTAAAGAACACGTAGCTTATGCAAGCGAAAAAGCTACGAAAATATGCAGAGCTCTAACCCGGCTAATGCTCAATACCCGAGGACCCAAGCAAAATAGGAGACGACTACTAGCCGGAGTATTAAAGTCAGTTGCTCTATATGGCGCCCAAATATGGGAGAAAGCTCTTGAAGTCAAATCTTATCGTCGCGGCCTATTTTCCACGTACACCATATGCGCATTAAGAGTATGCTCCGCGTTTCGTACGGTATCCGAAGACGCTGCCCTGGTGATCGCGGGCTTACACCCGCTAGACCTCTTAGCCAAAGAGCACACATTCCGTTCGAATGAGAGACTAACGCCCAGAACCCAAAAAGAGAAAGCCAGAGCAGATACGGTGAAGCGCTGGCAAAAACGATGGGAAGACAGCCGAAATGGCCGCTGGACATTCCGCCTAATCCCTAAAATAGAACTATGGCTTAATAGACCGCACGGAGAAGTAGATTTTTACCTCACTCAAGTTCTCACTGGACACGGCTGTTTTAAATCATATTTGAAGCGATTTAAACATGAGGACAACGATGTATGCGATTATTGCGGAGGCGAGAGCATCGAGAATGTGGAGCACACAATGTTCCAATGTGCGAAATACTATGAAGAAAGGCAATTTTTGAGAAACGCATTCGGGAAAGACCCAACCCCAGAAAATCTAGTGTCTCAAATGGTAGAATCACTAGATAAGTGGAAAGCGGTGTCCGAAGTGGCAGCAAAAATCATGAAACGCCAAAGAGCTGGAGAACAACAACGTAGAAGATTACTACAAATTCCAACGAACAACTAAGACGGGACACACAAACCATGACTGGAGCAGACAAGGAGGTTTTGGTGACAATCACTGTACTAGGGGGGTATAAGACAAACCGAGGTGGGGCCAAGTAAATGCAGCTTGCTACTGAATGCATTAGGACCATCACGTACGTATGAGTAATACTCAACCTTCCTCCCGACGTAATACTTGACGGTGGTACCGGGGGGTTCGGTACAAGACAGTAGGAGGTTTAGTTCGGATTAAAGTTCCACACTGACTTGGGTTCAGGCTTTCGATGCTTCCTCCTCGTAAAAAAAAAAAAAAAAAAAAAAAAAAAAAAAAAAAAAAAAAACATACATACATACATAAATATAGAGCAGTGCGCGCACATTTTTTACTGATAAATGATAACATCACGATTTGAATTTGAATTGTACTTATGTACATACATATGTATGTAATTATGTGCTAATATGTAGATGCTTATGAAAATTTAAATGAATAAATGTAATTTACATACAATATATGTATGTAATTATAATATATAAGTTTTTAGGATCTCGTATACATATATATTTATATAATATCGCATATATACAAACATATTCATATATGAAATTATATTATATTACCAAATATAAGAAATATTTAAAAATTAACTGTTATTTACACATTAACTACGAATATATGTATGTATATTTCGAAAATAGCATAAATTAATTAGAATGTTATCAGTTTTGCATGTATTCATAAAAATTCGCAAAATGATAATCATATCAATAAATATATTGGCATGTAAGCATATAAAAATATAAGCAAAAGGCCAACATACATATGTACAGACGTCTGCAATAGCAATGTATGTTTCTGAGCATAATTTTCAATGAATGCTCAGCTCTGTTCACGCGCCACTGTTAAAAATTTCTCCTTCTTAGCTAGATGTGGTGAAATGCACCCATCGCATTTTGTTAGCTTTTGACAGTTTACACGCTTGTCCGTTGTTGGACCTTCTCTATAAATATACGTTCTCTGCATATATGTATATAGTAATTCGATAAAATTTGTGTTACTACCTATATGCATTTTATATACATTGGTTTGGTACGACATACATATGTATATTTATATAATATATTTAAATATGTGTATATTTGCTTTGGTCAATAAACTTTTCGATATCATGTTAAAAGACCAAGCGGTCGCACATTTGCCCATATATAATTATGTTTGTATGTAAACAAATATAAAAAGACCATACGCATAATGTTTGTAAATTTGTCCAGACATACATATGTATGTGAATATGTACACTCAATGCTTCATGCGAAATCTCCGTTGACACGGACAACCAATGGCGAAGCGCGTTTTTTGCTTTCACGTCAACGAGTCAATCTGTCGACACAGCATTGTGTTGTTGGTAGAAAATCCGAGCTGTGCCGAAAAAATATGCAAACGATCGTCTATTGTCACCGCTTCCCTTGCCGCTCTAACAGCTTTGCCAACAAACTTGCGTAAATATGTATGAATATATACGTATGAGTCTGCATACATATCGACGAAGATTTTTGCGAGCCATGGAAAAATATTTTAGAATTGACAAATATTATAAATCGACAACAGTATGTTGCCATTTTTGTCACTTCTTTCTGTGTTTTGCGAGTTTGCGGGGTTGACACTTTTTCCTTCTAGCAAAATATCAGAAGTTGTTCAATTTATGATTTTTAGCTTTTGCCATCGTCGCGAAAAGACGCTTGTAGGCAAAGACATGCTCGGGGAGATGTAATGGTGTTTGTTTTTATGAATGAAGCAAGTTTGCCTGTTGAAAGTGCGCTTGCGTTCATGAATGAAAATATTGTTGTTAGGCGTTTTTCTACAAATTTGGGCATCGACTGTTTGGCTGCCATATTGACTTATGACGCTGCTGATGCCATTTGAAACCATTGTTATTTTTGTAGAACAACATTCGTAATTTTTGCGACTGACATATCAACATGTGAACGCATGTAAGTAAGTATGTAAGTATGTTGTGTATGCGTTATTTGTGTGGGAATGTCATTCGCACATATTTACATGTGTACACATATTTGAATGTTGGTTTGCGTTTACATTATTTATTCGGCAATGTCGTATACATATGCATGTACATACATACATATAGAGCAGTGCGCGCACATTTTTTACTGATAAATGATAACATCACGATTTGAATTTGAATTGTACTTATGTACATATGTATGTAATTATGTGCTAATATGTAGATGCTTATGAACATTTAAATGACTAAATGTAATTTGCATAAGTTAACACCAAAGATGTTAGTAACCCCACAGCCAACTTCCGGCACGTGTCTTAAGAATAGTTAACATTCAAATTCCCGGAATTAATTGCAATATTGGTTGTGCCAATTTTTATGCAACGGAAATCAATAATATTGCATTATTGCAGAAATATTAACTTTCCAAAGAATAGCTTGCGCAAAGCGCAAACGGAAACAATATTGCTGTTGCAGCAGTCTGCTCAGTACAATAAACTGGTGATGCAAATAATTAAGTGCATAGCCCTAGCTTTAATATAAATATAAGTACTTGTAAACTACATGGTGGGGGGCAGTTGTTGATTAAAACTCAATAAACGCGGAATCGCTGTCCGCCTAAAACTAAAATTGTATTTTTTTCGCTCTCACGAAAGTGATAGCGTAACTGGCGCCCGAGCTAAATACAAAACGTAAAGTTTTGTATAATATACCGCGTAAAGCGCGAAATCAAAAAAAAATTTTTTTTGTAACGCGTAAAGCATACAACGTCGTATACCTAAAAAGTACCGGTAGTGCGCGAGTGGCAAAATCTGTGGTAAAAGCAAGTGAAATACAGTAAAAACGTTAATTTTGTGCTGTGACCTTTAAGTGATAAACTAGTGACAGTGTGCTAGTGCCACCCTGCAGCAAATTACCCAAAACTGAAGAAACAAAAAATTGCAGTTGTGAAGGCCCCTTAGTAGCTTCGGCAAAAAGGTGGTATTATGTACCAGCCTACACTGTAGAAGAAAAAAAAAAAAATTAAAACTGATAGTTAAAATAACGAAGATAACTAATTAAATTTATCGTCACCAAAAAAAAAAAAAGCCTGAAAAGCGACAAGCAAAGTAACAATATAAACAATCAAAATACATTCTAAAACAAACCATTTAAAGCTAAAAAAGGCTTCAAAATCAAACTCCTAAGGGAAACAGTGAGAAAAAATTAGTACAATAAAAAGTACTAAAATCACCTATAGCCAACAATTATACTATCCCTAGCGGCTACAACCGTTATATCTATACCAAAAATTGCATCAATCAACATCTCAAGAGGACACCAGCCCTGAGAAGAACATCAGCATCCAGGAAGCAGGATCAATATTAAAGTAAGAAAAATTTTAAAGTAACAAAATTATATTAACAATTTTAAGATGGCAAATCCAGATAATCTTGTCCGCCCCCCAATTCTCCAAAATAATGCAACACCTACCCCTCAGGCGGCGCGAAACGCTCAATTGAGCATTGATGACTTAACGACTCTCATAGGAAACATAGCAACAGACATTTTTGGGCAACAAATACCACAAGTAGTACAGGCAGCTCTTAATCCAAATGCTAGTTTGTCTTTAGCAACTGACCAAACTATAGAAGAAACCCACAGGACAAATTTAATAGACTTAGATAGGATACCCGACGTCGTTAAATGTTTGAAAGAATTTTCCGGTCACGCAGGCGAATTTAATTCATGGAGGAAAAGCGTAGATCGGATCCTAAAAATATACGAACCCCTAAGAGGAACCCCAAAGTATTACGGTATTCTTAGCGTGGTTAGGAATAAAATAGTGGGCAACGCAGACATGGCGCTAGAATCTTATAACACGCCTCTCGACTGGTCTGCTATAACAAAATGTCTTTCTATGCATTACGCCGACAAACGCGACCTGTCCACACTAGAATACCAAATGACCACTCTTATACAAGGACGAAATACAGTCGCAGAATTTTACCAGCTAATTTACAAACATCTGTCCTTAATTTTAGATAAAGTAGGTTGTCTCGAAATGAGTAATGAATCCTTGCGGATGATGACACAATCCTACAGGGACAGAGCATTAGATACCTTCATAAGAGGGTTGAATGGCGACCTCCCAAGGTTGCTAGGAATAAGGGAACCTGTTGACCTGCCCCAGGCCCTTCAACTATGTCTTAAGTTAGACAACCAAAATTTCCGCACGACTCATGCGCATACCTTAAAAAGAACGTACCAAAATAATCAAACCTTTTCAAGAAGGTACCCAATACAAACTCAAAGGCAAGAGTTTTACCCTCAATTGGCACATATGCCACAAATATACCAATTGGACAGGCAACAACAGCCTGCACAAATCCCAAATATAAACGCTCCCCCCAGGCCACCTAGACCTCAACCAAGGCCAGAGCCTATGGAAGTTGACCAGAGTATACACTCGCGTAGAATTAATTATATGAATAGGTCACATCGGAACCAACTCCAAGGCAAGAGACCGCCATCGGTCACTAATTATCAGCCAAACAAAAATCAGAGGACTTTCCACATAGATACAACGGCGGTCGAGCAAAGCGATGATGGAAGTGTTCAATACTGGGAACCAAGTGACATCCATTTTTTAGCATGATTAGCTCTTCGCTCCCTTATTTTGAAGTGAAGACGGAGAGCGGTAACATTCTGAAGTTTTTAGTCGATACAGGATCTTCTAAAAATTATGTTAAGCCTGAATTAGTAAAGAAACGCATAGAAAACGAGAGTCCCTTTTATGCTAGATCTATTATTGGTGATATAAAAATCAGCGAGCATACATACGCGAAACTTTTCAAAACCGAGGATAAAATAAGATTTTACCTAATGCCTTCATTGAAAACATTTGATGGTATTTTAGGGAACGATACGCTTAGAGCACTAAAAGCAATAATACACACCGACAAAAATTATATGGTATTAAGAAACGGTTTTACTGTTAGCCTTAAACAGCTTCCTTCGCAAAGTGTCAACGTTATTAACATAAAAGAAGAAAATTTGTCTCCTAAACAGAGAGATGTTATGAGAAAAATCGTGAATACACATCCCAAGCTCTTCTCCGAGCCCGACGAGAAACTTACTTATACGACTAAAGTCGTTGGACAAATCCGGACTATCAATGACTCTCCTGTTTACACGAGATTCTATCCCTATCCAGCATCATTAAAAAGTGAGGTAGAATCGCAAGTAGAAAAACTTTTAAAGGATGGTATTATAAGACCCTCTAGGTCACCGTACAACTCCCCTGTGTGGATTGTACCTAAGAAAGCAGATTCAGCGGGAAACAAACAGTACCGCATGGTCATAGATTTTAGGAAACTAAATGCTGTCACAACCGCGGACAGATACCCAATACCCGAGATATCAGAAGTTATATCTCAACTGGGAAACAGCAATTTCTTTACTGTTCTCGACTTAAAAAGTGGTTTTCACCAGATTCCACTAAAAAAATCTGATATAGAGAAAACTGCATTCTCTATTAACAATGGCAAATATGAGTTTACAAGGTTACCATTTGGTTTAAAAAACGCCCCATCTATCTTCCAACGAGTGCTGGATGATATACTCCGAGAACACATTGGAAAATGTTGTTATGTCTATATTGACGACATCATCATTTTTAGTAAAACCCAAGAAGAACACTTTAATCACATAAAAATAATATTTAAAACCTTGGGAGAAGCCAACATGAAGGTCCAGTTGGACAAGTGTAATTTTTTTAAAAAAGAAGCAGAATTTCTTGGCTACGTTATCACCCCGGATGGAGTAAAAACCAATCCTGCAAAAGTTGTGGCACTTGACAAATTCCCACAGCCCACAACTTTGAAAGATCTTCGTAGTTTCCTCGGTATGTCAGGATACTACCGAAAGTTTATCAAGGATTATGCGAAGTTAGCGAAACCCCTAACAACTCTTTTAAGAGGGAAAGAGGGTCGAATTTCAAAAAACAAATCCTCGCAAGTAAAAATAAATTTGAGCAAAGGAGCGATACAAGCCTTTAATAATATCAAGCGCTCACTTACTTCAAAGGATGTTGTACTCGCATACCCCGATTACAATAAAAAATTCGAGCTAGTAACAGATGCTTCCAATTTCGCTATTGGAGCTGTTCTATCCCAAGATTCGAAGCCCCTGGCATTTATCTCAAGGACATTAAATAAAGCCGAAGAGCACTATGCAGCCAACGAAAAGGAAATGCTAGCTATAATTTGGGCTTTAAATTCATTCAGAAACTATTTGTATGGATCTGCCAAGGTCCAAATCTTTACTGATCACCAGCCGCTAACATATGCGCTGAGCAATAAAAATAATAATTCAAAAATGAAGAGGTGGAAAGCCACTTTGGAGGAATACTCATATGAACTTTTTTACAAACCGGGCAAACAAAACGTAGTGGCGGACGCATTATCGCGGATTCCACCAAATGAGGTGCACATTAACACTTTGTCTATAGCAACAAATTCAGATGATAGCTCATTCCATAATCTAATATATAGTATCGAAGCCCCTATTAACGCTTTCAAAAATCAAATCTTCTTAAAGAGATGCGAAACCTCTACTTACCAATTTAAAATAGTATTCCCAACGTATCATCGCCATATAATAACGGAACCAGAATATTCTCAAGCAAATCTGATTTCAATCCTAAAAAGATACCTCAACCCTTCGGTAATAAATTGTATTAAAACAGAAGAATCCATAATGGGGAAAATACAAGAACTATACCCCTTGCACTTTAGTAAGTATCGCATTAGATTCACTCAAGCAGAAGTCGAAGATGTAACTAGTGAACAAGAACAGGAGGAACTCATAATTAGAACACATAACAGAGCTCATAGAAACAGCAAAGAGAATAGGACACAGATTTTGGAAAAATACTACTTTCCCCGAATGGCAAATAAAATCAAGAAAATTATTAAAATATGCGCCACTTGTAAAGAGAACAAATACGAACGACACCCACCCAAACCCCAACTACAAAATACGCCCATCCCAAAATTTCCAGGACAAATAGTCCACATAGACATATTCTTGGTCGGTAAAGAACTAATTTTAACTGCTGTAGACAAATTTTCGAAATATGCAGTAGCAAAACCCATTCGGTCTAGAGCAGCAGAAGATATCAGACAACCAATGAGGGATATTCTTTTCACTTTAGTACCGGAAACAATAGTGATGGACAACGAAAAATCCTTTAACTCAGAGACACTAAATTTTATGATTGAAAATGAGTTTGGTATTGAAATACATCGAACACCCCCATATACGAGTTGTTCAAATGGACAAGTAGAGCGGTTTCACTCAACCCTTCAAGAAATAATGCGTTGCCTTCAGGTCGAAAAAACGCATCGAACATTTTATGAACTTTTAGAAAAATCGGTAAAAGAATATAATAATTCTATACACTCTACACTGGAAGGAAACCGATAGAAATTTTTTTCGGAAGACGCGTTAGTAGCGATCCCAAACTGCTAGATATTGATAGGCAAGAAATAATTAAAAAACTAAAAGACAAGCAAACCGCCGACCTTTCTTTCCATAATAAAAACAGATTGATACCGAAACAATATTCGGAAGGCGATGAGATTTTCGTAAAGATAAATCGTAGATTAGGAAATAAATTATCAGCTAGATACAAGAAAGAAATCGTAGTACAAAATTATAACACTACAGTCAAAACAAAGTCAGGGAGAATAATTCATAAAAATAATATTAGGTTATCATAAGAGCTTAATTTTTCTTTTCCTACTCTAGAAAAATGAGCACAGCAATAAGACTTTTGGTCATAATAATGACGATTCTCACCACCGTAGCACAACAAATCGACATACAAGACTTGACAAATAATAACGGATATATTCCCATCAAGACGGAGGAAATAAAAGTAATCGATCACTATAGCAAAATTCTTCATATTATTAATATAACTGCGTACGAGGACACAGTGACACTAATCCTACACAACATACAAGGACTAGCCGCCAATAGAATAGAAAGCAAGCACTTACTGGACACAGTCAATAAGAATTTTTTATTATTAGAAAAGAAGATTGAGAATCTTAACCCACACTTTAGACATAAAAGAGGCTTAATAAATGTATTAGGAAAAGGACTTAAAGTAGTAGCAGGTACTATGGACAGTGACGACGAAACCAAAATAAAAAACTCTTTAGAATACCTCTCAAACAACGGAAAAATCTTGACGGATAGAATCCATAATCTGACATTCGTAAATAATTTACTATCATCCCAAATATAAAACATTACTAATCACATAAATAACAAACAGATTGTAATAAGTGACTATTTGAACAAATTCAAGAACTTTATCCAAAACAAAATAATGACAATAGAAGACGAAATTGAATTTATGCAACAAATTTACCAAGTTAACAATGACATTTCCCTTTTACGTGACCACATTGACGACATTGGTCAAATAATATTTTCAAGCAAACTCGGAATAATTCCCACCGATATTTTAACAGAGACAGAACTCAACTTGATTAATGACTTTGACAGCTACTCTAACATCAAAGTTTCCGTCGCCGTACAAGAACAGAATATTATCATAATCCTTAAAATTCCTAACTATTCACGAGATATCCTATCCAAAATCCTGTTCGAGCCTATCCCTAATGCCAAAAATAAAACAATCATATTGAAAAATTATGAAATACTAGTGGATAATATGAACAATATTTTTAATGTAAATGTAAAGGAAAATCTGAAACAAAATTTGAAAAAAATTGTAGATGATTGTTTAAAGAATATACTAAACTTCGAAGAAGCATACTGCGATATGCAAATCTTTGAAGAAACCGTTGTAAACGAAATTTTACCTGGTATACTAATATTTAAGAATTTCTATTCTGAAATTGTACACAATTGTAATAAAACGAAAATAAAAATTAAAGGAAATTTTCTTATTAATTTTGAGAACTGTGAAATTAAAGTAATGAATAAAACCTTTTCTAATGTAAAAATGAAAGCATTCGATCAATTTATTTTGCCAAATATGATAACAAAAATTAAATACGAAAATACATCTTTTCCAAATCTAAAGTTGAAATCTTTGTACTTAAAACAATTAAATCAAGATGATCACATTAAACTCTTAGTGAATGAAAACTATAAAACGCATATAATTAGTCTAAGCACTGATGTCGCACTAGTATTTATTATAGTACTAGTGGTATTCATTTTGGTATTCATAATTAAGCACAAGCACAAGTTATATGTATCACCAGTATCGCAAGGAAAAACCGAAGACGTTTCAAATTTAAAAAACGGTCCATTTTTACAAGTCGCAATATCTTAGAATATTTTACAAAACGCCGATTGGGGACAATCGATTTAAGAGGGGAAGAGTTAACACCAAAGATGTTAGTAACCCCACAGCCAACTTCCGGCACGTGTCTTAAGAATAGTTAACATTCAAATTCCCGGAATTAATTGCAATATTGGTTGTGCCAATTTTTATGCAACGGAAATCAATAATATTGCATTATTGCAGAAATATTAACTTTCCAAAGAATAGCTTGCGCAAAGCGCAAACGGAAACAATATTGCTGTTGCAGCAGTCTGCTCAGTACAATAAACTGGTGATGCAAATAATTAAGTGCATAGCCCTAGCTTTAATATAAATATAAGTACTTGTAAACTACATGGTGGGGGGCAGTTGTTGATTAAAACTCAATAAACGCGGAATCGCTGTCCGCCTAAAACTAAAATTGTATTTTTTTCGCTCTCACGAAAGTGATAGCGTAACTCATACAATATATGTATGTAATTGTAATATATAAGTTTTTAGAATCTCGTATACATATGTATATATATATAATATCGCATACATACAAACATATTCATATATGAAATTATATTATATTAACAAATATAAGAAATATTTAAAAATTAACTGTTATTCACACATTAACTACGAATATGTGTATGTATATTTCGAAAATAGCATAAATTAATTAGAATGTTATCAGTTTTGCATGTATTCATAAAAATTCGCAAAATGATAATCATATCAATTAATATATTGGCATGTAAGCATATAAAAATATAAGCAAAGGCCAACATACATATGTACATACGTCTGCAATAGCAATGTATGTTTCTGAGCATAATTTTTAATTAATGCTCAGCTCTGTTCACGCGCCACTGTTAAAAATTTCTCCTTCTTAGCTAGATGTGGTGAAATGCACCCATCGCATTTTGTTAGCTTTTGACAGTTTAGACGCTTGTCCGTTGTTGGACCTTCTCTATAAATATACGTTCTCTGGTGCTACGGTAAAGGAAATAAATAAATAATTATAATTGCATAAGTTGATACAAAATGCTATGCAATAGCTTTACCGCGGCAGTTCCCGAGTGCCACACGTGTTTTTATTTTTTTTTTCAAATTTTTATCTTGCTTTCTGTGGCTTTTTCCTTTCTTTTGTTTTACTCAAAATTCTTGCTTATTTTTTAAGTAATGCAGTGTTTTTTCAATTGTTTTAATGCTTTTTTCATATTTTTATTTGCTTTCTGTATCGTTTTTCTTTTCTTTTGTTTAAAGCAAAATTCTTGCTTATTTTTTAATTAATGCAGTGTATTTTCTATTGCTTTAATGCTTTTCTTATATTTTTATTTGCTGAAGAAGAATTGTTTCACCTTTCAATTTGATCACAGAAGGTTATTGCTAGTTCTTTATTTATTTACTACTTTTTTCTTTACGAAAGCCGAGGGCGCCAGTTACGTTTTCTGTTGACAGAAGAGAAAATGTTTTGTTATGAATAAAAAACCTTGATTCACCGTACTGTGCGGTTTGCCGTCAGGTTCTTTATTAAATTATCATTTCATTCTTAAACTATGCTTAGCGTAATTTACCTAGAGCCGTTGTGCTGATTCGACATTTCATTATTACTGTCAACGACTCGGCATAACTTAAGTAATCGATTTAATATTTAGGTAATACCATACCAAGAACGTTTATTCAAGTATATATATAAATGTGTGTTTATATATACATGATCATGGTACCGTATTTGGTTCTGCTATTTTGCAACTTTTGTATATATCTATTTATAGTTGCAAAATACACATGTTTACAAGTATTATTATTTTTCTTTTTTAAAATATGCTTCTTCTTGCATTAGACAATATTTTCGGAGTGGTGGAATCATCTGATGACGTAACTCGTGTTTCACCACTTAACATCAGAGGTAGGACTGAGCATTTTCAGTGTTAAATGAGAAAAATTATGCTATTTCCGATGTTAAGAATGTACACTTACAGACTCGCATATCTACAATACGCCAAAGACTGTGCATAAGTTAATTTCCCCTACGCGGGAAATAAAAAAAAAATGTATTTTTATTTTGGTCAGAGCACGAGCTCTGGCCGTCTTTATTCGAGTCTAAAAACGGACTGAAATAATTACAATTATCAAACTTAAATGTAAAATTAAACTAGCCTTAACTAATCCGGTCACCTGTCTTGCTTGGTGATCGGATGCCTAGAACTCCCTTCTGATCGCTGCCAGAACGTTGGCGCGTGTGCTGCGTTAGCAAAAGCTTGGGAGCGGAAGTGAAGTTTGGGTGTTGCAAGCAAACGTCGGCGCGTGTGCTGCGTTAGCGAAAGTTTGGGGGCGGAAGTGAAGTCTGGGTGTTGCAAGCAAACGTCGGCGCGTGTGCTGCGTCAGCGAAAGTTTGGGGGCGGAAGTGAGGTGCCCTTGGCACTGTTAACGTATTTGGCGTTAACTCCTCCCCTCTTAAATGCGATCGTCCTCGATCGTTCAAAAATATGGTAGGTCATTGATTCTAAAATTTTTAGGTGGTAGGCCGATGGCCTCAGCAGAGTTTGTTATATGCCTAATATTTATGGTTGGAATTTCAACCTTGGGTATTTCCGCTTTCCTTTGGATTCTAGGGATGAATTTTGAAAATAAGAGGATTATTATGATGCTGCTTAGTGACAGCATCGAAGTTTTTCTTATAAAAGCATCTGTTTTTAAGAGCGCGATGCTTTTGGTGTTATTAATATGTAGCTCGTGTAGAGCTTCCATTGACAATATATCAATGCGTTCGCTTTCGGATGGGGTTGGCTGTAATATAGAGGGAATAGCGATCAGTTGAGAGGCTTCCATACTATTAAATTTTTGATTATTTATCTTAAGAGATATATTATGAAATTTTATTAAATACGTTTCGGCAACAGTATAGTTTTCGGTAATAGTATTTATTGTTCCGTTAAAATTATTTAATAAAATTATACCCGGTGATATTTCTTCTACAGTGGGTACGTGTTGGTTATTACTAATTTTGCATGAAGAATCCAGGCTTTTAATCAAATTAGGTACACATGAGCTGTTACTTATATTAATTATTTGATTTCTTCTGCATATACTGATTTGATTGGAAACTTTGCATTTTTCTTTAATTCCAAATATTTCTGTTCCATTTGTTATAATTCGATCAAAATTTAAGTTTACAATTCCATTAGCTTTCTTTACCGGTTTAATTATAATGTTTTTGTAAGTTTCCCTGCCTGTTATTGGTATTTTGATGATGTATAATAACATCGTCTCGCTATATATTACATTAACTGTTGTAAATTCTAATGCCTCTTCCGTGTTTGCGAAAGGCATGTTTTCTTCTTCGAGTTTTTCTATTGCCGTACTTATTTCGATTTTATTTAGTAGTATTGAATTTATTACAATTTCTTTTGCCCATTGTAGAGCGTATTTAACGTTTACTAACTCCTCCTTAACTAATCTTATTCCATTTCCTATGCTTAGGGCTATATCCGTTTCAAAATGGTCATCTTTTTTTATGGACTTTACAATTTCGTTTGTAGTATTTATTAGATGGTTAATCTTTTTCCCTAGCGCTTCATTTATAATAACTTGCTTATTGCTATTTTCGGTTAGTTCGTGCAGGTTTAGATTGATAGTTTGAAGGTCCTCATTGTCCGGACTCCCGGCGAGGTACTTCCATGCCGTCCCAATTGCATTGATAGCTCTTTTCTTCCTATTGTTCTGGGGCTTAATTTCTTTAAGTACTTCAGCTGCTTGTCCTAGTTCGTGGTCGATTATGGTGTAAAACATGTTGTTTTTGGGTATATTTTTGTCAACGTATGTGCGCATGTTTTGTATAAAGCCGTCGTAACTATTGAGATTTATTACGTGTACAATTTTGAATGTCCCGTCCTGTATCTTGGCTTCGCCGTCACTGACAGTAACTACGTAGGATGAGGAATAGTCCATGAATTTTAAGTCGGCGGTGCATGATATCACCCATAGAAGGGTTCTAAAAGGAAAAGAAATGTCGGTGTTTATTGTCGGATTTTGTTTTTGTGGGCTATTCTACCAGTTTTTGTCTTTATAGTAGTATTATAATTTTCGGCTACAATTTCTTTTCTGTATCTAGGGGATAGCTTATTCCCGATTCGTCTGTCGACCTTAATGTATACAACGTCTCCTACGCGGTATTCCTTGGGATGTGATTTTTTCCTATTGTGGTAGCTTAAGTCTTCGTTCTGTTTTTTTAACAGTCGTCCTGCAATTTCCTGTCTTTCTTTATTGATTAAGTTTGGATCGCTATTGATCCTTCTACCAAAAAAGGCTTCTATTGGTTTCCTATTTATTGTTGAATGGATGGTAAAATTATATTCTTTAACGGATTTTTCGAGCAGTTCACGGAATGAGTTTGTATTTTTTTCCTTTTGAAGGCAACGCATTATCTCTTGCAAAGTTGAATGGAAGCGCTCGATTTGTCCATTTGAGCAGCTTGTACATGGGGGTGTTCGGAAGATTTCTATGCCGAATTCATTTTCGATCATGATATTAATTGAGTCGGAATTAAAAGATTTTTCATTGTCTAAAATAACTTTTTCGGGTACGAAGGAGTATAGAATGTCTCTCAACGGTTGTTTTATGTCCTCCGTTGCTCTGGATTTAAAGGGTTTCGCAATTGCGTATTTCGAAAATTTGTCTAGTGCAGTCAGGACTAGTTCCTTGTTAGTTATAAAGATATCCAAATGTACGATTTGCCCTGGAAATTGTGGTATCGGTGTGGGCTGGAGTAAGGGTTTTGTGGGGTGTCTATCGTATTTATTTTCTTTACAGGTAATGCATTTGCTAATGACTTCTTTTATTTTCCTTCCCATTGATGGGAAGTAATATCTTTCTATTATTTGACCTTTTTTTCGATGCTATTCCTATGTGCACGCATGTGTTTTCGAATTATTATGTTTTGCTGTTCTTCTTCATTGGTTATGTCGTCCACCTGAGTCTGTGAGAATCTTACTTTGTATTTACTAAAATGGAGTGGGTATAATTCCTGTACTAACCCTTGTGTCCGTTCGTCTGTTTTAATACAGTTTACGACGGAGGGATTAAGGTATCTCTTAAGGAGGCTAATTAGGTTGTTTTGGGTGTAACTTGGTTCCGTAATTAAATGCCTATGGTAGGTAGGGAATACAATTTTAAATTGGTTACTACGGATCTGATCAGTTGTTAAAAAAATTTGGTTCTTAAACGCATTAATTGGGGTTTCCACGCTATAAATTAAATTGTGGCTTGAGCCTTCGTCGATATGTTGAGTTACTGTTAGAGAATTTACTTGTGAGGGTCTCGACAAGGCGTCTGCGACGACATTAGATTTACCTGGTGTGTAGTGTAACTCATAGTTGTATTCTTCTAATATTGCTTTCCAGCGCTTCATTTTAGAGTTATTATTTTTGTTGCTCAAGGCGTATGTTAAGGGTTGATGATCAGTATATATATGCACTTTGGTTGTACCGTATAGGTAATTTCTGAGCGAGTTCAATGCCCATATGATGGCGAGCATTTCTTTCTCATTAGCTGCATAGTTTTCTTCAGCTTTATTTAAGGTTCTTGATAAGAACGTTATGGGTTTGTCTTTCTGTGCCAAGACTGCGCCTATGGCATGATTTGAGGCGTCTGTCGTTAATGAAAATTCTTCCTCGAAATTGGGATATGCTAGCATTAGGTCTTTGGGGACCAAGCTTTCTTTTATTTTATTAAATGCGTCGATGGCATCAATGTCCAACTTAATTTGGATTTTGGCAGATTTATTTTTGCTCATCCTGCCTTCCTCCACTCTTAAGAGTGTTGTTAGCGGTTTGGCGATTTTGGCGAAGTCTCGCAAGAATCGACGATAATAGCCTGCTAGGCCTAAAAATGAGCGGAGCTCTTTAATTGTTTTAGGATGTGGCATTTTCTGTATTGCTTCAACCTTTTCTGGGTTTGTTTTTATGCCGTCTGGGGAGATTATGAACCCCAAAAATTCTACGGATTTTTGAAAAAATTTGCATTTATCGAGCTGCACTTTCCTATTTGCAGCGTTTAGAGTTTTAAAAATTTTATTAATATGGTCGAGGTGTTCGCCCTCTGTTTCGCTGAAGATGATGATGTCGTCTCTATATACATAGCATATTTTGCTGACATGTTCGCTCAATGGGCAAGAAAGTTGTCTTAATTCGACTTTTTTCCCGTTTTCGAATTTTATGAAACTCTCTTTCGTATAAATGATTGCTCCCATTTGTCGAAGTGTGTCATTCCCTATAATTCCGCTGAATGTCTTTAATGAGGGTAGCAAATAAAATTTGAAAATTGTATCCATGTTAAAAAAATTTATGTAAGTATGTTCTTCGATTTGTACGTTTCCTGCGATGGATTTGGCAAAAAATGGGGTATCGTTCTTTATTCGTTTTAATGCTAGTCGAGGATGTACGTAATTTCTGCTTGACCCCGTGTCAATTAGAAATTTAAGAATTTCACCGCTCTTCTCTTTAGTCTGTAAGTAGGGAAGCGAAGAGCTCGTTAAGCTAAAAAATGCACGTCAGGCATTTCTCCTGGTAGTTCAATTTCTGAGTCGCAGTTAGCATCGATTTGTTCGTCGTCAAGTATCGGTGCTGGGTTAATGAAATGAGTCAGATGGGCCTTTTCTGCGCTCCAAGTGTTTGGGGTGGCCTTTTGCCAGTATAGTCATTCTGTCGTGGCCTGTTCATGTAATTAACTCTTCTGGAGTGAAGTGATTGGTCAACGTCCATTGGTTCTGGCCTAGGTTGAGGCTTCGGTCCGAACGGGCGTGGTGGAGCAGCTTGTTGCTGAGGAGTGTTACTAATATTTTGGTTGTGTCTATACGTCTGTTGGGCTGAGTTAAATGGCTTGTCTAGGGGATTATATGCTCTCGGCTGGGGGGCATAACTATGAGCTTGTGGCATGTAGGCCAGCTCTTGGTAGAATGCTGAAGGTTGGGTGTTCCTTCTTGGTGGCACTGCTGGTGAATAGGCATTAAAGGTTCTTGGAGCGTTCTGCGTATAATGTGCATAATGTGAACGGAAATTCTGATTTTCCAACTTGAGGCACAAGTGAAGTGCCTGTGGTAAGTCTGCGGGTTCGCTCATACTGAGAAGGCGGGGTAGGGTCGCCTCTAAGACCTCTAATAAACGTATCTAGCGCTTTCTCACGGTAGGTCTGCGTCAGTAGGTGTAGTGATTCGTCACTTACGTCCATGCATCCTATCTTATTAAGTATTAGTGACAAGTGTGAGTATACTCTTTGGTAAAAGTCCTGTACCTTACTGTTACCCTGTACCATAGAGATCATTTGGTACTCTAACGTTCCTAAGTCCCTCTTATCGGCGTAATGTAGAGTTAAACACTTTGAAATGGCTCTCCATTCTAGAGGAGTATTATACGATTCAATGGCAATATCCGCGTTCCCTACTATTTTGTTGCGAATAACGCTTAATATTCCATAATATTTAGGTGTTCCCCTAATGGGTTCGTAAAATTGGAGAATCCTGTCCACGGATTTCTTCCACGAGTCAAACTCTCCTGGTTGACCCGAGAACTCTCGAAGGCAACGGACTACGTCCGGAATTTTATCAAGGTCAGTCAAGTTATTTCTATATACCGGGTCGATTCCTTGATCGGAGAAATCGGCAAAATTAGAATTCGGATTTAGTGCGTTTTGCACAAGACGCTTGCCGTGCGTTTGAAAAATATTTTGGACCACACCCATGACTTGCTGCAGTCAATTGGTCCTGATTAGCTCCCAATCCTACTCTATGGGCGGCCTCTGAGGTCGAGGGGCCCCCTTGAGCACCTGCTGTCGTGCCCTGCAGAACAGGCGGGCGTATCAAATTATTCGGGTTCGACATTTTATTTTTATATGTGATACCTCTTTTTTATTTTTTATTTGTTTTTATTTTTACCCTTTCCAGGAAAGGGCGCTTTTCTCTTCTGGAGGGTCCCGTAGGAATCGCAGAATTAAGCTGTATTATAAAATATTGTTAGATTTCTGTTATTGGCTGTACAAGCCGTTGTTTATAATTTTGTTTTTATTTATTCTTCTTAATACTAGTATCTTTTTCTTTCTGATACAAAAAATATCTCCTTATTTATAATATTGTATATGTGGTATAAATAAAAATGAATAGCTACGTAAAAATCCTGTGAAGTGACGAGGTGACGCTAGAGATTGCTCCCTTTCCTCCTGCTGGCTACTTTAGTTCTTCCTAGTCGCACGCTTCTCGTCGTCCTCTTCCCAGCGTGGGTTGAGGAGTCTTCTTGTGGATATTCTGCTTGCTTTTTTTCACTAATATTGCGATTGGGTTTCGGCAGATCGGCTTTATTTCTGCACACAATGCACACAAGCCCTTTTGATGATTTACAGTTACCGGTTTCTTTTTGTTTCTGCCTTAGTTAGATACACGAACTCATTGCGGCAATATTTGCACATGTACGAGGAAGCACATCAAACTGCATTCAAACTTTTGGTTTTCCCTTTGTGAATTTTTAAATTACAAGCTTAAATATTTTCATTCACTGTCTTTCTTATAAATTTCTTAGCGTTCAGCGATTTTTGTTTCACTTTTATAATTTTCCAACTGCCGTTAGTTTGTGAATTACTTTTATGCACTTTTAAATTTTCGCTTATAACTTTCTGTTTGATCTGCGTTCGCGCTCAATATATGCAAAAATGCACTTTATTGTGTGCGTACTGTTTTCTTCAATAATTTGTTTAAATTTTTGTTGCACTGCGCTTCGATAATTGCGATTGAATAACTGCTTAATTCTGTCTAAATATTATTTATTTAGCTTGAGTTAATTCAACTTTGTAAAAAAAAAATTTCATTTATTTTTCAGCTATTGCAAATGCTGAAATTTGTAACTTCAACTTTTCACCAGATTGCACTTGCACTTTATATTTTAATTGTCCTTTTTTTTAGAGGACACTTTAACCGGCCGCGTAAACTTTTTTCGCGAGCGGTCCCTGCTCGAGCGGCAGTTAATTTCCCCTACGCGGGAAATAATAAAAAAATGTATTTTTATTTTGGTCAGAGCACGAGCTCTGGCCGTCTTTATTCGAGTCTAAAAACGGACTGAAATAATTACAATTATCAAACTTAAATGTAAGCTTAAACTAGCCTTAACTAATCCGGTCACCTGTCTTGCTTGGTGATCGGATGCCTAGAACTCCCTTCTGATCGCTGCCAGAACGTTGGCGCGTGTGCTGCGTTAGCAAAAGCTTGGGAGCGGAAGTGAAGTCTGGGTGTTGCAAGCAAACGTCGGCGCGTGTGCTGCGTTAGCGAAAGTTTGGGGGCGGAAGTGAAGTCTGGGTGTTGCAAGCAAACGTCGGCGCGTGTGCTGCGTCAGCGAAAGTTTGGGGGCGGAAGTGAGGTGCCCTTGGCACTGTTAACGTATTTGGCGTTAACTCCTCCCCTCTTAAATGCGATCGTCCTCGATCGTTCAAAAATATGGTAGGTCATTGATTCTAAAATTTTTAAGTGGTAGGCCGATGGCCTCAGCAGAGTTTGTTATATGCCTAATATTTATGGTTGGAATTTCAACCTTGGGTATTTCCGCTTTCCTTTGGATTCTAGGGATGAATTTTGAAAATAAGAGGATTATTATGATGCTGCTTAGTGACAGCATCGAAGTTTTTCTTATAAAAGCATCTGTTTTTAAGAGCGCGATGCTTTTGGTGTTATTAATATGTAGCTCGTGTAGAGCTTCCATTGACAATATATCAATGCGTTCGCTTTCGGATGGGGTTGGCTGTAATATAGAGGGAATAGCGATCAGTTCAGAGGCTTCCATACTATTAAATTTTTGATTATTTATCTTAAGAGATATATTATGAAATTTTATTAAATACGTTTCGGCAACAGTATAGTTTTCGGTAATAGTATTTATTGTTCCGTTAAAATTATTTAATAAAATTATACCCGGTGATATTTCTTCTACAGTGGGTACGTGTTGGTTATTACTAATTTTGCATGAAGAATCCAGGCTTTTAATCAAATTAGGTATACATGTGCTGTTACTTATATTAATTATTTAATTTCTTCTGCATATACTGATTTGATTGGAAACTTTGCATTTTTCTTTAATTCCAAATATTTCTGTTCCATTTGTTATAATTCGATCAAAATTTAAGTTTACAATTCCATTAGCTTTCTTTACCGGTTTAATAATAATGTTTTTGTAAGTTTCCCTGCCTGTTATTGGTATTTTGATGATGTATAATAACATCGTCTCGTTATATATTACATTAACTGTTGCAAATTCTAATGCCTCTTCCGTGTTTGCGAAAGGCATGTTTTCTTCTTCGAGTTTTTCTATTGCCGTACTTATTTCGATTTTATTTAGTAGTATTGAATTTATTACAATTTCTTTTGCCCATTGTAGAGCGTATTTAACGTTTACTAACTCCTCCTTAACTAATCTTATTCCATTTCCTATGCTTAGGGCTATATCCGTTTCAAAATGGTCATCTTTTTTTATGGACTTTACAATTTCGTTTGTAGTATTTATTAGATGGTTAATCTTTTTCCCTAGCGCTTCATTTATAATAACTTGCTTATTGCTATTTTCGGTTAGTTCGTGCAGGTTTAGATTGATAGTTTGAAGGTCCTCATTGTCCGGACTCCCGGCGAGGTACTTCCATGCCGTCCCAATTGCATTGATAGCTCTTTTCTTCCTATTGTTCTGGGGCTTAATTTCTTTAAGTACTTCAGCTGCTTGTCCTAGTTCGTGGTCGATTATGGTGTAAAACATGTTGTTTTTGGGTATATTTTTGTCAACGTATGTGCGCATGTTTTGTATAAAGCCGTCGTAACTATTGAGATTTATTACGTGTACAATTTTGAATGTCCCGTCCTGTATCTTGGCTTCGCCGTCACTGACAGTAACTACGTAGGATGAGGAATAGTCCATGAATTTTAAGTCGGCGGTGCATGATATCACCCATAGAAGGGTTCTAAAGGGAAAAGAAATGTCGGTGTTTATTGTCGGATTTTGTTTTTGTGGGCTATTCTACCAGTTTTTGTCTTTATAGTAGTATTATAATTTTCGGCTACAATTTCTTTTCTGTATCTAGGGGATAGCTTATTCCCGATTCGTCTGTCGACCTTAATGTATACAACGTCTCCTACGCGGTATTCCTTGGGATGTGATCTTTTCCTATTGTGGTAGCTTAAGTCTTCGTTCTGTTTTTTTAACAGTCGTCCTGCAATTTCCTGTCTTTCTTTATTGATTAAGTTTGGATCGCTATTGATCCTTCTACCAAAAAAGGCTTCTATTGGTTTCCTATTTATTGTTGAATGGATGGTAAAATTATATTCTTTAACGGATTTTTCGAGCAGTTCACGGAATGAGTTTGTATTTTTTTCCTTTTGAAGGCAACGCATTATCTCTTGCAAAGTTGAATGGAAGCGCTCGATTTGTCCATTTGAGCAGCTTGTACATGGGGGTGTTCGGAAGATTTCTATGCCGAATTCATTTTCGATCATGATATTAATTGAGTCGGAATTAAAAGATTTTTCATTGTCTAAAATAACTTTTTCGGGTACGAAGGAGTATAGAATGTCTCTCAACGGTTGTTTTATGTCCTCCGTTGCTCTGGATTTAAAGGGTTTCGCAATTGCGTATTTCGAAAATTTGTCTAGTGCAGTCAGGACTAGTTCCTTGTTAGTTATAAAGATATCCAAATGTACGATTTGCCCTGGAAATTGTGGTATCGGTGTGGGCTGGAGTAAGGGTTTTGTGGGGTGTCTATCGTATTTATTTTCTTTACAGGTAATGCATTTGCTAATGACTTCTTTTATTTTCCTTCCCATTTATGGGAAGTAATATCTTTCTATTATTTGACCTTTTTTTCGATGCTATTCCTATGTGCACGCATGTGTTTTCGAATTATTATGTTTTGCTGTTCTTCTTCATTGGTTATGTCGTCCACCTGAGTCTGTGAGAATCTTACTTTGTATTTACTAAAATGGAGTGGGTATAATTCCTGTACTAACCCTTGTGTCCGTTCGTCTGTTTTAATACAGTTTACGACGGAGGGATTAAGGTATCTCTTAAGGAGGCTAATTAGGTTGTTTTGGGTGTAACTTGGTTCCGTAATTAAATGCCTATGGTAGGTAGGGAATACAATTTTAAATTGGTTACTACGGATCTGATCAGTTGTTAAAAAAATTTGGTTCTTAAACGCATTAATTGGGGTTTCCACGCTATAAATTAAATTGTGGCTTGAGCCTTCGTCGATATGTTGAGTTACTGTTAGAGAATTTACTTGTGAGGGTCTCGACAAGGCGTCTGCGACGACATTAGATTTACCTGGTGTGTAGTGTAACTCATAGTTGTATTCTTCTAATATTGCTTTCCAGCGCTTCATTTTAGAGTTATTATTTTTGTTGCTCAAGGCGTATGTTAAGGGTTGATGATCAGTATATATATGCACTTTGGTTGTACCGTATAGGTAATTTCTGAGCGAGTTCAATGCCCATATGATGGCGAGCATTTCTTTCTCACTAGCTGCATAATTTTCTTCAGCTTTATTTAAGGTTCTTGATAAGAACGTTATGGGTTTGTCTTTCTGTGCCAAGACTGCGCCTATGGCATGATTTGAGGCGTCTGTCGTTAATGAAAATTCTTCCTCGAAATTGGGATATGCTAGCGTTAGGTCTTTGGAGACCAAGCTTTCTTTTATTTTATTAAATGCGTCGATGGCATCAATGTCCAACTTAATTTGAATTTTTGCAGATTTATTTTTGCTCATCCTGCCTTCCTCCCCTCTTAAGAGTGTTGTTAGCGGTTTGGCGATTTTGGCGAAGTCTCGCAAAAATCGACGATAATAGCCTGCTAGGCCTAAAAATGAGCGGAGCTCTTTAATTGTTTTAGGGTGTGGCATTTTCTGTATTGCTTCAACCTTTTCTGGGTTTGTTTTTATGCCGTCTGGGGAGATTATGAACCCCAAAAATTCTACGGATTTTTGAAAAAATTTGCATTTATCGAGCTGCACTTTCATATTTGCAGCGTTTAGAGTTTTAAAAATTTTATTAATATGGTCGAGGTGTTCGCCCCCTGTTTCGCTGAAGATGATGATGTCGTCTCTATATACATAGCATATTTTGCTGACATGTTCGCTCAATGGGCAAGAAAGTTGTCTTAATTCGACTTTTTCCCCCTTTTCGAATTTTATGAAACTCTCTTTCGTATAAATGATTGCTCCCATTTGTCGAAGTGTGTCATTCCCTATAATTCCGTCGAATGTCTTTAATGAGGGTAGCAAATAAAATTTGAAAATTGTATCCATGTTAAAAAAATTTATGTAAGTATGTTCTTCGATTTGTACGTTTCCTGCGATGGATTGGGCAAAAAATGGGGTATCGTTTTTTATTCGTTTTAATGCTAGTCGAGGATGTACGTAATTTCTGCTTGACCCCGTGTCAATTAGAAATTTAAGAATTTCACCGCTCTTCTCTTTAGTCTGTAAGTAGGGAAGCGAAGAGCTCGTTAAGCTAAAAAATGCACGTCAGGCATTTCTCCTGGTAGTTCAATTTCTGAGTCGCAGTTAGCATCGATTTGTTCGTCGTCAAGTATCGGTGCTGGGTTAATGAAATGAGTCAGATGGGCCTTTTTATTCTGCGCTCCAAGTGTTTGGGGTGGCCTTTTGCCAGTATAGTCATTCTGTCGTGGCCTGTTCATGTAATTAACTCTTCTGGAGTGAAGTGATTGGTCAACGTCCATTGGTTCTGGCCTAGGTTGAGGCTTCGGTCCGAACGGGCGTGGTGGAGCAGCTTGTTGCTGAGGAGTGTTACTAATATTTTGGTTGTGTCTATACGTCTGTTGGGCTGAGTTAAATGGCTTGTCTAGGGGATTATATGCTCTCGGCTGGGGGGCATAACTATGAGCTTGTGGCATGTAGGCCAGCTCTGGGTAGAATGCTGAAGGTTGGGTGTTCCTTCTTGGTGGCACTGCTGGTGAATAGGCATTAAAGGTTCTTGGCGTATAATGTGCATAATGTGAACGGAAATTCTGATTTTCCAACTTGAGGCACAAGTGAAGTGCCTGTGGTAAGTCTGCGTGTTCCCTCATACTGAGAAGGGCGGGTAGGTCGTCTCTAAGACCTCTAATAAACGTATCTAGCGCTTTCTCACGGTAGGTCTGCGTAAGTAGGTGTAGCGATTCGTCACTTACGTCCATGCATCCTATCTTATTAAGTATTAGTGACAAGTGTGAGTATACTCTTTGGTGAAAGTCCTGTACCTTACTGTTACCCTGTACCATAGAGATCATTTGGTACTCTAACGTTCCTAGGTCCCTCTTATCGGCGTAATGTAGAGTTAAACACTTTGAAATGGCTCTCCATTCTAGAGGAGTATTATACGATTCAAGGGCAATATCCGCGTTCCCTACTATTTTGTTGCGAATGGGTTCGTAAAATTGGAGAATCCTGTCCACGGATTTCTTCCACGAGTCAAACTCTCCTGGTTGACCCGAGAACTCTCGAAGGCAACGGACTACGTCCGGAATTTTATCAAGGTCAGTCAAGTTATTTCTATATACCGGGTCGATTCCTTGATCGGAGAAATCGGCAAAATTAGAATTCGGATTTAGTGCGTTTTGCACAAGACGCTTGCCGTGCGTTTGAAAAATATTTTGAACCACACCCATGACTTGCTGTAGTCAATTGATCCTGATTGGCTCCCAATATGGGCGGCCTCTGAGGTCGAGGGGCCCCCTTGAGCACCTGCTGTCGTGCCCTGCAGAACAGGCGGGCGTATCAAATTATTCGGGTTCGACATTTTATTTTTATATGTGATACCTCTTTTTTATTTTTTATTTGTTTTTATTTTTACCCTTTCCAGGAAAGGGCGCTTTTCTCTTCTGGAGGGTCCCGTAGGAATCGCAGAATTAAGCTGTATTATAAAATATTGTTAGATTTCTGTTATTGGCTGTACAAGCCGTTGTTTATAATGTTGTTTTTATTTATTCTTCTTAATACTAATATCTTTTTCTTTCTGATACAAAAAATATCTCCTTATTTATAATATTGTATAGTATGTGGTATAAATAAAAATGTATAGCTACGTAAAAATCCTGTGAAGTGACGAGGTGACGCTAGAGATTGCTCCCTTTCCTCCTGCTGGCTACTTTAGTTCTTCCTAGTCGCACGCTTCTCGTCGTCCTCTTCCCAGCGTGGGTTGAGGAGTCTTCTTGTGGATATTCTGCTTGCTATTTTTCGCTAATATTGCGATTGGGTTTCGGCAGATCGGCTTTATTTCTGCACACAATGCACACAAGCCCTTTTGATGATTTACAGTTACCGGTTTCTTTTTGTTTCTGCCTTAGTTAGATACACGAACTCATTGCGGCAATATTTGCACATGTACGAGGAAGCACATCAAACTGCATTCAAACTTTTGGTTTTCCCTTTGTGAATTTTTAAATTACAAGCTTAAATATTTTCATTCACTGTCTTTCTTATAAATTTCTTAGCGTTCAGCGATTTTTGTTTCACTTTTATAATTTTCCAACTGCCGTTAGTTTGTGAATTACTTTTATGCACTTTTAAATTTTCGCTTATAACTTTCTGTTTGATCTGCGTTCGCGCTCAATATATGCAAAAATGCACTTTATTGTGTGCGTACTCTTTTCTTCAATAATTTCTTTAAATTTTTGTTGCACTGCGATTCGATAATTGCGATTGAATAACTGCTTAATTCTGTCTAAATATTATTTATTTAGCTTGAGTTAGTTCAACTTTGTAAAAAAAAAATTCATTTATTTTTCAGCTATTGCAAATGCTGAAATTTGTAACTTCAACTTTTCACCAGATTGCACTTGCACTTTATATTTTAATTGTCCTTTTTTTTAGAGGACACTTTAACCGGCCGCGTAAACTTTTTTCGCGAGCGGTCCCTGCTCGAGCGGCAGTTAATTTCCCCTACGCGGGAAATAATAAAAAAAATGTACAGGGTAGGCCATTTAAAGTTGACCCATCTGGCAACGCTGTAACTTTTAACAGCGCTGACAAATCGGCTAATGTCATACCGCGTTAGAAGCGTCATTCGAAGACAATTTATACCATGGAACAGTACACTCCAAAAGAACGCGCTGAAATTATTCAGCTTTATATTCAAAATAACTTTTCAATTGTGTTAACTCAACGTGCGTTTCGCAAAAAAAATAAAGTGAAAAGTGCTCCAGTTAAGAACACAATTAAGTCTTTATACGCAAAATTTGTGAACACCGGTAATCTCAGTAATGCCAGTCATGCATCCAGACAACACACAAGACGTTCTGATGAAAATATCGAAGCTGTACGAGCCAGTATTGAGTAAACTCCATCGACATCGAGTTATCGCCGCTCTCAGGAATTAGACATCTCTCGCACCACTCTCCGACGCATAATTCATAAAGATTTGAAGATGTTTCCATATAAAATTCAAATGGCACAAAAACTAAACCCAGCTGATTATCCGCGACGCCTTAATTTTGGCAAATGGGCAAATGGGTCTTTAAATGGCCTACCCTGTATTTTGATTTTGGTCAGAGCACGAGCTCTGGCCGTCTTTATTCGAGTCTAAAAACGGACTGAAATAATTACAATTATCAAACTTAAATGTAAGCTTAAAATAGCCTTAACTAATCCGGTCACCTGTCTTGCCTGGTGATCGGATTCCTAGAACTCCCTTCTGATCGCTGCCAGAACGTTGGCGCGTGTGCTGCGTTAGCAAAAGCTTGGGAGCGGAAGTGAAGTCTGGGTGTTGCAAGCAAACGTCGGCGCGTGTGCTGCGTCAGCGAAAGTTTGGGGGCGGAAGTGAAGTCTGGGTGTTGCAAGCAAACGTCGGCGCGTGTGCTGCATCAGCGAAAGTTTGGGGGTGGAAGTGAGGTGCCTTTGGCACTGTTAACGTATTTGGCGTTAACTCATATAATTCATATACATACATATGTATGTATCAAAGCACACAAGCATGTACTACGTACAAATTGAACTATTTCATGATGAATTCCTTAAAACCTTATGAAATATGTATGTAATAAAGTCATGTTTATGTTATTACCAAATATTTCTTTAATGTAGGTTTGATAGGATATGTATATGTTTATATACATACAAACATATTTATTTGCAGACCTTTAAAAGATTTGATAACATGTTAAAAGGCCAAGCGGTATGTTTGTAATTATGTGAGCATGTAAACAAATTTGCAAGAACCATATGCATAATGTTTGTAAATTTGACTACTCACAACTTTTTATGTAAATGTGTACACTTATTGCCTCATGCGAAGCTGTGGACAACCAATGGGCGAAGCTCAGATTTTGTCAAAGAATCAATGTGTCGAAAGACTTACGCGACGACAAAGCGTCACAACAGTGTGTTGTTGGTAGAAAATCCGAACTGTGCCGAAAACACAAACGAACGATCGCCAATTGCCACTGCTTCCCGTGCCACTGTAACAGCTTCTCCGGCAAACCAGCGTAAATATGTTTATTTATGTATGAGCTTGCATACAAATCGACACAGATTTTTGCAAGCCGCATAAAAATATACATCTATATCTATTCTATATCTATATACATATATAAAAATGAAATGGTATATAGTTGTAACGATAAAACTCGAAAACGGCTGAACCAAATGAAATACTTCCTTTGCGGGATTTGTTTGTTATTACCACGCGCAGGTCATGTCTTAAAATCAGAACAAAATATTAAGGGGGCGTGGCACCTCCCATACAAATTGAATTTTTCAAGTCGAATATCTTCAAAAGTGTTTAAGGTAGGAACATGAAAATTGGTATAGAGCTATAGGAAACAACACCATTCTCACCCATAAAACTTGGCGTTATCGAAAAAAGGGGCGTGATACCTCCCCCCATACAATCTTTAATTATTTTGGTTGTTAATCCATCATATATTTATCTCATTTTCCACATAGCACGTCATTTTAATTGTTTCTTGCTATTAAACGTCAATTTTGCTTTGCAATCGAACACACAAAATTTAGAGGGCAATAAAAATGCGCCTTGCTTTACTGATATATTGATATATTTTGTTTGAAAAAGTGAGTTATTTAGTGAAAGTGATTTAGCGTGTTGGCGAATACCGATTTATGTACATTGGAATTTATCATTCGATTGATCTGCTTCCTTAGTTTAATTCATACATTTTTGGAGTTTTCAAAGGTAAGTTATTGGTCCGTAAAACGTTATATGAACTTTGTGCAAATGAATGATCATTTCCAATAAGATATTTGTTACGATACCAAGAATCAGTACGTATGGTAACACTTCTCGGAGTTCCCAGGCCGCAAGGAGAACAGGAAATAGCAGAGCACGTCAAAGGGAAAGTGTTATTGAGAGGGTATCACCACGAAATATACTGCTGGACAATAGCACGCACCAGTTAGAAGATGTCAACCAACCATACAATCAGCAAGAACGATTGAGAATAAGGGAAGTTCACAATCAGCAACAACGATCGAAAAGAAGGGAAGTTCGTGCTCGCCAAAGTGATGAAGTAAGATCACAACATGCGATTATTCTTCGACAACAGCGGCAATATCTTTCTTTTGTGAACATTGAACGGGCAGGTTTTCGATATGATACAAACATTCAATATAGCGCATCTGTTCAAATCGGTCAGATGTCAGTAGTTTGTCAATATTGCAATGCAGTCAAATTTAAAAATGAACCGTCAGGGTTATGTTGCGCCGGGGGAAAGGTTAAGTTGCCAGAATTGCTTCCACCACCACAGCCATTGTTCCAGCTGCTTTACGGTGAATCTCCTCACTCGAGCCATTTCTTAAAGCACACTAAAATGTACAACGATTGTTTGTTTAGTGACGTCGTTTGGCGGTGAAATTGTAAATGAACAAAACTACAATCCAACGTTTAAGGTATTTTTGCCAAACAATATTCGACAGAAACTACAGAGCTTTCCTCCAATTATACAGGTTCATGGGCAAGTTTTTCATCTCGCTGGATCGCTGTTGCCGCATCCAGATCAAGAACACAAATATCTCCAAATTTACTTTCTGGGAGATTCACATGATGAAGTAAATCGGCGTTGTGTTATCTTCAATACAACGAAAAGAGAAATAATCGAACAATTGCAGCAAATGTTACACGAACACAATGGCCTCATTAAACTGTTTACGATTTCGTTGGAACGTATGCCAACAGGTGATCATAGTATAATCATACAAGCGGACAAAAGACCAACAGGGATACATGAAAGACAATAAATATCGCGTGATATTGTTATCAAACGTAGAAATCAAAACGCACTAAAAGGGATAAGTGAGACACATCGGTCTTACGACGCAATGCAATTTCCGCTCATGTTCTGCCGTGGAGAAGACGGATATCGCTTAGGATATAAGATGATAAACACGGTGAATGGTTAGTAAAAAAAATTTTTGTTTGCTACTTTATATAGGTAATTTAAGCTTTTAGGTGTCGAGACAAATAAAAAAGTCAGTTCAATGAAGTTTTTCGCATATCGAATGATGATTCGCCAAAACTATGACAATCACTTACTGAGATATGGACGGTTATTTCAACAGTATACAGTTGACATGTACGTTAAAGTTGAGACAGAACGACTTAATTACATGCAATACAATCAGTCGAAGTTGCGATCTGAAGAGTATATTCACTTAAGAGATGCAATTAATGGTGATGCGGATATCACAGATATTGGTCGACTCTATATTTTGCCATCGACATACATTGGCAGTCCTAGACACATGCATGAGTACTCCCAGGATGCGATGACTTACGTGCGCAATTATGGACGGCCGGATTTGTTTGTTACATTTACTTGCAATCCAAAATGGCCAGACATTACGAATCTATTGCATCCCGGTCAATCACCAAGCGATCGCCACGACGTTACAGCACGCGTGTTTAAACAAAAACTCAGATGTTTGATGGACTTTATTACGAAACAACGTGTATATGGTACTGTTCGATGAGAGAGGTTTGCCCCACGCACACATTCTTCTTTGGATGGTGGAGAAAATTACACCTGACCAAATTGATGACATCATTTCCGTCGAAATTCCTGATGTTGAAATAGAACCAGAGTTGCACGAAGTGGTGATGGCCAATATGGTTCATGGGCCATGCGGAGAACACGATCCATCTTCGGTTTGTATGTCGGACAGTAAATGCAAAAAACGCTATCCCCGTGCTTTTATTTCGAAAACTCAAACTGGAAATGACGGATACCCTCTCTATCGGCGTCGCTCACCCGCTGACAATGGCAGAACATTCATTACTCAATTGAAAGGAAAGAATTTCGTGGTTGATAACTCATGGATCGTTCCATATTGGCCAATTTTGTCTAAGGCATTCAAAACACATATAAATGTTGAGTATTGCAGTTCAATAAAATCAATTAAGTATGTTTGTAAATATGTCACCAAAGAAAGCGATATGGCGGTTATTGGCGTTGAACGAGATGAAATTAGCAAATTTCAAATGGGCAGATATGTGAACTGCAATGAAGCAATCTGGAGAATATTTTCATTTGCAATTCATGAACGCCATCCTACTGTTGTGCATCTGGCAGCTCATTTTGGCCAGCGAGTTTATTTCAACGCAGAGAACATAGTACAGCGAACGGAAATACCACCAGCAACCACTTAAACAAGTTTCTTTGCAACTTGCGCCAGAGATCCGTTCGCGAGAACATTGCGTTACTCGGAGATGCCTCGGTATTATACATGGAATGCATCGTCGAAGAAATGGTTGCGCAGGAAGAACGGCCATCCGGTAGATGGTTATCCAGGTGTTTTTTCCACTGATGCATTGGGAAGAATTTACACAATCCATCCAAAGAACGATGATTGCTTTTAATTACGCGGTTCAACTTCATTTGGATCATTGCGGACTGTAGATGGTACCATTTGTGCAACATTTCGAGAAGCATGCTAACAATTGTAATTGCTTGAACACGACAGTCACTGTAATCAAACGCTAGCGGATGCAATAGCTTCTTCACCAGCCACTGCAGTTCGTACACTTTTCGCTTTTATAATTTCGACAAGTCAGCCTCCAAACCCGCGTCTATTATGGGATACGTACAAAGATGACATGGTAGAAGATATTTTGCATCGCCTGCGATTAGCGACGAGAAATGTCGACTTATAAATGAACGCTGACATCTACAATGAAGCGTTAGTCCTTATTGAAGATTTATGTTTACTTATGAGTGGAAAACTATTGATTGAAGTTCATATGCCGGCACCAAGTCGTCAAACAAGGGATTTAGTGAGTCGCGAATTGGAACGCGAGCGTGCTTACGATATAACTCACTTGCAACAAGTACAAACAAATGTTCCACTGTTGAATGAACAGCAAAGCAGTGCGTACAATCAGCTAATAAATGCTGTAGATAGGGGAAACGGTGGCATATTTTTCCTCGATGCGCCTGGCGGGACTGGCAAAACGTTCCTACTGTCTTTAATACTAGCAGCAATACGTGGTCAAGGTAGTATTGCATTAGCTCTTGCATCTACCGGGATTGCTGCAACACTGTTAGAAGATGGAAAAACGGCACATTCAGCATTAAAGCTTCCATTAAACTTGCAAATACACGAAAGTTCTGTTTACAATATTTCAAAGTAATCAGCAATGGCACAGGTTTTAAAAAAATGTAAGTTAATCATATGGGATGAATGCACAATGACGCACAAACGATCATTAGAAGCACTCGACCGAACACTGAGAGATTTGCGCAACAATAATCGTTGCTTTGGAGGAGTGATGATATTGCTGTTTAAATGAGTTAATCCCCCCCCACCCTAACCGGGAAAAACTGGCGCACCTTAACGACAAACACACATCACCACACAACACCAAAACAACTCACCACACCTGTACCCACTAAACAAAAAGGATGGACATCGGGATGGAAAAGGCAATTCGTTCGACACATTTCGGCATACAATCATCCAACCTCAAAATTCCTATCCGCATTCGCAATCAACATTTTTGTTATCTACTCCTGCGATCCCTTGGTGGCAACTTACATTCACCCCCGCCGTGCTCCTATATAAATTCGTATACATTATATATATGTACATATAATCTATAATTTTTTATAATAATTTGATTCTGTAAATTAACTGTGTACACTTTAAATCATATTAAACAATTGTAAATTGTAACCCGTGTGCATTTTATTAAAAATTGTTAATTAATACTTTTGTGTGCAAATTTGGGCAGCAAACTAATCATGGTCCTTCGAGCCATAGTGAGAGGCACTATGGATTAGTGAAACGATTTAAAAAATACAAATAATTGTATTAAAACAAAAAACAAAAGAATTGTGCGGTGAACAAACCCCGAAACAAAAAAAAAAAAAAGGTGCAATGATCCAAACATTTTGAGCAAACAAAAAGCAACAAATGCGCGTTACCTAAAAACAAAATTAAAATCGGCCGCGAAATAGAAAGTCAAAATAAAAATTTGCGGGCGCAAATCGCAACAAACACAAACAAAAACAAAACATACGTATATAACAAAAAACAACCAAATAAAAGTGTGCAGGGAGAAAAAAAAAACGAGAACGTTTAAAAAACAAATAAAAGAATTGTGCGGTGAAGAAAACAAAAAAAAAAATTGCAGCGAACCTAACAAAACAATATCAAAAATCCAAACCTGCAGTGACAATATATACATTTATATATACATAAACAAAAAAAAAATAAAAAACAGTGCTGGCCCAACCAGAACAAAAAACAAAAAAAACTTACCCTTATACTTACATATATGCATATGTATAATAAAAAAATAACAATCAACAGAAGGTGCAGTGCAGTACATTTAAAATATATACATACAGTCACACATACATAAAGTGGAAAGAAAAGGTGAAGTGACAACGACAACAAAACGAACTAAAACCAATTTCAACAAAGACAACAGCAACAAACTAACGCCTAAACAATAAACAATAAACATCAACTAAATAATTAATCGTGCGCGAAAACGAAATTTAAATAATAAACTTAAACACAAATCGGGCGCGAAAAATTAAAACACCAATAAAACAAACAAAAAAGAAACAAACAGCACAAAGAGGTGGCCAGGCGGAGAACAGGAATTGGAACAAGCCGAATAAACATGGTGGAAACGGTTCGGAGAGAAGCGCATACATACAAACATACATACATATATACAACTACAAAGCCCTTGGGGGGGGGGGGGGGGGGGGGGGGGGGGGGGGGGGGGGGGGGGGGGGGGGGGGGGGGGATTTTTTAACCCCAATTGAAAAACGTCCCTTAAAAGTCCTTTTCCCCCTATTTTCTTAAAATAATATGCGTATATGTATAAAAAAAAAGATTTTATATTTATATAAAACGTAATATAAAATCTGAACAAAATCCATTTAATGCGCAACAAAGGGGTTTAAAATATATTAAAAAAAAAACAAAAAATTAAATGCCTTGTTTGTGAGCACCTATTTAGCAAAACAGAAAGGCCAAATTCAAAGTATTTATTTGGAATATTTTCCGGCAATATCTCTTATGTTCAACAAAGCAAGAGTTGCAAAAAATACAAAAATACATACTTATAAGCATATTTAAATAATAATATACAATTCAGTATACCAAGATATAGAGCAAAACATACATATTTGCATATAAAAGTGCACATCTTTTTTTCAATTCCGTTTTCGCACTCTCTTTTCGTTCAAACCTATGTACGTAAAAAGCGCATTGATCTCTTCAACGAGCTCTCAATCGCACAAAACATAAGTACCTACTTACGCATGTACATACAAGTACACGTATTAGGGTGTGCCTAATTACACAACATTAGGAAATAAGAAATATAAATTAATTTAAGCAAAAAAAAAAATAATAATAATTCTATTGCAAGTTAACAATTATTTCGCGCTCTCCTTCATACGGCAACGAATGTGTATGTGACACTAAATAAAATCTCAACATATTGCATATTAACACATATTAGTACAAACACATATTCAAAGTCCATATTGGCAACTATCCGGCAATACCCCTTGTTCTTTGGCAAACAAAAACAAGCAGGATTGCATGCAAAAAAGCGAGTTGATCTCTCTAACGAGCTCTCAATTGCTTAAGAATATAAGAAAAAGCATAATCATAAGCACACTAACAATTCGTGCATACTTATATTCATAGCGCATTGATCTCCTCAACGAGCTCTCAATTGCACAAAACATAAGTACCTTCAAAAGCACATCATACTTACATACACACAAGTCCAAGTATTAGGGTATACCTAAATACTAACATAAGGACGTAAACGGTAATAATAAAGTAAAAGTGCGGATATTTTCAAACCTAAAGCTAAAATAAAATAAATAAATAATATTATTTCGCAAAAATGGTTAGTAACGAAAAAAATCATAATACACCTGCAGCAGCTATACGCTCAAAACAGGCTATTAAATTCATTTCAGAAAGTGACAGTTTAACAAGATACTGCACTAGATTTGCCTCTTCACCGATTCACGAAAACTCGGAATCGTTACTAGAAATAAAAAGCCAAAATCTTAACAATTTTTGGATTCGTCTCCAAGCGGCTCATGACGCCATAGTAGATTCTGACGATTCAGATCTCCCACATAATTTTAAATCATCGGCTTACGATATTTACGAAAACTGCTTAGACCAGTACGAAGAAATAAAAGCTATGATCTCCGATCAGCTAAAGCTAATAAAAGCAATTGCACCTACTCCCCACAGTAGAGTAGAGCTGCCACAAATAGACAATCAAGAGGCAAGTTCAGGCATCCAACTCGAGGTGCCTGCATGTGATACAGAAACGTTTTACGGAGGTTATGAAGAATGGCCGTCCTTCCGGGACATGTTCACAGCCGTTTACATCAACCATCCACAACTATCAAAGGCACAAAAACTGTATCACCTCCGATACAAAACAAAAGGTCAAGCAGGCGAAATAGTTAAACAGTTCGCATTAAATGACGACAATTTCAATTTGGCTTGGGAAGCTCTAAAAGCTAGATTTGAAAATGAAAGAATACTGGTCGATAAACAAGTAACGACACTAATGAACTTGCCAAAAATTAAGAAAGGAACAAGTGTAGAATTCATCAGACTAGAATCCACTGTTTCAAATTGTTTGTCGATTCTATCAACACTAAATATTCCCACACACAGCTGGGACCCAATTCTGGTAAACATTTGCACCGCCGCATTACCAGAAAAGACGTTACTTCTATGGGAGCAATCGCTCTCATCACGAAAAAAGTGCCCAACGTGGCAACAAATGAAAGATTTTCTCACCACCCAATACGAAATTGCGGAAAGGTTAGAAGAAAAAATAATCAAAACTAAGAACAAGCACGACCAAAATGGAAGCTTAAACAGACCCCAAGTTAGTAACAAAACCATTTCAAACAAAAAATTTTGCAAAACGCAATCGTTCACATCCGAACTGAAAAAACAAACGTCATGCGAACTATGTAAAAGAGGGCATAAACTTAAAACTTGCGAGAAGTTTAAAAAATTAAAAGTTAACGAACGAAATAATTTTATCAGGTCAAAACGACTTTGCACAAATTGCCTGTCACATGCGCACACATATAAAAATTGCAAAAGCAAATTCAATTGCATCTATTGTCACAAAAGACATCATTCAATGCTTCATTACAGCATACATCCCATCTCACCCCAAAGAAGCGCTTATACAAAAAGAACCACGGGTTCAACTTCAAAAGCAAATGCCGAAAACCAAAATACTAAATACTGCCAAGAGACACCATGTTGCTCAAAGGCGCAAAAAGTTCAAACGCGGCACAGCGAAACACAAAGTGGACTAGTTGTGGAACCAGTTTCCACCATACCAACTCAAGTTGGGGACAAATACCTTAATTCACAATTAAGGAAATCGCAAAAGTCAAGGAAACTTCCAATAACCCACAAATCTACAAAAAATCAGTATTGTGAGCGCCTTTCTAAAGCCACAACTGCTCAATCAAATCATGGCCGGTACGCAGTACGACTACCACTAGAGCCACAATTTTCCAATACTCCGCAAATCGGTTTAAAAAACAAAGTTAGAATTACCTCTGACAGTCCCTATATTAAAAGGACATACTACTTTTCGGCCCCGCAGGATGGCTTTCGCCAATAATGAAAAAAGAAAAAAATTCTGAACTACAAATCCTGGAGCAGTGTCGCACTACTACTTGTCAAATTAGTGCATACGCACTTAAATATTACATATACAAAATTTTCCAAAAAGTCGAAAAATCGACACCTATAGAACAATATGGGACAACTCAAAATTAACGTTAAGGGATCACCAAATTCCCAATGCGATACTGTGACGCACCTAGACTTACCAAAAGCAAAGGTAGCTCTTATCGCACCTATGTACATAAACGTTCCAGGGGGTAGTTGGTGGGAATCTGTTGTACAACTTCAACATCCCACTTAAAAAATTATAATTCTAAATGAAGCCGTTCGCAATTACCGGCCACTCTCTTGCAAGTTCCCTCTAATTCCACAGCTCAAACCTCAGAGCTGAGAAGCTCGCACTCTGGCCATATCTGAGTCAGACGTGGCGTCGCTATATTTCGTGATAAAAAACAAAAAATGCAAACGATTGCCGATGAACCGATGTAAGGAAAATTCAAATAAAAATTATATATAATAAATCTATAAAAGAATCAACCACAAACGGTTCTTATAGTAATATGTTTAGAACCAAAGCAGTTTTTAACATTAGCAGCAAGTATTCTACGCCTATTCCACCAACAGTAACTCGAAATACACGTTACGGCATATACGTCTAATACTAGGCAAAATATTCGCCTAGGGGGCCCAGGATGTTTAAATGAGTTAATCCTCCCCCACCCTAACCGGGAAAAACTGGCGCACCTTAACGACAAACACACATCACCACACAACACCAAAACAACTCACCACACCTGTACCCACTAAACAAAAAGGATGGACATCGGGATGGAAAAGGCAATTCGTTCGACACATTTCGGCATACAATCATCTAACCTCAAAATTCCTATCCGCATTCGCAATCAACATTTTTGTTATCTACTCCTGCGATCCCTTGGTGGCAACTTACATTCACCCCCGCCGTGCTCCTATATAAATTCGTATACATTATATATATGTACATATAATCTATAATTTTTTATAATAATTTGATTCTGTAAATTAACTGTGTACACTTTAAATCATATTAAACAATTGTAAATTGTAACCCGTGTGCATTTTATTAAAAATTGTTAATTAATACTTTTGTGTGCAAATTTGGGCAGCAAACTAATCAATTGCTGTCGGGCGACTTTAGACAAACACTTCCCGTGATTCCAAAATCAACAGCGGCGGATGAGCTAAACGCATGTCTGAAGTCATCGCATTTGTGGAGGTTTGTTAAAACCATTTCATTGACCACGAATATGCGAGTTTTGCTGCAAAACGATAGAACTGCGGAGATTTTTTCGAAAGAGCTGCTGCGAATCGGAAATGGACAAGTTCCGATAGATCGTTGCAGTGGATTAATGTCGATTCCAACTACGATTTGCCAATTCACATCTAATAAATATGAACCAATCAGTAGTGTATATCAAAATTATGGTAACTACGATTGGTTAAGCACGCGCGCAATTTTAGCAGCAAAAAATATGGATGTCAACGACTTGAATTGGACGATTCAAAATCAAATTCCGGGAGTTCTGCGATCATACAAATCAATCGATCGCGTTGAAAATGAAGACGAGGTAGTAAATTACCCAGTGGAGTTCTTAAACTCTTTGATGCCGCCTGGAATGCCGCCTCATAATTTGCATCTCAAAGTTGGGTCTGTAGTTACGGAATCTTCGTGCTCCCAAACTGTGCAATGGTACTCGACTAATTGTGACCAAGCTAATGGACAATTTAATAGTCGCAAGCATTTCGAAAGGACCGTTCAAGGGAGAGGAATGCTTACTTCCCCGAATTCCATTAACTTCAAGAGATTTGCCATTCCAATTCAGACGTTTGCATTTCCCAGTGAAACTTGCATTTGGGATGACAATAAACAAGTCACAAGGGCAGTCGCTGGAAGTATGCGGCATAAATTTAGAAATGTCTTGCTTTTCCCATGGCCAGCTCTATGTAGCGTGTTCCCGTGTTGGAAAACCTTCCTCACTGTTTATTTACGCCGCGGAACAGAAAACCAAAAATATCGTGTATCGTGCGGCCCTAAATTAAATATGTACTAAAATTATATATTTTCGAGACTCGATTAAAACTAATAAAATTGAATGAGAATAGTACAAACTTAATTTTATTAAATTATTAACAAATCTTAGACGCGATGTGTCAGCTTTATTGAAAAGAGTAGCATTTTTCACGCAATTAAATTCAAAAAGCATTAATGTACCCTCGAAAAATATGTTTATCAGGCAGGTTCTGGCAATTCACTTTCGAGTAAAATAAACATTTTGTAAAATTAGGTACAGAAGGTATTTTCCACAAAATTTCACTCGGAAGAACCTGCCTGTATATCATGTTTTATGTTTTTTTATTTAAACCAATACCGGTGCAATTTTTGAAATGAAAAAAAAAATCTATTTTGGGCAGAACGAAGTTTGCCGGGTCAGCTAGTATGTATATATACTAGGGTGTCCGTTATTTACCAAATTGATTATTTTTGTCCAGACTTTTTTTGTAGAGCATTCAATTCTGTATAAGAATATGACGTTTTTATTCCTATGAACGAGAAAGTTCCAGAGAAAAAAAAATATTCGTAAAAAGTGGCAAAATCCCATGTAATTTCAATGAGAAATGTATCGTGTTTGGGGCAAGGTTTATGATGAAAATTAAGGGCTTTTTATGGTCTGATAATTTATTTTAGATGGAAAACTAAAAGTTTAGGGGGCGTCTCGTCAAAAATAATCAATTTGGTAAAGAACGGACACCTAACATATACATATATATATATGCTACATATAGACTCGTGGCGATCTGCCTGTATTTCCACGGCGACAATCATGTTTACCCGCGCCTAACTTTAAAACAATAACAATATTAAATTATTTTCCAAGTTGTCCTCTGTTATATGTTTTCCTTTGCAATTATTTACCGCTAATTTGCTTTTTCAATTCCGGTCGTACATCGTATGTTGTTATACACTGACCTAGTGATGACTTGTTCTTCAACGTTTATTAAATGCGGTTGGAATAGCGTCTCAAAACGTTTATCACACAACCATCGGGTAACTGTACTAAAGAAAAAATATTGTACATATTAGTAAAATTCGTGAGTTGAAAACAATTGGTGACGAGAACAGTTGTTTCCAACGCTACTACGGTGGTATAGCAAAGTTTTTCTTTCATCATGCACAATTTCAAAGACAGCGGTTCGATTAAACGTATAACCACCAAGCAGCTTCAACGGTAAAAAATAGTTATTTTATAATATTATATTATTAAGCTTCTTATATGAAACTTTATTATTATACTAGTGTATATACTAAGTGCCACTAACCTTAAACAGATATCGTGTGACATCACGGCCAGCAATGTCCAGTTGCGTTTTGTAAACTTACTTGAAACATTTGTTTCGATTCTTCAGTAGATGTTCTGTTGCTGAATTTTGGTGTTCTTTATAAAGCTATTCTCTATTGAATAGGTCCTGTAAAATTTGTGTTGTGCAATAAAAAATAATAGGAGTATTTAGTAAACGAAGCCAAACAAAATTACAATTTATGGGACGGCTAACAACATTAAACATACTACTAAACTAAGTAGCTACATATGTGTTAAGCCGGTGTGAGCTAACTCCATACAAAATTTTAAAATCGCTCCAGCCGTTTAATAGTGAACGAAAAAAATGTTAAAAAATCCACGGAGTTAAATTTTTAAAATTTTAATATGTTTACTTTTAACATTTTAATGTAATTCGAAATAAAAAGTTTTATTTTATAGATTTTATATTCAAGTTTTAACAAAATTAATACGTTTTAAAGTGTTTAGTTAATAACATATGCAACAGGTGGGTGTTTCTTTCTTTTTTTAATTTAGAACTATCCGGTGTAAAATTTTCTTTGTTAATCCGTCCCAAACTAGAAGATTAACATTTAATGGTTTTCCCACACATGAAAGAATTTTCCAAATTTAACCACAAACGGACATTAAACAAACTGGGAACTGCAGCATTCTGAATGTGATCGTGGACTCTAACGGTATTATTGGAATACGCGACAACATGGTGATTTCTCCTTGCTTAAATAATAATTCTTATACTTTATCTATTGTTGGCCTGAAAGTCCCTGGCATTACATTTTCGCTGCGCCTTTCTGCCCAACTGATTGTTGAAGTTCGATTTTCTTCTATTTCCACTTGGCATTTTACTGAAAATTTTCTTTTATTTTGCATTTAGAACCCATGAATTTTTAATAAATTACTCAATTTTTCTCAAATCAGTTCAGTAGAATAGGAGTTAACTCAGAACATAGCGTGACATTTAATTTTTATATGCGTGTGAGTAGAGGCATAATGTGTCTCAGTTATTTCTTCGAAATTCTGAGGAAAAAGAAGGAATAAAAAACGACGACAACAATGCGAAGTGAACACAACAGAGGAGACATCCGGGAAAAAACAATTTGGAAGCTCAACACTATCAAAATGGAATCGCTATTTGTAAGTTAATTAAAAACAGCAGTTGCAACACAATTGCCGATATAAAATAAAATTAAATATTTTACATTTATATATACGCAAATACATTATTGTTTTTCAAAACTTACAAATTAGCAGCTGTCCAAATAACTTCCGGCTACTGTTGCGAAGGTGTAGTACGGTGTCGTTGCACCATAGCGTACGGGTTCCAGAGAAGACGGTAGTGGTGATACAATTACAATGGTCGGTGCCGGGCACAGTTCTAACATAACATACAGTTGGAAAGGTTTCATATTGGTGAGATAGTCACAGTGGTCGGTGCAAGGTACAATATGAACAAAACTTACATTTGGAGAAATGTTTCAAATTGGTGAGATAGATAAAATGGTCTGGGGAGGGCAGAGTTCCAATATAACGTAGAGTTGCAGAAAAGTTTCGTTCCGAACAGTTAAAGTGGTGTGTTCAGGCCGCAGTTACAGTTACAGATACTGTTATACATTCTATACTTTAAATTAACTTCAATTGTAAAAGATGAGAAATAAAACAAGAACGGTATGGTCGAATGGTTGAAAAGTTTGCGGTAACGATCGAACTAAAAAATAAAATCATTCTTGACGATCAAGTTAACGAAATTTATAAACAGCTTATATCGCTTTAAAGCTCTGAGTCTCGTCAAAGTATATGTGGCGCATAAGGTGTTAATAAGTAAAACACTATTTAACCAGCTACTTAATTTTATTATATTTATTTACTTACAAATAAATCCGACTTACAAATATATTTTAAATATAAATATAAATGTTTTATGTTGCGTGCGATAGAACACGTGTGGTCTCGTCCGATGATCAAAAGGAATAGGACGAATTAGAGAAGCTAATAACGGGTGATTTTTTTGAGGTTAGGATTTTCATGCATTAGTATTTGACAGATTACGTGGGATTTCAGACATGGTGTCAAAGAGAAAGATGCTCAGTATGCTTTGACATTTCATCATGAATAGACTTACTAACGAGCAACGCTTGCAAATCATTGAATTTTATTACCAAAATCAGTGTTCGGTTCGAAATGTTTTTTATCGACAAATTTTGTTCAGCGATGAGGCTCATTTCTGGTTGAATGGCTACGTAAATAAGCAAAATTGCCGCATTTGGGGTGAAGAGCAACCAGAAGCCGTTCAAGAACTGCCCATGCATCCCGAAAAATGCACTGTTTGGTGTGGTTTGTACGCTGGTGGAATCATTGGACCGTATTTTTTCAAAGATGCTGTTGGACGCAACGTTACGGTGAATGGCGATCGCTATCGTTCGATGCTAACAAACTTTTTGTTGCCAAAAATGGAAGAACTGAACTTGGTTGACATGTGGTTTCAACAAGATGGCGCTACATGCCACACAGCTCGCGATTCTATTGCCATTTTGAGGGAAAACTTCGGACAACAATTCATCTCAAGAAATGGACCCGTAAGTTGGCCACCAAGATCATGCGATTTAACGCCTTTAGACTATTTTTTGTGGGGCTACGTCAAGTCTAAAGTCTACAGAAATAAGCCAGCAACTATTCCAGCTTTGGAAGACAACATTTCCGAAGAAATTCGGGCTATTCCGGCCGAAATGCTCGAAAAAGTTGCCCAAAATTGGACTTTCCGAATGGACCACCTAAGACGCAGCCGCGGTCAACATTTAAATGAAATTATCTTCAAAAAGTAAATGTCATGAACCAATCTAACGTTTCAAATAAAGAACCGATGAGATTTTGCAAATTTTATGCGTTTTTTTTTTAAAAAAAGTTATCAAGCTCTTAAAAAATCACCCGATATGAGGTGATATCGTAACGGGATTAAATATTTTAGTTTGCTGAATACAGTGTTACCAGATGAAAGTGGTTAAGTAGTTACAATATTAGAAATAGTTAATAAATGGATCTATTACAATTTGGAGAGATGCAATATCGCTACAATACTCCCCTTCTTAAAAAAATTTAAAGTTTTTAAGAAGTAATTTAAATTTTATGCATTAATTTGGAATATAGGTGTTCTTATCACTAAACTTAACTCCAAAAGAAGTACGTTGAATTTTCTCGGCTACTGTGAAGAAGTCTAGTTCGTTTACGTCGCTGTCGGCTACGTATACTGGTTAAAGTCTATCCACTGAAATAGAGGTTGGGATGCCTCGGTAGTCTATGACGAAATATTTGTCGTGACGAGCAATAACTTTGAACGGTCCTTTGTAGGGCGATGAGAATGAAATTTGATCATTTCGTACCAAAGCATGAGAACAGGTGTTTAGGTCTTTAAAACAAAAAATTGATCTCTTTCCGTGTCTTGAGATTTCTGCTGGTGCTAGATTTTTGAAATGTTGTTTTAAATTCTGTAATAGTTCGGCAGTGGTTGTTTGATTGTTTGAAGGAGCAATGAATTCTCCTGGCAAACGTATGGATTCTCCATAAACGAGTTCGGCTGGCGTTGTGCCCATGTCTTCTTTCCATGCTGTTCGAAGGCCAAGTAGTACAACTGGTAGAGCGTTTCTCGATGGCAAAGGAGTGCAGACTTGAGTTGGCGATGGAAACGTTCGACTAAGCCATTTGATTGCGGATGATATGGAGAAGTCCTTAGATGTTTGATGCCAAGAATCTGTGACAGTGAATTAAAAAGTTTTGACTCAAATTTTCGTCCTTGATCGGATGTTATTCGTTTTGGTACACCGTACCGAGCGATTCAGTGGGCGAGTAGTGCTCGTGCCGTTTTCCAAAGGTATGGCTTCTGGAAAACGCGTAAAACGATCGATTATAGTCAAAAATTGATTAAATCTTATAGAAGTTGGCAGAGAAACCAAGTCTATATGTATGTGTTCGAATCCATTAGTTAAATCACAGTACAAAGCTGGTTCGTTGGCATCTGCCTGTATTTTCTGCAGTGATAGTGAAGTTGACGGATTGTTGAGTAATTGCTGCAATTCTGTATCGTCTTGCTGTGCTGTTGCTAAACTTTGTGTAGTGACGGATTTAGAAATCGCGTTGACGCGGGAGAGCGTATCTGCAACAATGTTCTGGTGTCCTGAAATGTGTCTGATATCCGAAGTAAATTGACAAAAAAATCCAAACGACGGAATTGCCAAGGGGAGGCTCGTTCTGTGCGTTGGTGGAAAGCGTGCTGTAGTGGCTTATGGTCTGGGAAAACGATCACGTGACGTCCTTCGAAGATGTGTCGAAAATATTTTACGGCTTCGAATATTGCATGTAGTTCACGATCATATGTAGATAATTTCTGTATTGACGATGGAAGCTTTTTACTAAAAAATGCTAATGGTTGCCAAGTGTTGTTGACATGTTGCTGTAGGACGGCGCCTATACCATGTTAGGAAGCGTCTGTAAAAATTGCCCATTGAGTGTTTGTATTTGGATGTACCAGTAATGTATTTTGAGCAAGTGCTTGCTTTGCTTTGTTGAACGATAATTGAAGCTCTTTAGTGCATTCTATTCTTTGCGAATTCTTGACGTTTGGACTTTCCAGCAGTGAGTTGAGAGGAGCGAGTATTTCGGCCGCTTGTTTGATAAATTTCCTGTAAAATTTATTGTACCAAGAAATCTTCTTAAACTTTTGATGGTAGTAGGAAATTCAATACTTAGGATAGCGTTAACCTTATCTTTTAATGGTGTTATACCATTTTTGTTGACGGTGTGGCCCAAGAATTTTACCTCGGTTAAACCAAAATTTGATTTTGTGGGATTAATGACTAATCCATAATCTTGAAGGCGTTTAAATAAAATTTCAAGATGTTGCAAATGTTCACGCTCATTGGCTGAAGCTACCAGGATATCGTCGATATATACGAATAAGAATGGAAGATCTCGTGTTACTTCATCGATGAACCTTTGAAACGTTTGAGCTGCTTTTCTTACACCAAAGGTCATATAGGGAAACTCAAAAAGTCCAAAAGGCGTTATAATGGCCGTTTTAGAAATGCCTTCTGGTGCGACCGGGATTTGGTTAAATGCACGAACCAAATCTATAGTTGAAAAAATGTTTTTACCATGTAATGTTGCGGTAAAGTCCTCAAGGCAGCGTACGGGGTTTTTATATGGAATTGTGCCAGCATTTAGACTGCGATAGTCTCCACATGGTCGCCATCCCCCAGTGCTTTTCGGTGTTAGGTGCAGTGGCGATGACCATGGACTGTTCGAAGGTCGAGCGATTCCCAGTTTGATCATGTCATCAAACTCGTGACGTCCAGCTTGTGGTTTATCCGGTGGTAAACGGAGTGCTTTGCTGGTCACTGATGGTCCGTTTGAAGTACGTATGTGGTGGAAAGTGTTGTGTTTCTTACTTCTTGTTACACTGTCTGGACTTTTAATCTGCGGAAAATTTCGTAGTAGTTTGTGGTATATTGTATCTTCTTTAATTGATCGGATGGAAATTGTATTCGTTATTGGAGCAATTAAAGCAGGTGATGTTAATCCAGTACATCTTCGCTTGAGGTCGACTAATAAGTCAAAGTGACTCAAGAAGTCAGCCCCGATGATTGGTTTTGTGACGTCGGCGATGATAAATTGCCACAAAAAATCACGGCAAAGACCTAAATTAAGAGACAATAACCGTTTTCCGTATGTTTGGATGATGGATCCGTTTGCTGCTTGTAGCGTTTGACCAATTGTTAGTGTTGCATTTTTCGACCACTCTTTTGGGAAAACCGATAAATCGGAACCTGTGTCTACCAGATATTTGGTACCAGAGGTTCTATCTCTAATGTAAAGATGGTGAGAATTTTTCAGAGAATCACTATCCGTCATCAGCGACTCTCTAAGGCGTTTCCCGAAAATGTGCAAACTGGTTTTCACCGAATAGCGTTTTTACCGTATTTTGAGTGATAAAAGTAGGAAAATCCGTTAGAGCTCAGCCTATGTTGTTGGGACTGGCTACGTGACCTCGGTTTGTTATGCAGTAGTGTATTTGATCTGGATTCCCGTTTGTTAATAACGGCTGATGGTGCTGCTAACTGTTTGGTTAAGTCTGATATTTGTTGTGCGAAGTCTGCACCATTAATGTTGTTAGTATTTTTGGAGACTGATGAAACGTGCATACCTTGTATGATTTCGTGGAGTCTGTCTGCACTAGCCCCTAAATTTTCCAGTGTTGTATTTGTTTGCAATGCTAACATGGCGCGAGTGTCTTTCGGTAAAGCGGACAACCATTTAGCCTTAAGTACATCTTCGTCGACGCCTGGAACCAGGGCTTTAAGATGGAGCAGGAGTTGTGATGGCGTACGATCGCCAATCTCCTCACCTTCGAGAAAGTTGTTGTAGCTTCGCTTCTTTCGACTTAGAAAAACGACTAATTAGTGCCATTTTGAGTGCATTGAAAGGTGCTGATGTTGGAGGATCAACGATGATGTCCTCCACTTCTGCCGCATGTCGCGTGTCGAGGATGGAAACCGCGGGGTAAAATTTGTCAAGATCTCTTTCCTCTCCCAGAATCCTAAACTGTGCTTCGATTTGGGCGATCCACAGCGATGGCTTCTCATAATTAAACAGTATTGGTCGAATGACGTTAGATGTTGGTTGTAGAGGTTTCCTGTCTTCGGAATTGTCTTCCGATGGTGACTGCTTTATGTTGGTCATCTTTGTACCGAGTTGGTACTGGAGTGATGTGACAGGTTTAGTGTTCTATCGCTTAAGCCGCGTAGCGTGATATGATTGAGTTTACACGTGCAACTCCTTTATCGAGATTTACTTCGACGATTGTGGCTCACCTATGTACACACGTCAGAATATTGTGTTCCCAATGTAGCAGTTAGTGTATAAATCACGTTGATTTTTGGCTTGTACGCCGGGCGTAGGTCGTCGGGTATGTTGTGAGCGTCGCCAATCTGATTTTAACGTCAGTATACTGCATGAATTTCGGCCGTCGGGGTTACCAATGTGGCGGTTAAGGTGTTAATAAGTAAAACACTATTTAACCAACTACTTAATTTTATTATATTTATGTATTTACTTACAAATTAATCCGACTTACAAATATATTTTGAATATAAATATAAATGTTTTATGTTGCGTGCGATAGAACACGTGTGGTCTCGTCCGATGATCAAAAGGAATAGGACGAATTAGAGAAGCTAATATGAGGTGATCAATATTGTAACGGGATTAAATATTTTAGTTTGCTGAATACAGTGTTACCAGATGAAAAAGGTTAAGTAGTTACAATATTAGAAATAGTTAATAAGTGGATCTATTACAATTTGGAGAGATGTAATATCGCTACATATACATATGTATACTCACAAACATGTGCAACCGAGAAGTCATATTGAGCAGCGCGATCAGAAAGAAGGGGTGGAAGGAAGCCAAAAGATCCCTTTATCAGCAGTGGTACACGCCAGCCGTAGTATCACAAGAAGTCAGCCAGAACGATCTGCCAATGTTTCAGGCAATGTACAGAAGTGGCCATTGTTCACAGCCAACTTTAACAATACAACAGAAGTATGCCATAACAGCATTCGCCAGAATTTAATATCGTTACATAAATGCTTAGACGGTCGAGACAAGGAGGCAGTAACCGCGATGTTTTCATACCCAGTTGACGTACCAAACGCGATTTCTGAACTAGAGTTTAATTTTGTTGTACCAGATGATCTATTTGGGAGGCAGTTGAGCAAAATTTAACGGGTTCCCAACCGAAGCCGGAACAAGCCGAAAACAATGAAGAGGAAATATTGTCATTCTTCGCCAAGACAAGAAACGTCATTTAGGTCGATAAAATGTAAGCAGTACCTTGCCAACACCACGCTTTTAGAACAATTAGTAATGCCACCCAGAAAACGTTATGGACGGACACGACAAGTGGTAACTTTAAACCGTTCACATCTGTCGAGAATTTTTCACAGTAGTTAAGTGTAAGTGTACAGTAGTAAGCGCCGTTTTGATGATTGTTGGAAAAAAACCATTACAAGAACGGTCAGGTTTGATATGTTACATCTGTGAAGGTTTTCACTGTATATTCATTTTTCATTTGCGATACACTTCAGCTAAAGACGGCTAGATTCGATTCGCTGAGGTGAAAACTGAGGCCGTTCAGTTGCAAAGCTTTCCTGCCTTAGAGTAGAGGGTGATTTCTAAGGAGATTCACGATAGGGCGGAATGTAGAGGCACCTTGTGTAATTCACAGCTGTTTGTAATAGTCCGTACCTATTTCTTCGAATTTTTCTAATTCTTCTTTACTGGCGTAGACACCGCTTACGCGATTATAGCCGAGCAAACAGCAGCGCGAGTAATTTTTAACAGAAGTAAAATCGAGTCAAAAGAATATATTTTTGAGCAGCACCAAAATGTGTACTCTTTATTAATATTGATTGCTTAAATACATTTGCCTTGTTTTAAGATAGAATGGTATTCAAACTGAAGGTTGTTTTGATGTTTGTTTGTTTAATTTAACAAAAGGTTGTTTTGATGTTTGTTATTATTATAAGGAATACGTTCCTTAAATCGCGCCAGAAGTTCCCTCTTTCCGCTACGTGGCGCAAATTGGAGATTTCAAGCTTCTCCATCTGGTCTTTCCAATGGAGTGGTGGTCTTCCCCTTTCTCTGCTTCACCCGGCGGGTACTGTGTCAAATACTTTCAGAGCTGGAGTGATTTCGTCCATTCGGACAACATGACCTTGCCAGCGTAGCCGCTGTCTTTTAAAATGGCTGAACTATGTCAATGTCGTCGCATATCTCATACAGTTCATCATTTCATCGAATGCGATATTCGCCGTTGCCAACGAGCAAAGAAGCTCCTTTTCGTGCTGTCAAAACCAGCTTTGAAATCAACGAAAAGGTGGTGTGTGTCGATTCTCATTTCACGGGTCTTTTCCAAGATTTGGCGCATGGTGAATATCAGGTCGGTTGTTGATTTTACAAGTCTAAAGTCACACTGAGAAGGTCCAATCAGTTTGTTGATGGTGGGCTTTAATCTCTCACACAATACGCTCGATAGAATCTTACATGCGATGTTAAGGAGGCGTATACCACGGTAGTAGGCTCAGATTGTGGGGTATCTCTATTTGTGGATCGGGCAAAGCACTCTTTTATTCCAATCGTTGGGTATTCTTTCGTCCGACCATATTCTACAAAGAAGTTCATGCATGTTTGAATAGCTTGGTCGGCAATCCATCGGCCCTTGCCGTTTTGTTGTTCTTCAGACGGGTAATTGCTATTCGAACTCCTTCGTGGTCGGACAATGGAAAGTCTGCTCCAGCGTCATCGATTGGGGACTTGGGTTCACTTTCTCCTGGTGTTGCATTTTCACTGCTACTCAGCAGGCTGGAAAAATGTTCTCTTCATAATTTTGATGTGCTCTGGGCATCGGTTACTAGATCCCCTCTTTGGGTTCTAAAAGAGTATGCTTCTGTCTTGAAACCTTCTGGTAGTCGCCGCATTGAACCTTCCTTACGTTTGTTAGCGTGAGTTGCTTGCTGCACAAAGGTTGGTGCGACTCTTGGCTGTAATAAATTAGTGGTCCGAGTCGATGTTTGGACCTCGGATCGTACGCACGTCTAGAACACTGGTTGGTGGCTTTTCGATCCGGAGACAGCCAGGTAGCTTGATGTGTTTTCTTATATTGGAATCTAGTACTACAGATAACCATATTTCGGGCCCAACCCATATAGGGATGTTTCCTCGCGAAGGCTGAATTTACCCACTGTTGCGCCAAAGATACCTTCCTTGCTTTGTTAAAGTCGACATGCACGAGTTTGGTATAGTGCCGCGCTCCCGGCATTCAAAGAAGGCATCTTAGGGCATAAATCAGCTATATGTTGGAAAACTTCGCTTTGATGCGGTCTATGGCTAGACGTTCATCCACCGGAGTGAATGACAGTACTCGGCGTCGGAGTCTCATTCTCACCACGAGTCCCATGCCGAACTTGCGCTCCTTTATATGGACAATCGCCGTCCCGTCCAACGCATTTATTGGGCGGCGGTGATGTCAGTATTCACTCTAACGAGGACATCTACCAGCTGGGTAGCGGCACCTTACCAATTAAGGGATAGGTGTGTCGGGGTGATCGACGTGAGTTTGCCGGTGTGCCAAATAAAATAAAAACTGATTAGAAATCGGGTAATAATTCAATTTGTGTATTTAAGGGTATAATACTTGCATGCGTATAGGATGAGTTAGTATGTACAATTGTTTAGTTATGTGTGTGTGTTTATACAATTATAACTTAACTCAAGGGTTATTTACAAGTATAAATATAATGAATATTTTAGATAAAACCTTTTTTGTTTCCCGCGTTGATATGCTGATGCTGCTACTTATGTTGTTGCTGCTGACTCTGCTGCTGTTGTTGCTAAAAAATGCTGCTGTTGTTTTGGCGCCGTATGTCCGTCCGCTCTGGTGATTGATTTTATTGTGTTTTTTTGTTTCGTTGGGTATTTCGCTGTTATGTTGGCGCTGTTGGGTGTTTTTTGCATTGTCCTCTAATTCGTATTTAGACGAGTTAGGAGGACAATGCAGGGATGTGTTCATTTGGTATGAACAGGTGCAATCCTTATTTTGTTTGCCATGGTTGTCATCAAAAGGGGTGTTTCTTTTTCAAGACCTTTTGTTCCTTTTTATTGGAGTCGTTTGTTACGTTGCGGGTCCCAAACCCAGCTCGCAGCCCTGTGGAGATGATTTTTCGAATTCTCACTGCAGCTCGCCTTCAAACGGATGTTCTTAGGTTTTCCAGAGGATACTTGGTCCAGCACCGGAAGTCGTGAGCTGCTTAAGCGCTATGTAAAAGAAGCGTTTTTGGCAAATCCCAAGTGAACGGTATTCAGAGAATTTTTTTCACTTGCGTCAAATACAATTTAAACGTTATTATATTTTTTCCCAGTGTATATTTCAAAACCTATACAATATCCGGACCAGGCACACTCCATCCACTCTTTGTAACCGCGTTTAATAGGTTTGTTTTGCATATATTGTTTAGGTAATTGCAACCGTATTCAAAACACCGTTATTTCAAATGAAGTAAGCCACAACTTAGGTATAAAATATTTATGTGTGCAAAATAAACTATTTGTGTTCTGTCTGGTTTCTGGCTGCAGTTTGTTTAATATTTTTCTGTTTCTTTTCCTAAAAAATATAAATAATTATAATCGGTCACAAGCGTCGACCGATGAGACGGCGTTGTGGTCGTCAGTTAATTTGTGCGGAACAAACCGTGCATACAACTTTCGTAAGCTCAAATGTTCGGTCAAAATGCGATAAAGCGATGTTTCAATGATGATTTCGCCTGTTTTTTTGATGAATTCACGCACACTTTCGATAGAATTTCCGGGGATCACGGATTTTGATTAGCCCACATGTTTATCGTTATTTATGTCCACACGACCATTTTGAAAACGGTGAAACCACTCGTGCACTCTGCTATGGGATAGGCAATCATCGCCATAAACTTTTTCCATTAATTGAAACGATTCGGTAAAAGTTTTACCGATATTAAAATGAAATTTCATGTTGGCTCTTTGTTCGAAGCTCATTTTCGTACCGATAACACTGACATACTGACACTGAAATCGCAATAACTTCACTTCCAATTCATGAAATGTCATGAAATTCTCACTGGACAATCGATAAAGATAGCAGATTCTAACGCACTAGTCGACATAGATAGATAGATAATTAAATGAGGATTGTACCGCAACCAAAGGTCTATTGAACCCTCTCCTAACCCACATCGACTGAACTAGTCCTAGCATATTGATGAGTACCAATATACTGCTAGGTCCCTGTTTGTAAACATAGATCTAAGGGCCTGTATCCTGTTTCTATAGACTGATGTGAAGTCTATTAGCAGGTGTTCTGTAGTTTTAGACCCGAAGTCGCAAAACCGGCAATTTACACAAGAAGCTGGGCCCATGTTAAAAAAGTGCTTCTTGAGCTTGCAATGGCTGGTTAGAAGGCGACCAGTAGCCTGAGTTTTTCCCTTGTCAGATTGTTTATATATTTAGAACTTTCGAGGTTGTAAGCACTCATTAGCAACTTTGCATGACGAATGCCTGGAAGTTGTCGCCAATGTCTCTCGCTACCCACTGTTTCATCATTACGGAGCAGCTCCTTTGTGGTGTGGGGACCAACCACTATGGAAGATTCCGGTCCTACCATATTGGTGAATGCTGCAGAGCGGGCAAGCTCATCAGCCAGTTCAATCCGCTGGCGAGTCGAGTCTCTGCAGCCTTTCGGAGCCCAAGCCACCGCTCCATAAGTGATAATTGGTCGCACTACTATGGTGTACAACCATCTGATAATCTTTGGTTTACACCCCCAGGATTTACCAGCCAATCGATTGCACACCATCAGTGCCTTTGTAGCTGTGACCAGATCAACAAGCTGCTGCCATCGCAACGTGGAATCCAGCGTATGACCCAGGTATTTGACCATATTGGTCATCTCTATCTCTCTGTTCCCGAGTGTTAGGTTCCTGAGGCCAGGCAGAGACCTGCGCCTCGTAAAGAGGACCATAGTTGTTTTCAAGGGGTTGATGTTTAGTTCAAGTCCCTCTTTCCCACTTTCGGTATAAAGATCACCTTTGCTGTCCTCCATGGTTCAGGAATATACGCCAATGCCAGGCTATCTCTAATCAGCCGAAAAAGGTATGGCAGTAGAACCTGCTCTCTTTGTTTCAGAAGTGCTGGAAAGATGCCGTCCGCACCCGGGGACTTGAATTTGGCGAACGAGGCCATAACCCACCTGACTGAGTTCGCAGTGAACAGTTTCCTTGCGACTAGCCAATATAGGCGAGATGGCTTATGCTTTGCGACAAGTGGACGCTGGTCTTTCTCAATTATCTCCGGGAAATGCGCTCGCAAGAGTGCTGTAACTCTCTCCTCCACATTTGTCGTATAAGTACCGTCACATTTTTTAATCGCTAGATCTGTGTTCGTCTTCCCTCTAGCCAGAGCTTTGTGCAGTCTTACTACCTCTTGTGCAGAAAAGGCGTTTTCACAGAAATTTCTAAAATTCTCCTATCGGGATTTATGTCTTTTCCTTTATATTTTGTTTGTAACCACTTAAGTGGTAAATGATCTGTTAAAAGATCGAATTGCCTACCATAAATGTAGGGTCTAAAATAATTAACTGCCCAAACGATGGCTAAGAGTTCCTTTTCTGTTGTGCTATATTTCTTCTCGTGTTCATTAAGTGTCCTGTTAGCATAGCAAATGGGATGGCCATCTTGCATTAATAGGGCACCAATTGCAAAATTGCTAGCGTCAGTTGCAACTTTAAATTTCTTTTCGATATTGGGATATTTTAATATTGGATCGTTAACTAAAAGTCTTTTTAGTGTATAAAAGCGGCTATAAATTGTTGATCTTTAATATTAATACGATATCTCTTTTTAAGAAATTTTGTCATGCCAATTTTATGAATTTCCTTTAATATCCTGTTGCTCCTAAGAAAGATTTAATTTGCTTCACTGTTTCAGGAAGCTTTAATTTTTGAATTGCTTCTATTTTATTAGGATTCGGTTTAAATCCTTCTGTAGCTAAAATGTGACCAAGATATTCAGTAGTCTTAGCAAAAAATTGCATTTATCGATTTGATTTTTTAAACAGTGTTCTCTTAATTTTTTAAAAACTTTTTCTATACATTCCTTGTGTTCTTGAAGAGAGGAACTAAATATGAGAATGTTATCTAAATAAACAACGCATATTTTATTAATGTATTCTCTTAAGACAGAGTTCATTAATCTTTGGAAAGTGGATGGGCCGTTCTTTAGACCAAATGGCATTCTTATGAATTCATAATGACCTAACGGTGTAGAAAATGCGGTTTTTTCCTATCACATTCTTTTAGAAGAATTTGATGGAAACCTTTGGCTAGATCAATTGTCGTAAAATATGTTGCTTGACCAAATTTTCCAGATATGCTATCTGTATTTGGAATTGGGAATTTATCAGATATAGTTATTTCATTTAGAGCCTTGTAATCTATTACTATTCTACATTTCTTTTTACCAGAATTATCCATTTTCTTAGGGACAATCCAAAGTGGTGAATTGTATGGGGAGCAGTTTTCATTAATTATTCCCTAGCCCAGCATTTCTTTAATTTGTTTGGTTATCTCCTCCTCGTGTATTTGAGGGTATTTATAAATTTTTGAATATACAGGCTTTTCAGTTGTAACGATTTCATGTTGTACTTCATGAGCATGGATTGGCTGTTCATTTTCTCTAAATATAAGGTCATTATTTTTCCGTAGTATTTCCTTTAACATTTTCCTTTCTACAGTATTCATATCAGGCCTTTCTAGGATTGAAAAGTCTTTCTCAATGGGTTCAATTGAATGAATTTCTTCCTTAATAAACGGGCATGGATTTAAAAATTGAATTTTATTGCTATTAATATAAATGTAATTTTTTTCAAAATTAATTATTGCATTGTATGGTCTCAAAGTATTCTGCCCTATTAAGCAGTCGAATTTTGTATTAAAAAATGGTGTTAAATGCCAATGCACGAAGTTTTCACTATTGAATTCCGTAGGCAAGGGAGTTTTCACTTCTTCAGTAATGAAAAATTCACCACTCATTGTTTTTAATTTAAGGTGATTTTCTAATTTATTTTTCCTAAATCCTAAATCTACTTTACTATTTAAAACTGAAGTTGTTGAACCGGTGTCGATTAAACACTTCAATCTATTTCTACCTATAGTTAGTTCTACTATTGGTAGATCCTACCCCGGGCTGGTGACCGAAAATTTTCGACCTGATTGCAATCCATATGGTCTACTTCCATGGGCACAGGCCTTTGACTTCTATTGCTATTCCTATTCTGCTGTGAATAGCTATTTCGTGATGCTTGTTGTGGGTTATTATTATTATTCATTCTACTATTATTTCCCCAAAAACGTTGTTGTGTTGGAAAAGAAGGCTGAGGACTATTAGCACGTACCCTATTGTTTGAATCGTAATTATTTTGTGAGGGGTAATAACGCTGCCCATAGTTACTATATTCATTTTTACTTTGCTGGATTAATCCAGTATCCTCTAAGCAATAAAAAGCTTCCCTTAGTTTTCTAATATCCCTACTCAAAATTATGGAGGACTAATTCCGTTTAAGAAGGTTTTTAGAAAAAATGCCTCGTTGGCTTCCGGTGAAAAGGCTATGGGTTTCTCACTATCAAATTCGTTCTTACTATTAGTTTTATCTAAAATACCCCTTAATTTTACAAAATATTCACTTACATTGTAGTGCTTAACGTTGATTGCCTGGTGGTACAGACTCCTGTAGCTCTCCTTTACCCCGAAGTTTCGGATGAGTTCCTCCTTTACGTCGTCCCACATCGGTGTGCTTCCTAAAGGTCGGACTACCTTCAGGGCGTCTCCATTTATTTTCTTTAGTACGTAGCGTTGAATAACACGATGGGTTATAGTTAAAGAGGCGCAGTATGGCATCCACTTCTCTTATAAATGAGAATAGGTCGTAACCATCACTTCCGTTGAATAGCCTTATTCTCGAAGCTTCCTTCAGGAACTCGGAGCTGTTAATAGTTGCCATGGTGATGTTCGAATTTTCTTCTTTTTTTATAAAAACTGTTTTAAGGCCTCGGAAAAGCCTTATTTTTATTTATAAAATTGATTTTGTTTTTTTTTTTTATTTTGTTTTTTTTTTTGTGTGTGTTTTCTTTGGAATATCCGAGAGACACGTTTGACCAATCTTAAGATTATGTCAGACGTTTACCGACTGCGCCAATTAGGAAACAATTTTAGACTGCCGGCTCTTTAAAGTATCAGAATAAATGTGTCCCTTTATTTCAAAGATTTTCTTGCTTTTATAGTTTTACAAAAATACTTATCTTCTAATTTACAAAAATTTTTATCTGTGGGAAAATTCCACAGTGTTGCTTATCCTTTATTACTATCCTGTGGCTGCATTTGCATTTAATATTTATTTAGGGTTAGTATTTCTTCTCATATCTTAATTTTACATATCTTCTGGTTTTCTTAAATAAATGTATCTTCTTATCTACCAGACTATCTTCACACCATCTGTGTTTGCTCTTATTCTTGGGTTAGCATGGGATGTAACTCGCGCGCGCTCATTTGTAAATATGGAGAGGTGAAATACTTTGCTCTCACTTCCCTCTTCATGTTTGCCCGCGGTGATCCTCTCAAAATGTGCACTCGCGCCCGAACTGAGGGCTATTATGCCCACCCCTGGGTTAGGTTATATATGTTGCGTTTGTGACCACGGTAGAGGAGGAGTTGAGTGTGGCGGTAATAAGACACCACATTTAATATTCTAATGATTATTTATTAAGATAACTCAAAAGACTTCTTCACTTGTTGGCGTCTGTGCAAGAAGTGACGCTTCTTAAAACAAAAAACTTAGAATTCAGTTAAAACTGTAGATTTCCAAGAAGAATATAAAGGGAATGAAATAATAGAATAACTGACAAACAGTGCTGCCAGATGTGATACGTCTTGTCTGTGTGCCCGCAAGAGCTGCTGATGTTATGTAAACAAAGGCACAGCTGAGAGGTCCCACTGTAGAAACGCTTCCCAGGTAATTTATGCAGGCGTAACGAGCCTTTACACTCCAACACACACTTGCGAGACATTTTCCTTCTGTAAAAAAGTTTCAATTAGTATTTGGCTATAATTTAACTTATAGAATACTAACCTGTCGATCGGTCTGAACGGGAACGGGAAAGAAATTGATCTGTGAAAATAATAATAAAGTAATAATTATATTGAAAACTTAAATAACTTACTTTTAAAATACACCGTCCGTTTGTTTAAATATTTTCAAATATTGTGCCAGTATTGCTATTGAGCATGGCAAAATAGTGTTGCGTAAGCTAATTTAAACTCCTTTTAACTACTATATATATATTGCAAATTCAAAAAATAATTCCTTTAAGAATCTTTTTTATTTAAAAACTTAGCTTAGAACTAAAAACTAATATGGTGCATCTGTTAGGATGGTCAAACACTCCATTTGGGAACGAGTAGGATTCCTGGTCGCCAGCGTATAGATAAATTCTGACCTATAAAACGTGTATGTAGTTTGTGATTACAAAAATTTATACTTAAAATTTAGGAAACATGGCTATTATAATTAACTATTGATTTATCTTACAAAAAAATTGTGTTTTATTGTTCAGACGAATTATTATGATATGTATACCAAATTTTTTCACAATAAATATCACTTTTCGTCCACTCACTACCAAAAATAATTTCCAATTTGTCCATGAATAAGTTAACTAAAACGCTTAAAAATGTATAGCATGTTTATTTATATCAAGAAGGTATAATTAAATCTTTTGATAACAGCATTAAACTTCATTCTATAAGCAAAATTGAAAATAGTATTTATAAATATAGTACTGTAAATTTATAATTTAATATTAAAGCATTTTGCTTTACGCAACCCGTTTTAACCTCTCGCCACCCTTATTCATCAGAGATGGCCATGATGGTTCTATTGTGAACGTACACTTGAGGGGTAGGTTATGGACTGTGAATGGCTCTTTTACTATGGTGATAATTTATTTCCGTGTATTTAATTTAAGTAAACCACGAGTTCGGCGTATGCCGATGACATTGCTATCATCGGCCTCAACACCCGCGCCATTAGTTCTGCTTTCTCTAGGCTGGACAAGGAAGCAAGGCAAATGGGTCTGACAGTGAACGAGGGCAAGACGAAATATCTCCTGCCATCAAACAAACAGTTGTCGCACTCGCGACTTGGCTCTCATGTCACTGTTGACAGTCATAACTTTGAAGTTGTAGATAATTTCGCCTATTTAGGAACCAGTATTAACACCACCAACAATGTCAGCCTGGAAATCCAACGCAGGATAACTCTTGCCAAATGGTGCTACTTCGGACTGAGTAGGCGATTGAAAAGTAAAGTCCTCTCTCGACGAACAAAAACCAAACTCTACAAGTCGGTCATAACTCCCGTCCTGCTATATCGTGCAGAGGCTTGGACGATGACAACAACTGATGAGTTGACGTTGCGAGTTTTCGAGAGAAAGGTTCTGCGAAAGATTTACGGTCCTTTACGCATTGGCCACGGCGAATATCGCATTCGATGGAACGATGAGCTGTACGAGATATACGACGACATTGATATAGTTCAGCGAACTAAAAGACAGTGGCTACGCTGGCTAGGTCATGTTGCCCGGATGGACGAAATCACTCCAGCTCTGAAAGTATTCGACGCAGTACCCGCTGGGGGAAGCAGAGGAAGAGGAAGACCTCCACTCCGTTGAAAGGACCAAGTGGAGAAGGATCTGGCTTTACTTGGGATATACAATTGGTGCCACGTAGCGAAAAGAAGAAACTACTGGCGCGCTGTTGTTGACTCGGATATAATCGCGTAAGTGGTGTCAACGCCAATTAAGAAGAAGAACCACGAGTTCACACGTTTCATTAGATTCGGTGTTTGTAGGGAAAATGTTTGCCGCGTTACAGAAACAATAAATATTACTGCTGAAGAGGTGCGTACATTGAAAGCGTGGAATATTCGAACAATGTATGCAATTGTCTAAGGGGAAACCAAAGTAAAGTTTGTTGATAAGTATTAGAAAGTTTTAAGTTTTGTGTAAATTGATTTTTTTTTTAATTCATAGATTTACTTTCTATGATGGTCCACCATTTGTTACTGGATTGCCACACTATGTTCATATATTGGCGGGTACTATTAAGGATATCATTACCCGGTATGCATATCAACAAGGATATCATGTTGATAGGCGTTTCGGTTGGGATTGCCATGGTTTGCCGGTTAGTTTGAAATGTTGCTAAAATGGGCATTAGACCATACAGCGGCGAATGCCGCAAAATAGTTATGCGTTACTTTAACGAATAGGAGGAAATTATTACGCACTACGTTGGATTAACTTTAAGAATGATTACATAACCTTTTATCTCTAGTGTATGGCGTCAATATGGTGGATTTTTAAACGATTATTTGATAAAGGTCTAGTATATGAAATAATTAAGGTTATACCATATTCAACGGCGTGCACGACTGCCCTATCGAATTTTGAATCTGGTCAAAATTAGAAAGATGTTGTCGATCCTTGTGTAGTGGTGGCACTGCAGACTATTAATTGGGAAAATACATGTAGCTCTTAATATGGACAACAACGCCTTGGACTTTACCATCCAATTATGCTTGTTATGTTAACCCGCAAATGATATATGTTAAGGTAAGTTTCATAAAAATAGAATAAATTAACCTAAACTGCATACCAGAACTTAAATATTTTTTAGGCGGGCGATAAGACAACTGGCAGGATTTACATAGTTGCTAAAGGCCGCCTAAGTTACGTGTATAAGAATGAAAATGAATATGAAGTTTTACATAAATGCCCAAGCGTACGTCCAACCCTAAAAACAAATATTTCCCTACTTTGCGCGAAGGGGCTTTCAGAGTTCTTGTAGATGATTATGTAGCAGAAGATTCAGGTACTGGCATTGTTCACAATGCACCTTATTTTGGCGAAGATGATTACCGAGTTTGCCTTAAGGTTCGGGGCGATTCACAAAGGAATTTGAAGATCTAGCTGGTTTATACGTAAAACATGCCGTTAAGAAAATAACTTCAATGCTTAAAGAGATGGGAAGTATTGTTTCAACTGGACAAGTTAAACAGAGCTACCCATTTTGTTGGCGCTCAGATACACCCTTCATTTACAAAGCTGTGCCATCTTGGCTCGTTCGCGTTGAACAAATGCCAAAAAACTTACTGGCGTGCAGCTCGCAAACTCATTGGGTTCCTGAATTCGGTATAAACGATTTGGCAATTGTTTAAAAAAAGCAAGCGTTTGGGCTGCAAGTTTAATATAATTTAGGGGCAAATATGTTAGTAATTTGAAAGCAATTTCTAGATTAGGTGTAACCGTTACTGGGGAACGCCAATACCGATGTGGCGATCATCTACTGGTGATGAAACTGTTTGTATTGGAAGTATCAAACAGTTAGAAATGTTATCCGGAAAGAAGATTACGGATCTTCATCGTGAGACGATTGATGAAATAGAAATAGCATCTGCCTTTCCTGGACGGCCTCCATTAAAATGTATTTCTGCTAGTTTGAGTCAGGTTCAATACCATTTGCTCAACAACATTTTCCTTTTGAGAGTAATTTCCCAGCCGATTTTATTGCCGAGGGCATTGATCAAACTCATGGTTGCTTTTATACACTCTTAGTAATTTCTACAGCTTTCTTCAATAAAGCGCCTTACAAAAATTTAACTGCTAACGGCTTAGTGTTAGCGGCAGACGGTCAAAAAATGTCAGAATGTAAAAAGAACTATCCTGGCCCTATGGAAGTAGTAAAAAAATATGGCGCCGATGCACCTCGTCTGTATTTAGTAAATTCGCCTGAAGTACGAGCTGAGAATTTACGATTTAAAGAGGACGGTGTACGTGATATAATTAAATATGTATTTTTCCGTGGTATAACGCGTATCGATTTTTACTACAAAACATTTCTCGTTATGAGAAAGAGGATCATAATGAGTAGAAGTACATGTACAGTACAGCACATCATCTGAAAAACATTGGTGAATCATCTGTACTTGATATTTGGATAATTTCCTTCAAGGAGTCCTTGTTGAATTTTTTCTGTAAGGAAATGGAACAGTATCGTTTATGCGCTGTGATTCCACGATTAACCATGTTTATAGATCCATTGACGAACTGGTAAGTTAAATTATATTAGGGGTATTCAGACCGAAACCTGTTAATTTGATAACTTGTTAGCTGATATTTCGTTAAAAGGCTTAACTGTGATCATACTTTTTGCTCTACTTCTGTAGTATGGTAAATTTTATTCCGAAACAGCTGATTAAATTTTATTAAAGAGTAAAAATCCTTAACAAAGTGTAGAATCATAAATTGGAAGTTATTCTTTTGAAAATTATGTGGAGAAGATCAAATTTATTACTGAAAAGTACTTTAAATTGATGTACAGAGTATCATGGAACTAAATTTCAAATTATTTCAAGACATATTCAGAGAAGATGAAAATTTGGTAGACGATACAATAGAATTATTGTTCCAAAGTAACGCCAGGGTGTGCAAAGAAGGTATCTTTGGCACTGCGGTCGGTAAATACAGCCCCTACGAGGAAACATCCCCAAATGGGTTGAGGTTGATCGACTTCGCCGGGGCCCGAAATATGGTTATCTGTAGTACTAGACTCCAGTATAAGAAGTTTCATCAAGCTACCTGGCTGTCCCTTGATCGAAAACCACCAACCAGATCGATCATGTTGTGATATACGGAAGACACGTCTCCAGTGTTTAGATGTGCGTGCGCGCCGAAGTCCTAACATCGGCTCGGACCATTACCTTGTTGCAGCCAAGATTCGCACTTGCCTCTGTGCAGCAAAAAGCGTACGCCAACAAATACAAGGAAGGTTCGACGTCAAGAAGCTGCAATGACAACAGACAGCCGAACGATTTTCTACCCGGCTTGCACTCCTGCTCTCTGAGAGCACTCGTCAGCAACTCGGTATAAGGGAACTGTTGGATCGCATTTCAAACTCTTTACGTACAGCTGCAACCGAAACCATTAGATTTCGGAAAAAGTAAAAGAACAGCAGGTACGACGAGGGGTGCCGTGTCGCAGCGGAGAGAAAACAGGCTGCCTACTTCGCAACGTTACGATCGACCACAACACGTGCGGGATGGGATAGATACCGAGAGTTGAAGAGGGAAGCGAGGCGCATTTGCAGAAAGAAAAAGAAAGAGGCCGAAATTCGTAAGTACGAAGAGCTTGATGAGCTGGCCGACAGGGGTAATGCTTGAAAATTCTACGAAAAGATGCGGCGGCTTACAGAAGGTTTCAAGACCGGAGCATACTCTTGTAGAACCCCAAAGGTGATCTAGTTACCGATGCCAAGAGCATACTTAAATTATGGAGGGAACACTTCTCCAGCCTACTGGATGGCAGTGAACTCACAACATCAGGAGAAAACGAGCCCGATACCCCAAACGATGACGATGGGGCAGATGTTCCATTGCCCGACCATTAAGAAGTTCGAATAGCAATTGCCCGCCTGAAGAACAACAAAGTGGCAGGGGCCGACGGATTGCCGGCCGAGCTATTCAAACATGGCGGCGTAGAGCTGATAAGGCGCATGCATCAGCTTCTTTGCAAAATATGGTCGGACGAAAGTATGCCCAACGATAGGAATTTAAGTGTGCTATGCCCAATCCATAAAAAAGGAGACCCCACAATCTGCGCCAACTACCGTGGGATTAGCCTCCTCAACATCGCATATAAGGTTCTGTCGAGCGTATTGTGTGAAAGATTAAAGCCCACCGTCAACAAACTGATTGAACCTTATCAGTGTGGCTTTAGACCTGGTAAATCAACAACCGACCAGATATTCACCATGAGCCAAATCTTGGAAAAGACCCGTGAAAGAAGAATCGACACACACCCACCTCTTCGTCGATTTCAAAGCTGCTTTCGACAGCACGAAAAGGAGCTGCCTCTATGCCACGATGTCTGAATTTGGTATCCCCGCAAAACTAATACGGCTGTGTAAACTGACGTTGAGCAACACTCAAAGCTCCGTCAGAATCGGGAAGGACCCCTCCGAGCCGTTTGATACCAAACGAGGTTTCAGACAAAGCGATTCCTTATCGTGTGACTTTTTCAACCAGCTTTTGGAAAAAATAGTTCGAGCTGCAGAACTAAATACAGAAGGTGCCATCTTCTATAAGAGTGTACAGCTGATGGCGTATGCCGTTGATATTGATATCATCGGCCTCAACACCCACGCCGTTAGTTCTGCTTTCTCCAGACTGGACAAGGAAGCAAAACGAATGGGTCTGGCAGTGAACGAGGGCAAGACGAAATGTCTCCTGTCATCAAACAAACAGTCGTCGTACTGGCGACTTGGCACTCACGTCACTGTTGACAGTCATAACACTGAAGTCGTAAATAAATTCGTCTATCTTGGAACCAGCGTAAGCACCACCAACAATGTCAGCCTGGAAATCCAACGCAGGATAACTCTTGCCAACAGGTGCTACTTCGGACTGAGTAGGCAATTGAAAAGTAAAGTCCTCTCTCGACAAATGAAAACCAAAGTCTTTAAGTCACTCATAATTCCCGTCCTGCTATATGCTGCCGAGGCTTGGACGAAGTCAACGACTGATGAGTCGACGTTGCGAGTTTTCGAGAGAAAAGTTCTGCGAAAAATTTATGGGCCGTTGCGCGTTGGCCACGCCAAATATCGCATTCGATGGAACGATGAGCTGTATGAGAGATATGACGACAGTAACATAGTGCAGCGAATTAAAAGACAGCGGCTACGCTGGCTAAGTCATGTCGCCCGAATGGACGAAAACATTCTAGCTCTGAAAGTATTCGACGTTGTACCTGCCGGGGGAAGCAGAGGATTAGGAAGACGTCCACCCCGTTGGAAGAATCAAATAGAGAAGGACCTGGCTACGCTTGGATTATCCAATTGGCGCCACGTAGCGAAAAGAAGAAACGACTGGCGCGCTGTTGTTAACTCGGCTATAATCGCGTAAGCGATGTCTACGCCAATTAAGAAGGAGAAGAAGTGGCAAGCAATTCCGGATTGATATACAGCTAGCTGTCGTTCTATATAGATTTGGCTCTTCTGGAGAAAGTACATCTATACGAAAAATTGCGTCAACTTTTGTGATTGGTGACGGAGGAACGTTAACAAATATTACTCGCAGAGTATTCAAGGCATTTTAAAACAACTCGATTTATGTATATATTGGCCAGATAATACTGAGCGCTCTTTAATAGTACGAGAAACGTTCAACGAACTATCAATTTGAGTAGATAACGTGGATGCCACTGAAATATAACTCGCCAAATCTCCAATAAAAAATCATGAAACGTTCTTTTCCAGAAATCATATATGTATATGCAATAAAAGCTCAAATGGTTTGCGACTACAATCTCAAAATTCGCGATGTTGTCGTTGGCTATAGTGGCTAAAACTGTTCACTAAACAAATATTAGCCAAGATTTTTTTCAGTACAGGAGTGAATTGCTGGAGACTCCGCTTACCCCTTCAGTAACAAAACGCCTTTCAGAAGCAACTCTCAACAATTTGAACTATCAAAAGAAAAAATTCAACAAGCAGCATAAAAAATACCGTGTAAGAATTGAACACTGTTTCGGCTTATTAAAAGAGCGATTTTGCAGTCTAAAAGAGCTCAGGATTCGTATTCGAAATAAAAGTAGTAAAAAATAATGTAACGAATGGATACTAGTATGCTGCACTCTTCATAACTTGATAACAGTGAAAATAAGAATTTCAACCAGAGTACAAATGAAGACAAATTAAAAAGACAATCGTTATATCATCTTATGTTTCCAAATACTGTTTAATTAAATTAAAAATTATAATTAAATCAAAAATTCATTTTTCATTTTTATATATGTACTTATAAGAAATTGTATCACTTCAATTTATCACATTTAGATATATTTGTACATTCTTAAAACTAATTAAACCTAACTGTTTAATCCAAACAAATACTCCTCTGCATTACTCCCACAAATTGCATAAAGTAATAGGGGCGTAATGCAGAGGAATATCAACCGCCCCAACTTCACGCAACAGGCGAAAAAGGAGAAACAACAGAATAAATAACTTTCCCGCGCTTTTTGCCTTAAAGATATTGTTATCCCGCCAACACAGGAGTGAATACCAAAAGCGAGAGTGCGCCATTAAAAAAAGGGAACTACAAGTGATATAGAAGTGAACAAAACCAAGTTTTCTATAATTATACAAAGCAATATAAGCGAACACGGACAACAAATTTACTTTTATTCCAATATAGTGAACACGACCGTAAAGGAAAACATTTGGCACCTTTTTTCTTCAACAACAACCTTTTGATCAACAACAACAACACAGGAGATAAAGCAGCAGCAGGTTACAATCATTTATAAATTAACATAGATTAACATGTATCTATAAAGTAACACAATTAAATATTATTAATAACACATACACACACCCATATACATATTTATATATATACGATTAAACTGAAATTTTATAACGTTTGAACTCAAATTAATCATCTTTTAATTATTCGAAATCGGCCCCCTACGTCGACATACTCCGACATTAATGGTCCTTCGAGACGGATAATTAAAAGAAAAAGTCTTCGTGGGAATTTCACCAACAATATCAACGTTGGAATTCCAGAACCCAACCCAAAAGTTAAAAGAGTGCACCCAATAAAAAAAAGCCTGTAAGCTAAGCCAACAAATACCCAAACGAGTAATTAAAAACAAAATCAACCCAAAATTAACAAACCGGAAAAAAGTTGTAAGTGCGACCCATATTTTTCTACATAATAATATAAAGTGCAAGTCATATTTGTTAAAAAATACCCAATTGTCAAATTGTGTCTTTAAGAAGACTTAAACATAATTTATTTGTTTTATTGGGTTGATAAAAATTTGATTTGCACTATTTAATTATACGTATATACACACATATTCACATATATTTACCCAAGAGAAGAAGTGCAATAATAAAATATATGCATATATTTTGCCGTCAGCTATTGCATTCTTCTCGTTGAACTAAAATTACATACATATATACTTAAATAAATATACACCCGCTACATATCTACGAATAGCGCACCCATTCGCTCTTATTTGATGGTGACGACAATTGCTAGCGAACAGCACGTCAACAGACAAATACCCAGTAAGAAATTAAAAAGGTGACCCAGTAGGGAAAAATACAAAACACTGCAGAAATTTAATTTATCGATTTTTTTCTACAGTTCATCGGAAATTTAATAATTTCCCATAAATATTAACAATCAGACACGATCGAGATAAAAGCAAGAAAATTAATTTGAAATTTTTAATATAAATAAATCACTATACAGAAAGTTTTTAAAATTTGTTTTCTTAAATTTTCGTAACTCTACGCGACTTATTCTTCTTGTTCAACCCGAAGATCAAATATATCTTACCCAAAAATGGAAATGGAAGATTTCAAAATCACAACAACGGATTAAATTGAATTCGTGGAAGACCATCTGCAGGCCCAAAAAGAAGATGAATCGGTCTATACCCTAGAAATTAAAAGGGTCGAACTAAATTCGCTTTATGAAAAAGCAAAGCGCTCATACCATACGATTAGAAGAATTTCTCGCGAAAGTCATGAATCCATCGATTTCTTTAAAGTGAAAGAAAAATACCAAAAAAGTTATCGAATGTACCTCTCTTGCTTAGCTTCCATCAACGAAGATGTAGATACGCGTAAAACACAGGTGTCAACCCAACCCATTAAGGCAAGGACTTCAGAAGCCACAATGATGGATTTCGCCCCTGCAGTTCCCCTTCCACCATGCGACACCAACATCTTTTACGGAGATTACGCAACTTGGCCCACCTTTCGTTATAGTTTTACAGCCCTGTATATCCGTAATCCAAGGAGTACTAATGTTGAAAGACTCTTTCACCTTACTCAGAAGACCCGAGGAGAAGCAAGAGAGGTTTTTCAAAACGCACCCTTAACAAATGGTGGTTTCATATTCACCTGGAAAAATTTAGTCGATCAATACGAAAATAAGAGGTTTCAAATAAACACCCAATTAAAGACGCTTTTTAACCTACAGTGGGTCACAGCTTATTTCGTGTAAGCAACATTTTTAATAATACTGATATGAAATTAATATTTTTTGCTTTAAACTAAATGAACGAATGATACAATTATATTGATAATTTAGTTTTAAATACAAAACATGTAGAAAAATTTACAAAAGTATTCAAATTCAATATTTTATTAAACAAAAACCAAAAACACTCATAATTCATGGGTCACAGCTTATTTCGTGTGTTGATTTTCATTCATGTGATACATGGAAATAACGGATTCAGAAAACTAACGGTAAATCAAAGAGTGAACTATGAATACTTAAGAAGCAGTTTATGTTCTAAAAACAATGCAGATCAGTTGTAAATACGCGGTATATCAACATGGGTCCACGCACTTCAATTGAAAAACGCGAATTAGTTATTAAACATTTTCAAAGTGGAAAAACGCAAAAACAAATTGCTGAAATGGTTGATTTAAGTTCATCTACAGTTCAATATATAATTCAGCGCTTTGTTCGTGAAAATCGCGTGCATAACAAGGGTCGAAAGGCTCCTAATAAAATTTTTAATGAAACGGATGAGAGGTGGGTTTTAAAAAAGATTAAAAAAGAACCAATGTTAAGTGCTCCAGCGGTGACCAAAGATGTTGAAATGTTTCTCGGCAAAAAATGTCATCCATAAACTGTGCGCAGAATATTAAGGGATTCCAATTTTCATGGGCGCACAGCACGGAATAAGCCTTTTATAAATAAGAAAAATAAAAAGGCCCGTTTACAGTTCGCAAAAGATCTTTTAAACAAGGACAAAGCTTTTTGGAATACGGTTATTTTCGCCGATGAGAGCAAGTTTAATCTTTTTGCGTCAGATGGTAAAGCATACGTATGGCGGCAACCAAATACTGACCTCCAAACAAAAAATTTACGCGCAACAGTAAAACATGGTGGCGGTCATGTAATGGTTTAGGGGTGCATGTCATCTGCAGGCGTTGGTCGATTGGAGTTTAAAGACTCCACTATGAATAAAGAAGTGTACCTAGACTTACTGAAGTAAAATTTGCTTCAAAGTGCAGAAGACCTGGACATACGTGACACTTTTCGCTTCTACCAGGACAACGACCCTAAACATAAATCTGGTCTTGTACAAACTTGGCTCATTTGGAATTGTCCACACCTCGTCCAAACACCTGCACAGTCACCAGATTTGAACGTTATTGAAAATGTATGGCACACTTTGGAAATTAGTATTAGAAAACACCACATTTCTAGCGTCCAAACCCTAAAAGCGGCTTTGAAGGAAGAGTGGGGTAAAATATCGCCAGATTATAAAAAAAAATTGGTGGAATCAATGCAAAACCGCATGAAAGCTGTAATCGAGCAAAAAGGCTTTTCCACAAAATATTGAAATTTTATTTTTGTTTACTTTTTATAACTTTTTAATAAGTAGTTTTATACCACACGAAATAAGCTGTGACCCATGAATTATGAGTGTTTTTGGTTTTTGTTTAATAAAATATTGAATTTGAATACTTTTGTAAATTTGTTTACATGTTTTGTATTTAAAACTAAATTACCAATATAATTGCATCATTCGTTCATTTAGTTCAGAGCAAAAAATATTAATTTCATATCAGTATTATCAAAAATGTTGGTTACACGAAATAAGCTGTGAGCCACTGTACCTCAAGTAACTCAGGAAACAGGTAGTGCTATAAAAAGCTTACAACGTTGCGTTAATAACGTTTTAACTAATTTAAACAATCTTGAGATTGACACGAACAGTTGGGATCCGATATTAATATATCTTTGTAGTTCAAAACTACCTATACAAACTCTCGAAACCTTTGAATATACCCTAGCAGATAATTCAGATATACCGACGTGGTCAAAATTCGACAGTTTTTTAACCCACAAATACAAAACCCTCGAATCTTTCGGAAATTTCAAAGCTTCAGTAGCAAAATTACCCCCATTCCACACCGCTACAGTTAAAAGATCAGATGAAAAGAAATATGACACTTTTCATGCAAACGTGACCGAAACGCCAATTGCTAGACCCTCTAACACTCAAAGGAATAATAATTTCAACTTTACTCAAAATAATATAGATACAGAAAGCTGTAAGCTCTGCAAAAAACAGCACCCTATTCTAGAATGTCCCAAATTTCTCGCAATGAATGTAGAGTCACGTATCTCTACAATCAAAAAATATGGTTATTGCTATAACTGCTTGGCCATATCACACAGCTACAAGAACTGTGTGAGTAAATTCTCGAGTCGTAAGTGTCACAAAAAACACAATACTCTGATACACAGAGAATCTGGCTTTCGACCTGAATCCACTCCGGAAATACCAAACGTCACTAGTTCGAACCCTGAAAACAGTACCGCACTACCCACCCAAAGCACAAATACAAATCTGCAAGCCTACACAACAACTATACAGTCCACTAAATCATCAACCCAAGACCCACCCAACCCAAGTAGGATCGCTACTGCAAAAAGAACATAATGGCCAGCGATATTCCGCGAGAGCTCTTATTGATTCAGGATCGGAAGCCACATTTATATCTCGAAGACTTCAAAGAAGTTTGGATATACCCACCCACTCTGTATCAGCCCAAGTGACCAGACTATACAATGCAGTTTCAGCAACACCAACGAATATTTGTGAAATCACGCTTTGCTCACCCTTAAACACAAATTATAAGCTATCAGCACAGGTATTTATACTAAACAGCCTTACTGATAATTTACCCTCATACCCCATAGATCCAATGCAGTGTCTTAAAAATCTTGGATTCACTTTAGCCGACACCCAATTTCACAAACCCAGACCCGTTGATATAGTAATCGGTAGTGATATCTATCCAAGTATTTTACTCAATAGAGTAAAGAGAAACGTACTAGGTTCACTCTTAGCTCAAGAGACAGAATTCGGAAGGATATTGTCCGGAACCCATAACCCAACCCTCCCAAAATTCCGCCATAGTCTCATTTCACAATAAAGTGAACCCCGAGAATCAACTTACACGTTTTTGGGAGGTGGAGAAAATCCCAAAGGAATCCGTAGTTTCCAAATCGGACCAAATTTGTGAGGAAAATTTCCAAAAAACTACCCGTCGTTATCCAGATTGGCGTAACCCTACCCTTCAAAGAACCCGACAATATTGATAGCGGATACTCTAGACATATAGCGTTGGCCCAATTCCTCAGAAATGAACGAGCTTTACTTAAAAAACCCGAAGTAAAAGCAGAATATGACAAAGCAATTATGGAATATTTGGAACTCGGACAAATGAAGAAAGTAGAATATGACCCTTCTGGTAAAGCGACCCAATATTACTTACCACACCACCCGGTCGTTAAACCCGACCGTATAACCACGAAATTCCGTGTGGTATTTAATGAATCTTACCCCACGTCAAATCACAAAAGCTTGAATGACGTCTTACAGAAAGATCTTGTTATTCTGATCACAAATTGGCGACTCTTCCAATTCATTGTTAATGCGGATATTCAGAAAATGTAACGGCAAATACTCGTAGACCCTAATCAAATTCGGTTCCAAAGGATATTATTTAGGAAGCCCCCGGAAGACACAATAGAAGACTTCGAATTGCGAACAGTCACGTTCGGCATAAATTGTGCGCTGCATCTAGCGATCCGTACCCTCATGAAGCTAGCTGATGATGTAGAAGAAACACATCCATTAGTATCCAAAATACTTCGCCAGGAAATGTATATAGACGATGCCTTAGCTGGAACTCATGACCTAACCACGGCAAAGTCAGCACGCGATGAACTCATTTCTGCTCTGAAGTCTCCAGGATTCGTTCTGCGAAAATGGACCTCAAATGATCCACACATTCTGAAAGGGCTTCCACAGGATCATCTTTTAGAAACAGAAACACTCAACTATTCGGAACTCGAAAACAGTAAAACCCTGGGCATTCGACAGAACTCCAAAAAGGATTCATTTTTCTTCCTCGTCAACCCAATGAAGAAAAAAACCCGCACACACTAAACGTGAAGTTTTATCAGCCATAGCAAAATTGTTTGACCCAGCCGGTTGGCTTAGTCCAGTCATAATCGCGGCAAAAATAATTATGCAACAAATATGGCTAGATAAAACTGACTGGGATGAAAGCCTGAAGCCCCTCACCCATCATCGATGGAACAGTTTCGTGAAAGATTACGAAAACATAAACAAAATTGAAATACCCAGATGGGCCCATTTCCACGGTTTCTCTGATGCTTCAGAAAAAGCATATGCTGCGACACTTTATACAAGGATTTTAGTTGGACATAAAATATGGACATGATTGGAACTCTGCGGAGCGGTTCTGCTAGCTAATCTTGTAAACTGTACCTTATCCCAACTACACCTAACCCAATATAAAAATTGTTTTTGGACTGACTCAACCATATTTCTCGCTTGGTTAAACAAACCACCCTGTTCATGGACCACTTTCGTTTCTCATCGAGTAGCTGTAATCAACGAGAAAGTGGGAGTCGATAATTGGAACCATGTGGAAAGCCAAGACAATCCCGCAGACTTGGCAAGCCGAGGTTGTACACCCGATCTATTAAATTGCAACCTCTGGTGGCATGGACCCCAATGGCTACAACATGAAAAGAAGCGTTTCCCAGCAACGGAGAAAACATACAACACCACCGTGGAATTCAAACCCGTTAAGACGTTTGCGATAACCATCCATGAGGATATACTCTATATACTTACCTATTCAGGTTTTGCGCAATTGCCTCACCAAGGAGACGAGAAACTGATTACTCAAACCACGAAATAACCCCCGGAAGATTTCAAAACAACCCGAATGACGTTAATTATTCACACCCAAAAAACACATTTCAGAGAAGAATATGATGCATTGACCCGTAAAACCCAAATACATAAGAAAAGTTCATTATTGAGTTTAAATCCGTTCATTGACCCTAAAAGAGTTATACGAAGTGAAGGAAGATTAACCAGTTCTGCAGCACTATCATTTAATGAGCGTTATCCTATTACCCTATAATAGTCGTACGACAAAATTACTAACTCAATTTACCCATTCAGCAACGTTACACGGCGGAAATCAGCTAGTTCTTCGACTCCTAAGGACAGAATTCTGGATACCCAAAGCAAAGATGCTGATTAAAACAATAATTCATCAATGCAAAACGTGCATCATACACAACAAGGCTCAACAAACTCAAATAATGGCAGCTCTTCCAAATGAACGAACCATCCTAACCCGGTCGCTTGCTGCCACTGGTATCGACTTTGCTGGACCCTATGACATCAAAAAATACACGGGGACAGCATGTCTAATCACCAAAGGATATACATATATGTGTGTTTGTATGCTTCTCAACTAAAGCAATGCATCTCGAACCCGTTAGCGATCTCACTACGGAAGCCTTCCTAGCAGCATTCTCCCATTTCTTCTCGAGGCGCTGATGTCCCGCCAATCTTTATTCCGACAACGGAACAAACTTTATAGGAGCTTCACAGTTGCTAATTAAAGATTGGCGTGAATTCTTACAGACACTTTGAACTCAAATTACATCTCTCCATAGCCATCAAAATATCTTATGGCACTTCAACCCACCAGGAGCTCCACATATGGGTGGATTATGGGCAGGCGTAAAAGTTTAAAAACCCACCTAAAAAAGATCGCAAAATTACAAAAATTCACGTTTGAAGAATTGACCCGCATTGAAAGTTGTGCTCAAGGCACAGTAACCCGCCCCATCACAAAAATTGTGATATTAAATACAGAATAACATACAAGTTTTCTCTTATTTTTTGGTGAAATGGCCCCAACAATCACCAACTCACCCAAACCTAGTCGTATGAGCCCAACAATCACCAACTCACCCAAACTTCGTCGTATGAGCTCAACAATTACCATCCGGTCTCGTAGCACCCGTAGCATTGCACCGATTTCGGAAGACGAAACGATGTCACGACGCATTCCACGTTTCAAGTCGACCCTTCCCACTAATCGTGAAGAAAAGGAATGTGATGATCGCACAACACGAAAAACGATCTCATATCGTAGAAAACATACATCATACCGTCATGTCGCTTGCGGAATATGCAAAAAAGACCACCGTCAAGTGACTTGCGGTACGTACTCGGCATATAATATAAACAAAAAATACGAAGCAGTAATAAAATACCACTACTGCGTTAATTGCTTAGCCAGGTAGCCAGGTCGCACAAGACAGAAGGATGTACAAGTAAAAATCGATGTTCCATTTGTCATGGGAAACATCATTCATCCCTACACGGACATCCGAGGCTATACCCGGCCAACGATGCAAATATTGTTGAGAAATATCCACTTGCGATTGAGACCCGACTACCATTCTTACTGGCTAAGCAGACCCTTGTACCCACACTGAAGATCCGATTAAGATGCGATGGTGAATGGCATAAAGTTCGAGCCATTTTGAACCCTACCCTTAAAATTACAAATATAGCGGCCGAACTCGTCAAAAAATTAAAACTGCCGATTACATACCTCAATACTTATCGTATTTGCAGCATAAAAATTGGCTCAGATTATGATACAAAGTTTTGTTTGGAATGTAACGCAGTTATAACACACAAGTTACCCAAAAAATCATATGAGCGAGACTTAAGTGACGATGTGCAAATGCGCTTTGAACACTTAGTTCTCGCTGACCCTCAATTCCATAGCAACAAAGAGCTAATGTTGGAGATTGGAGCGGATATCTACCCACAAATCATCAGAAATGGATTCTTTAAACCAGACAATGGTACAGTGGTAGCGCAGAATATAGCAACTGGCTGGACCCTTACTGGCACACTCAACAAATTTACATTTTTTCAATACCCAATCAATTACCCTATTAATACTAAAATTATTTCGGAGATTCTGCAAGGTGGCCGGGATGTTTAATCCAAACAAATACTCCTCTGCATTACTCCCACAAATTACATAAAGTAATAGAGGTGTAATGAAGAGGAATATCAACTGCCCCAACTTCACGCAACAGGCGAAAAAGGAGAAACAACTGAAGAAATAACTTTCCCGCGCTTTTTGCCTTAAAGATATTATTATCCCGCCAACACAGGAGTGAATACCAAAAGCGAAAATGCGCCATTAAAAAAAGTGAACTACAAGTGAAATAGAAGTGAACAAAACCAAGTTTTCTATAATTATGCACAGCGATATAAGCGAACACGGACAACAAATTTACTTTTATTACAATATAGTGAACACGACCATAAAGGAAAACATTTGGCTCCTTTTGGAACGAAGTTCCTTACGGCAGGCTTGGAGGAGATAGGGATTTTGCTGCGGGACCTAATTGAAAAAAAAGTGAGAGTAAAACCGTAAGAAAAAAGTTTTAATTGCATAGTTTTAGGCGGACTCTAGCTAAGTGTTCACTCCCCTGCACATTTGTTCGCCATTGAAAAAGTTTACGTTGCGCTTTTGTGAATAAGCTTTAGAGCTTTTAATGTGTCATTGTGTTGTCATATTCTTTCAATTCGTTTTCCTTAAAAAGTTTAATTAATTGAAAACAATACATATTAGAACGAAATTTCTTACGGTAGGCTTGGTAGAGATAGGGATTTTGCAGCGGGACCTACCTGAAAAAAGTGATAGTAAAACCATAAGAAAAAGACCGTAAGCTCTTCGAGCTCAGAAAGCTATTTATAAGTATCTTTGTTTGAGACCTAGGATCTTACGCCCCTGTCACAAAGACTCCAGAAAGCGTTTTGTTTCCGGTATACAAAAATTAATAAAATGATGACGCTTCCCTCTTTATCTCATCTTTATCGACTTCCAAGAGGCGTTCAATACACTTCGTAATCTGGAATGCATTCGATAATAGAGTGGTCTCCTTAAAATTAATGGATTTAATAAGACGGTCTACTCTGATATGGGTTAACGTACTTTAAAAAAAAAAGGAGCTCGAGAAAAACACCGAACAGTTATAAATGTGGTAGTTTCAGTTTGTTGGGTGAATTAAAATCATTTTTATGGGCACGTCCCAATCTTTTGAGACCCCATATTATCAGCTGGTACTTTTTATACTCTTGCAACCAGTTACTACAGAGTATTATAGTTTTGTTCACCTACCGGTTGTACGTACCACCTAAAACTAAGCGAGATATATATAGGGTTATATACTATATATGTATGTACATATATAAACGATCTGTCCGAACACAAATCGGAACTAACCGAAAATATACAAAGTTCCATAACTAAGCGCTCAATTAAAATATGAAGCTGTAAGCACAAGGAATGGCAGTAGCTAAGTAACAATAGCTTTTTGAAAAAGTGGGCGTGGCCCCGCCGTCTAATAATGTACATAGCTTTTAAACCACTTAAGCTAGAACAACCAAATTTGCTGAGTATAAATCTTATAAGAACTTTTACCGACCAGAAGTAAATGAAATCGGCGCATAATGCCACTTATTTCTACTAAAAGCACGACAAGTGATGGTATGAGAAAGCTTTATGGGAGCCGGTTTAAAAATTAGACGATGAGTGTGGCACCGCCAACACGTACTTGGCTTCTTCTTACATTCTCATGTAATATTGTGAAAATTGACGAAATTGGACAACAACCATGGCTACTTCCCATATAGCACAATTCAGTTTCCAGTACACTAATCAAGTAGCTATGAATATAACTTCGATTTGCTCAATTAATATTTTTAGTACATGCCACCTTATGACCAAGAATTGTTTAAATCCAATCAAAACTGTTCAAGCCCCCAGGAAACCGTATATTTAGACCCCGGTACCTCTTTTAAGATTTTTTTTATGTATTCTTGCAATGTTAAAATAATAAAAAATTTATGTTAAAAATATTAATTTACATTTTTTACTTGAAATTTCTGAATCTAGACTTAAATACTCCCTTAACATCGTATTGGATATAGTAATAGATAAGGCTACACGCGGAACGGGAGGAATAAGCTGGGGTCAAAGTAGAAGTTTCGAAGACTTTTGTAGAGAATTCGGCAAGTTAGAGGCATGCACATTATTTTGTTATTTTAGTTAATAATTTGAATTACATTTTTTTTATTTTACGTAATTCATTATTTCTTAAAATACTAAATTTTCTTAATACTTATCTGTACTTAAATAAAAACTAATCAGCAAAATTTGTTTGCAAATTGTATCGATTCTACATTAGCCGAAGGAACTTCGTTCCTGCCTGCTGTCCCACGACACCACTTTTCTTTTTTCTTCAACAACAACAACACAGGAGATAAAGCAGCAGCAGGTTGCAATCATTTATAAATTAACACAGATTTACATGTATCTATAAAGTAACACAATTTACAATTATTAATAACACATACACACACTCATATACATATTTATATATATACGATTAAACTGAAATTTTATAACGTTTGAACTCAAATTAATCATCTTTTAATTATTCGAAATCGGCCCCCTACGTCGACATACCCGGACAATAACAATAACATATAAAATTGTTATATATTATAATTTCACTTAAATTTCAATCATTGCCAGTCTTTCTTTTTGCTCTAACTCCAATTTTTTTATTTCAAAATCTTTATTTAACTTTTCTCTCTCCAATTCTAGCTTGAACTTTTCCACATTTAACTTTTCTTTTTCAATTTCTATTCGTTGATCAAAAAACTGTTCTCTTTTCTTTTGTATATCTTTAAGTTCACTAAGAATATTCTTTGAGGCACGTTTTTTCACTTTTTCGAGGAACGACGGAGTGGCAGGGGGAACTGTTGCTACCTCTGCTCCTAGTGTTGCCTGTCCTGCTTTGTCGTTAAATGAACCCGATGGTTTCGCAGATGATTGTGATGATTCGGCTGGAATTTCCACTACCTCTTAAAGGGCTGAAAATCGCTGCAGTATTGTGACACTTCAGGGTTGTACGTCTCTACAACACAATTTGCTTCGGATTTACTCCCAAATAGAACCGAAAGCCGTTCATAATTCTGACACATTTGTGAAAGATTTGCTGAAAGAACGGAAAATTATTAAAAAACCCCAAAAAAGTTTCACTTAATATTAAAGCCGCATTTACCTTTTATTGGGGAAACATCATCGCCAACGTCTATTCCAGCACCTGTCGATTTGCGCCACTCACATGTGCAGCGCAACATGTACGAAGTCGCATCGATATTTGTTGTTTCAATTAATTTTTGGTAGTACAATTGGGCGTTTGGTTTCTGTAAAAAGACGTATTAAAGTGTTTATTTAAAGCTAACTGCATAAAGAACTATCTCAATTTCCACATTTTCTAGTAAATATTCTAGAACCAAATGGTTTTCCTCCTCACTGCAAGGCATTGCTCCAATGACGACAAACAAAGATTAGCACTTACCGTTCCAAACGGGGTTAGATCGCCGAAAAAACAGCCCTTGCCAGATAAAATCCGGATCAATTCAGGTGCGTAGAACCGGTTGTCGTGGGAATTGCTGCTAGCTATCGCTATCTTTGCTGATTGTCTTATTTTAGCAAGTATTAAATTTGCAAAAAAACGTCTTGTCAGTGCCCTCGAAACAAAATGTTGTTTTTGTTATTATTCAGGCTATAACTCGCCCTTATCAGTGTGTTGCCGCTTAGCTAAATGTTAAATAACATTCCCTGTCTAAATTTAACATTTTCTGATATAAATAAGTTATAATTTTTTTTGTTTGAATTTACGCTCGTAAATCGCTCTGAAATGAACCATCCTTATTGGATTACCTTCAAGGTGGTGCAGGCCATTTCTCATGTCATGAAACGGTTTAGTCAGCTATAGGGATCATACGAAACCCCAAGTTATTTTAATATATTAGATTACTTATTTGTTTATTAAATTTAAATAAGAAAATATGCATATGGAAAGATTGTTCATACTCATTTTAATTTGAAATATAATTTATCGACACACTTGTTTTTATTAGAACTAAGATTGGCAGAGTGCATTCAAATTTACGCTAGTAGTGGCCATATCTATTTAACTTCATCTTATACTATACCACCTCAATCGGACTTATCTGTATATATGCTTCATGCTTCCTTAATAAATAATGTTTTCTCCATGACTAATAATACTGATTTCATGATTGTTAAACCATGTGTATCATGGAAATCTATTGATGATTACATCATTCCTGTGAGTACTCACATATGTTTTAACGAGTTCTTAGATGAAATGTCTGAGTTGGTTTGATAAGTTCTTAGATCTGGTTTACGTTTATAACGCTTCAACATTCCCTGTTGGTACTGCCAGAGAACTCGTATCATCCCGTTTTCGAAATTGATATCGAAATCATAGCCAATTTAGTTTCTAATAATACACAAGTATTATTGTTCTCGGTTCAACTTCGCGAAATCTAATTTTAGGAAAATTGATTATGAACTTTCTAAAGCAACTATTCCAGATTACAGTGGCAATATTGAATTTAATGCTTCCCATTTTAACGAAACCATTTTATATTTATTTCAAAAATATGTGTGTTGTTACTCTAAGAATGAGTTCTAATTTATGGTTTTCGAAAGAATTATGTAAATTAAAAAATAGCAAATCTCGCGCTTTAAGAAAAAGTTGGTTTAGATGTTGACTATTCAAAATACTTTAAATTGCGTCACCAATTTGCTGAACTTATGAAAATATGTTATGATAATTATATAAAAAAGGTAAAAAATAGTAGGGGTATTCGCTTGCTCTTGCAAGATTGCAGATTGCAAAAATACTATATCGAAATATACAAGGGCACGAGATATATAATATGAACGGCGGATTCGGTCAATTTATTGTGAATGACTCTTATGCATGGCTATTGTGAATTGGCGCACCTTCTGCATACATTTTTAACAAAAAAAACTGTAACAAATCTTTATAATTTAAATAGAAATTATAAAATCTATTTAAAACTCACTCTTATAGAAGATGGTACCTTCTCTGTTGAGTTCTGCAGCTCGAACTATTTTCTCCAGAAGCAGGTTGAAAAAGTCGCACGATAAGGAATCGCCTTGTCTGAAACCTCGTTTGGTATCGAACGGCTCGGAGAGGTCCTTCCCGATTCTGACGGAGCTTTTCGTGTTGCTCAACGTCAGCTTGCACAGCCGTATTAGTTTTGCGGGGATACCAAATTCAGACATCGCGGCATAAAGGCAGCTCCTTTTCGTGCTGTCGAAAGCAGCTTTGAAATCGACGAAGAGGTGGTGTGTGTCGATAAGGTCCAACCAGTTTGTTGACGGTGGGCTTTAATCTTTCACACAATACGCTCGACAGAACCTTATATGCGATGTTGAGGAGGCTAATCCCACGGTAGTTGGCGCTGATTGTGGGGTCTCCTTTTTTGTGGATTGGGCATAGCACACTTAAATTCCAATCGTTGGGCATACTTTCGTCCGACCATATTTTGCAAAGAAGCTGATGCATGCACCTTATCAGCTCTTCGCCGCCGTGTTTGAATAGCTCGGCCGGCAATCCATCGGCCCCTGCCGCTTTGTTGTTTTTCAGGCGGGCAATTGCTATTCGAACTTCTTCATGGTCGGGCAATGGAACGTCTGCTCCATCGTCATCGATTGGGGTATCGGGTTCGCTTTCTCCTGGTGTTGTGCGTTCACTGCCATTCAGCAGGCTGGAGAAGTGTTCCCTCCATAATTTAAGTATGCTCTGGGCATCGGTGGCTAGATCACCTTGAGGGGTTCTACAAGAGTATGCTCCGGTCTTGAAACCTTCTATAAGCCGCCGCATCTTTTCGTAGAATTTTCGAGCATTACCCCTGTCGGCCAGCTTATCAAGCTCTTCGTACTCACGCATTTTGGCCTCTTCTTTTTCTGTCTACAAATGCGTCTCGCTTCCCTCTTCAACTCTCGTATTCTATCCCATCCCGCACGTGTTGTGGTCGATCGTAACGTTGCGAGGTAGGCAGCCTGTTTTCTCTCCGCTGCGACACGGCACTCCTCGTCGTACCAGCTGTTCTTTTGCACTTTCCGAAAACCAATAGTTTCGGTTGCAGCTATACGTAAGGAGTTTGAAATGCCGTCCCACAGCTCCCTTATACCGAGTTGTTGCCGAGTGCTCTCAGAGAGCAGGAGTGCAAGCCGAGTAGAAAAACGTTCGGCTGTCTGTTGTGATTGCAGCTTCTCGACGTCGAACCATCCTTGTGTTTTTTGGCGTGCGTTTTTTGCTGCACAGAGGCGGGTGCGAATCTTGGCTGCAACAATATAGTGGTCCGAGTCGATGTTAGGACGCCAATGATTACCTCCGTAAAAATGGGTAGCACGATGAAGATTCTCTCGGTAAATTCTTTGAAGCCGACCCACTTAGCTTTATTAAAGTTAACTAGCGCGCGGTCGCTCGATGCGACGTTCAGCATAGGTCGCCAGGTTATGATATTTATCAGACCACCAAACCTATGCTATTAAAAGAGTCCATAATTCTGGTGGAAGACTCGTCGTTCATTGTGCAGAATGTCTAATTGTCTATCTGTTTCGTTAGCTCATCTGATATGCATTAGCCTAGACCAAACGGTATTCACCACGAAGTAGTGCACCTATATTAAATATTTCAAGCTTGACCTGATAGTTATTCCCTGATATTCAAAGATAGTTTCCATGCTGAGACCATATTGCATTGTCACCTCCATTATCTCGCAGGCGATCCTTACGTAAAATGCTGAAATCTGCAAGACTTAGAATATCTGAACGGCTCTTTAACTTGATTTTATGGACCGCAGCTATCGATACGGGTTCGTGAATTCAGCTATATGCTCGATTTTACTCTGGAATTCGTTGCAGTAAAGCTCGCGACTAGGTAGTGGATATTGAATCTGTAGAACCGCAGGGACGGTTATCGCGCTGTGATTTTATTCGGCGACGCTACTGTGGGGTGTTGCGGGGACAGACTCTTGTAGCACGGGGCAACGAAAGACTTTATGCAGGCCGGAATAAGTCGGGAAAGGCAGATATGGGTTATATTGATCACTTGAATGGAGGTCCGTCGCAGTGCACGAACTGGGTGCAGATTGAAGGGAGGGTAGTATTGAAGTAGTGTGTTGGCAACCTGAGAACCGACACGTCACTACCTGAGTATCTCAAAGCCTGAGCAGATCTAAATAACTGACTGAACCTGTAACATGGTGCAGTCAAAAAACCGCCTTGTTTAATGCAACAATTAGTTGCAATGGTTGCGGCCGTTACGCTACCACGAGAGTGGGATGAAAGTATTCTACATCCTATTGATTCTCTGCCAAGTCGGGTCAGCTGTTCTTAATTATAGCAATATGTATTACATATTAGATAGCTTCACTCGCGGTTTCGCTCGCTTTGAACCCTTAAATAAATATTAACGATCATTAACAAAAACTTCTTCGTGGTGGTGGAGGTAACCAGAATAGTTCCAATTTTGACCAAATTATAAAATTATAACGGAGACACTTCAATGCATTTTTTTGCTAGAATTTAAAATTTTTTGAAAAACAGTGCTATATGCCAAAACATTTTTTTTAATTTTCAAAGTTTTTTTATTTTATTCGGCATCAAAGTGTAACCAACAAACAAACGAATGGATTAGTCTTTGCGAATGGCAGGCACCTTGTCGTGCTGCAGAGATCCCAAGGCATTTTCATCACCTTCCAACGGCTGTGGTTCTGCTTGGTACTTTTTATACGGGTTGTCAGAGCCACATGCGTTAGCGCAAACCTAACCGTAAGGCGACATAGCAAAGAGACAGCGCCTCCGCCCACGCAAATCGTAAAACGCAAAAGCAATTAAATAACGGTACATATACAGTTCACTAAATGTAATATGAGACCTACCTCATAAAAATGTAATTATTGCTTTTAAAAGAAGACACATAAATTACAGTATAAACAAAATAAACATCAAGGTGTGTTCCACAGTAAACAGGACTTTTTCAATCTAGCGCTCCCTGGTGGTATCATCTATATTTCGACTAGTGCGTTAGAATCTATTATCCTTATTGATTGTCCAGTGAGAATTTTATGACATCTAATCGATTGGAAGTGAAGTTATAGCGTTTAAATCGTTTCAATTGATGAAACAAGTTTATAGCGATGATTGCCTATCCCGTAGCAGAGTGCACGAGTGGTTTCAACGTTTTAAAAGTGGTCTTCTTCTTCTTATTTACTGGCGTAGACACCGCTTGTGCGATTATAGCCGAGTCAACAACAGCGCGCCAGTCGGTTCTTCTCTACGCTACGTGGCGCCAATTGGATATTCCAAGCGAAGCCAAGTCCTTCCCCATTTGGTCCTTCCAACGGAGTGGAGGTCTTCCTCTTCCTCTGCTTCCCCCGGCAGGTACAACGTCGAATATTTTTAGAGCTGGAGTGTTTTCGTCTATCCGGACAACATGACCTAGCCAGCGTAGCCGCTGTCTTTTAATTCCCTAAACCATGTCAATGTCAATGTCGTCGTATATCTCGTACTGCTCATCATTCCTTTGAATGCGATATTCGTCGTGGCCTGCGCCCAAAGGACCAAAAATGTTTCGCAGTATTTTTCTCTCGAAAACTCGCAACGTCGACTCATCAGTTGTTGTCATCGTCCAAGCCTCTGCACGACGGGACGGACGGGACAGGACGGGAATTATGTGTGACTTATAGAGTTTGGTTTTAGTTCGTCAAGAGAGGACTTTGCGTCTCAATTGCCTACTCAGTCCGAAGTAGCACCTGTTGGCAAGAGTTATTCTGCGTTGGATTTCCAGGCTGACATTGTTGGGGGTGTTAATACTGGTTCCTAAATAGATGAAATTATCTACAACTTTAATGTTATCACAGTCAACAGTGACGTGAGAGCCAAGTCGCGAGTGCGACGACTGTTTGTTTGATGACAGGAGATATTTCGTCTTGCCCTCGTTCACTGCCAGACTTATTTGCGTTGCTTCCTTGTTCAGTCTGGAGAAAGCAGAACTAACGGCGCGGGTGTTGAGGCCGATGATATCAATATCATCGGCATACGCCAGTAGTTGTACACTCTTATAGAAGATGGTACCTTCTCTGTTAAGTTCTGCAGCTCGAATAATTTTCTCCAGCAACAGATTGAAGAAGTCGCACGATAGGGCATCGCCTTGTCTGAAACCTCGTTTGGTATCGAACGGCTCGGAGAGGTCCTTCCCGATCCTGAAGGCACCCTTGGTGCTGCTCAATGTCAGTTTACATAGCCGTATTAGTTTTGCGGGGATACCAAATTCAGACATCGCGGCATAGAGGTAGCTCCTTTTCGTCTGGTCGAAAGCAGCTTTGAAATCGACGATTGGGTGGTGCGTGTCGATTCTCCTTTCACGAGTCTTTTCCAAAATTTGGCGCCTAATCAATATCTGGTCGTTTGTTGATTTACCAGGTCTAAAGCCACACTGATAAGATCCAATCAGTTTGTTGACGGTGGGCTTTAATCTTTCACACAATACGCTCGATAGAACCTTATATGCGATGTTGAGGAGGCTTGTCCCACGGTAGTTGGCGCAGATTGTGGGGTCTCCTTTTTTATGGATTGGGCATAGCACACCTAAATTCCAATCGTTGGGCATGCTTTCGTCCGACCCCATTTTACAAAGAAGCTGATGCTTGCTATTTATCAGTTCTTCGCCGTCGTGTTTGAATAGCGTGGCCGGCAATCCATCGGTCCCCGCCGCTTTGTTGTTCTTCAGGCGGGTAATTGCTATTCGAACTTCTTCATGGTCGGGCAATGGAACGTCTGCTCCATCGCCATCGACTGGGGAATCGGGTTCGCCCTCTCCTGGCGTTGTACGCTCATGGCCATTCAGCAGGCTGGAGAAGTGTTCCCTAAATAATTTAGGTATGCTCTGGGCATCGGTGGCTAGATCATCTTTGGGGGTTCTACAAGAGTATGCTCCGGTCTTGAAACCTTCCGTAAGCCACCGCATTTTTTCGTAGAATTTTCGAGTATTACCCCTGTCGGCAAGCTTATCAAGCTCTTCGTACTTACGAATTTCGGCCTCTTTCTTTTTCTTTCTGCAAATGCGTCTCGCTTCCTTCTTCAACTTTCGGTATTTATCCCATCCCGCACGTGTTGTGTTCGCTCGTAACGTTGCGAGGTAGAGAGTCTTTTTTCTCTCCGCTGCGACATGGCACTCCTCGTCCTACCAGCTGTTCTTTTGCACTTTCCGAAATCCAATGGTCTCGGTTGCAGCTATACGTAAAGAGTTTGAAATGCCATCCCACAGTTCCCTTATACCGAGTCGCTGACGAGTGCTCTCAGAGAGCAGGAGTGCAAGCCGAGTAGAAAATCGTTCGGCTGTCTTGCAGCTTCTCATCGTCGTACCTTCCCTGTGTTTGTTGGCGTACGTTTTTTGCTGCACTGAGGCGAGTGCAAATCTTGGCTGCAACAAGGTAATGGTCCGAGTCGATGTTAGGACCTCGGAGCGCACGCATATCTAAAACACTAGTGACGTGTCTTCCGTCTATCACAACATGATCGATCTGATTGGTGGTTTTCGATCCGGAGACTGCCAGGTAGCTTGATGAATCTTCTTATGCTGGAATCTAGTACTACAGATAACCATATTTCGGGCCCCGGCGATCAGCCTCAACACATTTGGGGATGGAGGCTGAATTTACCGACCGTAGTGCCAAAGACACCTTCTTTGCCCACCCTGGCGTTAAAGTCGCCAAGCACGATTTTGACATCGTGGCGGAGGCAGCTCTCATAAGTGTGCTCCAAGCACTCATAAAAGGCATCTTTGGTCACATCGTCCTTCTCTTCCGTCGGGGCGTGGGCTCAAATCAGCGATATGTTGAAGAACATCGCTTTGATGCGGATTGTGGCTAGACATTCATTCATAGGAGAGATGATAGTACTCGACGAAGGAGTCTCTCTCCCACCACGAATCCTACACCAAACTTGCGCTCCTTTATATGGCCTCTGTAGTAAATGTCACAAGGACCTACTCGTCTCTGTCCTTGTCCCATCCATCGCATTTCTTGGACGGCGGTGATGTCAGCCTTTATTTTTACGAGGACATCAACCAGCTTGGTAGCGGCACCTTCCCAATTAAGAGACCGGACATTCCAGGTGCATGACCTCAAAGCATAGTCCTTAATTCGTTTGCCATGGTCGTCATCAAAATGGGGGTCACTCATACGAGGCTTGTTGTTTTCTTTCGTTGGGGGTGTTTTTTTACGTGGCGGATCCCAAACCCAGCACACAACCTTTAGTAGGGTAGGTATTTCGCCTTCTCACTTAAGCTCGCCTTCAAACGGATGTTCTTAAGCTACCCAGAGAATACTTGGTCAAAGACCGGAAGTCGTGAGCTGCTTGAGTCATATATAAAATAATCGTTTCTGGCCACTCCCAAATGAATGGCGATCAGAGAACTTTCCTCACTTGCGTGAACTTCTATACATGACTCCATCCTCCAAAGTACTCGTGAGGACATAAATGACGATCAACATCTGGGGCAATCAAAATCCGTGATTACCGGAAATTCCATCGAAACTGTGCGTGAATTCATCAAAAATTAGCGGAAATCATCATTGAAATTCATGAAAATGGAATTGAATTGTATATAATATATACAGAAAATATGTGTACACCAAATACGGCTTAACATAAGCATCATGCGATGAAAGAGTATCGTAAAAAAAGCAAGTATTATAGCCTCATAACTTGCTACATAAATGTAAATGTAAGTCGGAACTATCCGCACTCATATAATTTAAGGGATGAAATAGCCGTTGCGTATATCGGACGAAAAAACAAAATTCAAAACATCGTCTTTGTGGTTTAGACAACAAGACCAGTGCAAAAAAAAAATCAAATACAAACTTGAAAAAAAAAAAATCAGATAATCAAAATCAACCATGAATAACCTGTCTAAAAGACAGAATTAGTTGGCGATCTTGCTGCTTTAGAAGAGCAAAAAATCGTTAGCGGGAAAATAAGAAAGGCTTGATGTTAGGAGTATATTGATTATCAGACTATATTTGCAGAATTTAAGGAAACTTATAACAAAACTAATACAAAAAGTCTATGCAAAAATTATCTTGAACATACAATTCAAATAATGAAAAATTCTATTCAGAAATTAAAAAAAATACAGAAGATTCTTCAGCGGTAAGTAGCAACTGGCTTACTATGCAAAACGTTAATCAATTCGATTCTGCAAAAAAGCTCAACACGACTTTCGAGAAAATTCGGCAAAATGAATTTGAATCTGTTGATAAAATGTGAGAGCATAAAAGTAAGCTTCAAATACTGTATTAATACGTGAAAGCCATCTTGGAGGTTCGTAATATACGTTTCAAAGTACGACCCTTGAAACAATAATGAAAAAGTTACAGAAGAATAGCGGAAGTTCAGGAAGCTTGAAACATCTTTTGGATACCACCAAAGGACTAAATTTAAATTTAAACGACGAGCAAGTCGTAATGGCTCGGATAATGGTTCTGAAACTAGACAAAGAAAGTCTACGTTTATACGAAGAATTTGCAAAAAAAATTTGGATCTACAAAAGCAAAATCAGGTTTTCCGTGTTCTGGAACAACAATATCAAGCTCCAGAAACCACACTTACACCTACATTTTGTACAGCTGCACAAAAAACTTGTATGCTGCAAGATTCCTGGATATGAAATTTTTGATTGCAAAAAGTTTCAGGCATTGACTACAATGAATCATAAAAGATGCATAATGCGTACATACTATATATGAAAGCAATTGCAATAATGAGAGAAAATGTAATATGTGTTAAAGAAATCATCATAGTTTACTGCATTACAATTAATTTCGAGAAGGAAAAGGACCAAATGAAGAAAATAACGCAAAAAAAACGACAAAAACCCACCACATAGAAGAGGAGTAACTGAATTACAGTAGCCAAATTTAAAATAAACAGTGCACAACCAGACAAAACATTTAAATGGGATATACAAAAATGGAAAAACTATATCTTAGCCGACCCCCACTTCAATATATCGGATTGAATCGACGCCGTTATTGGAGGTGATGTATGTACATGTAAGTTACAAAATTGGGCTGGCTATTGTCCGAGAAAAAAATAATCAAAATTTAGCAGTGATTACTACAATATTGGAGAACATATGCAAAATATAAGACACACAACTCCAACAAATATGTACACCAAATCACGATGAATGCCAAAAATTATTTGATAACACAATAGTGAAAGACGAAAATAATCGATTGGTTGTCAATCTGCCTTTTAAAAAAGAAAAACATTTAGGCGACTCTCTCAAACAAGAAAAAGCGAGTTTTCTTAATCTTGAGAAACAGTTCAATTCAAATGTGGAATTAAGAAAACAATATGTGCAATTTAGGAGAGAATATTTAGAAATGGGCCACGTGAAAAAAGCAGGTGAAAATAGATGCATAAAATACTAATTTTCACTTCAAACAGTGATTCGAAAAGCAGTCTCACAACTATATTTGCGAACATACTGGTAGATCACGATCTATGAAGGAGAGGTCCAAAATGTTTAAAAGAAGAAGATAATCAATGGTCAACATAGAAGGGTTCTACAAGTGATGCAATGGCCGTCACAACATCAAAGGAATAACACTTTTAGCATAAGTTAATATTCTAGTTAACCAAATTAATAAGGGTAGATGCTTATGTTCAACGATTTGTTAAAAGAATAAGAGGAGAAAAATGAGAAATTAAAAAAACATCAGCAAAGGTTGTAATTTATAAGCGGAAATTCTGAGTTTAGAATTAAAAAAAAAGAAATTTGTAACAAAAGTAATATTGCTAGCCTAAAACCAATATTAAGGTGGAATCCTTCGAGTATTAGGAAGATTGGGGAATGCAAATCTTTAATTTGATCAGAAACATACAATAATACTAAATAAATCACATTTATCATTGTCGATAATTGAAAATATTTATGAAATAGTCTTACATGGGGGAAATAAGCTAATGGAAGCAATGATAAGACGGAATTATTAGATTGAAGAATTTTATAAAAAAGACAATTTCGTAAGCGCAAAGAAGTAGCAAAACAAATTATGTGATATCTTTCCGAAGAATTCCGAGTATCGGTGTCCACTCCATGCAGGACCCATTCATATGACATGTTCGAAACGAAGAGCACATTTAAATGATGTATACATAGTTGTATTTGTATGTATGACAGCAAAAGCTATTCATTTAAAAAGTCAACATATTAACTCGGGCAATGGATCAAATATCATTTAAAAGGAGTGATTTGAGAAAGTAAATTATAATTTGAATATGTTACTACTTTACTATCACAGATTAAAGCAATGCTGAATTCAATAAGATATAGTCTTAACACGTGGACATATTTTAATAGGGTACCCAATGATAGATTGTCCTGAACGAATTGATGATTTACGAAATGGATCGTAAGATAGATGGAAACGCATACAAAAAATGAAAAAAGACTTTTGAAAACGGTGGGAAAGCGAATATGTTGTAATCTTGCAACTACGTAAGAAATGGAAAAGCAATCAACCCAATTTAGCAGAAGGTATATAAAAGATGAAGAGACTCACCCAGCAAATGGCTATTCGCCAAAATTATTAACACTCTTCCAGAAAGTGATGAAAAAATAAAAGTTGTAACTCTAAAATAACAAAACGGGATACTTAAACGACCCATTCACAAATTATGCCCAATGAAAACAACCAATAGCAGTAAAAGAGAAGAGAAAAATAAAGTTAAGGGCTTGTTCACTTCAAGAGTAACAAATAGTACTACGAACCAGGGTTTTCGCTTACTACTCCGTAGCGGAGAAATTTAAAGAATTATTGCTATGGATAGCTATTTCTATGGGTAGCAAAGTGAAATGTATAAACATTTCTCAAAAAATGTATAGTTTCAAACAGTTACATATATTGAATTAATAAGCATACGTTTCAATACTTATTTGAAATATTACAAAATGGCTTGCGAAAACAGAGGGAAGTGAGACGTATTTGTAGGCAGAAAAAGGAAAGAGACTGAAATGCGTGAGTATGAAGAGCTTGACAAGCTGACCAACAGGGGTAATGCTCGAAACTTCTACGAAAAGATACGGCGGCTAACAAAAGGTTTCAAGATCGGAGCATACTCTTTTAGAACCCCCAAAGGTGATCTAGCGACCGATGCCCAAAGCATACTAAAATTATGAAGGGAACACTTCTCCAGCCTGCTGATTCCCCAATCGACGACGAGGGAGCAGACGTTTCATTGGCCGCCCGTGAAGAAGTTCGAATAGCAATTACCCATCTGGATGGCCGATGGATAGCCTGCCGAGCTATTCAAACACGGTGGCGAAACACTGATAAGGAGCATGCATCAGCTTCTTTGTGAAACATGGTCGGACGAAAGCATGCCCAACGATTGGGATTTAGGTGTGCTATGCCCAATCAGGAGCATAAAGGGATACCCCACAATCTGCGCCAACTACCGTAGGAGAAGCCTCCTCAACATCGTGAATGAGGTTCTATCGAGCGTATTGTGTGAAAGATTAAAGCCCACCGTCAACAAACTGATTGGAAGTCATCAGTGTGGCTTTAGAGCTGGCAAATCAACAACCGACCAAATATTCACCATGTGCCAAATCTTGGAAAAGACCTGTGAAAGGAGAATCGACACACACCACCTATTCACCGATTTCAATGCTGCTTTCGACAGCACGAAAAAAGCTTTTCTGTCGCGGTGTCTAAATTAGGTATCCATTCGAAACTAATATGGCTATGTAAACTGACATTGAGCAGCACCAAGGGCGCGTTTAGGATCGGGAAGGACCTCTCCGAGCCGTTCGATACCAAACGAGGTTTCAGACAAGGCGATGCCCTATCGTGCGACTTCTTCAATCTGTTCGAGCTGCAGAACTTAATCGAGCAGGTACAATTTTTTATAAGAGTGTACAGCTGCTGGCGTATGCCGATGATATTGATATCATCGACCTCAACACTCGCGCCGTTAATTCTGCTTTCGCCAGGTTGGACAAGAAAGCAAAGCAAGTGGGTCTGGCAGTGAACGAGGATAAGGCGAAATATCTCCTGTCATCAAACAAATAGTCGTCGCATTCGCGACTTGGCTCTGACGTCACTGTTGACTGTGATAACATTAAAGTTGTAGATAATTTCATCTATTTAGGAACCAGTATTAACACCAACAACAATGTCAGCCTGGAAATCCAACGCAGAATAACTCTTGCCAACAGGTGCTACTTCGGACTGAGTAGGCAATTGAGAAGCAAAGTCCTCTCTTGACGAACAAAAACCGAACTCTTTAAGACGCTCATAATTCCCGTCCTGCTATATGGTGCAGAGGCTTGGACGATGGGAACTGATGAGTCGACGTTTCGAGTTTTCGAGAGAAAAGTTCTGCGAAACATTTATAGTCTTTTGCCGGTTGGCCACGACGAATATCGCATTCGATGGAACGACGAGCTGTATAAGATATACGACGACATTGACATAGTTCAGGGAATTAAAAGACAGCGGCTACGCTGGCTAGGTCATGTTGTCCGGATGGATGAAAACAGTCCAGCTCTGAAAGTATTCGACGCAGTACCCGCCGGGGGAAACAGAGCACTGGAAGAGGAAGACCTCCACTCCGTTGGAAGGATCAATTGGAAAAAGACCTGGCTTCGCTTGGAATATTCAATTGGCGCCATGTAGAGAAAAGAAGAAACGACTGTCGCGCTGTTATTAACTCGGATATAATCGAATAAGCGGTGCCTACGCCAGACAAGAAGAAGAAGTATATTTGTGAACGGCATTATAATTTCCGTGCAACCGCATTTTAATTATAATTGGTATGCAGTGTCCACTCACATATAGAAATGAGTTGCGAAATCTCCTTGGCTTATTTACTATGGAGTGTGGAGATAAAAGATTGCGGTGATTGGTTTATATACAATCACAAGGAGCACAAGTGAAATTTATTGAACGTCTAGAGTTGATGACAGATAGAGAAGTGGTCAACCTCGCATGGTTAGAAACAATTCAGTTATAAAAACTTCGCGAATGCATTTTTATGCATTTTAAATTTGTTCATAGTTTCATTGTTTTAACGGTCAGAACTTGTAAAGAATTTATGGCAGGACTATGTACATAGGCGTTTCTCAGTATATAAATTGAAGAAAAACTTATAGGGTTTAGAAATTTATTCTGTATCAGCTGTCGTGAGGAGTTTCTGTTGTATCAATATCGAAATTTGGTGTGCATACGTAAGAAACCAGGAACTTAAATACTAGACATATTTCTGTTCGCTATATTTGAGAAAACTTTTCTTCACATTGTGGAGAGATCCTCTTGCTCTTGCAAAACCCTTGCATGGTGACCGTATTGCCCGAATTTTAGAATTATCCAATTGGTGCAACGAAACAGCAACAAAACACACGCAGAAAAATATTTTCAATGGCCGTAAAATATGTCAGACCAAAACCCATGTTTATTTTCGTCTACGTTGTCATTTTAAATAAAGACATATTTCGCCGTTAAATTGTTGAGGAAGTAAAGTTTTAAATAGATTTTATAATTTTTAAATACGCCAATTTCAGCTTTTCATAAATAAGTAGATTCTGCAATGGGTGCTCTAAAGGCCTTGCATAATTTGGTGTAGGATTTTTGCATTTTGCTTCATCGTGCAATTTTGCAAAAGCAAGAGTATCCCCCTTCAAACTTAAAAATAAATTATCCCATTGAATGCAATACAGGTCGTTTACGATTTATAACTAATTGGTTCCTTATACTGTATGTGCATCCGCTTTTCGAGTTTTATCGATTCGAAGATAAAACTAGTTTACTCTTGATATGTTAGTTTTCGTTTATTTATTTTATAAGCTATAATATGTGAATTTAAAATTATGTGTATTAGTGATATAAAAGTATTACATTACATTATATATTATCATATTGCTTCATATGAAACTGACATAACAGCGATATTGATACGATTATATATATATATATATATATATATATATATATATATATATATATAGTATATATATAAATTCGAAAATATACTACAATGTCCACTTAGCTCTTTTCATATCAATTCTTTATTGATTTGTTTATCTTTGCTTTCGATGAGGTGTTTGCATTTCTTCCCATCGCCATTGATGATAGAATTTGCTTTTCCAACGCTGTTTGATATCTCTTTTGATTTATTGTACACATGTGTCTCTTTAATTATTGCAATATCTTTCAACACATTCTCACAGGTTCCATATTCAGTGGAAAGGGACTGTGCCTGCTCTGTTGCAATTTCGAGCGGAATATGATAAGTTTGATCTCGTATTTGATCGACTTTTAGCGGATTGCGACAATGTTTATCAATGTTATTTAGAAAGTACTTTTCGGTGCGGGTCATAAAAGGAGTCGTCACTGGTAGAGTGCTGTTACTATCACAATTTCTAACATCTAACTGTCGCGTCGTATATGACAAATGATGATGGTGATTGTGTAAATAGCTATGTTGTCGACGATATAAATGGCTGTGGTGCTGTTGAGTAATATAATCTTTCTGTGGATAAGCATGATATGTCGTCTGCTGATGTTCGTGCAATCTGTACAGAATATTTTAATTAAACCAGCTGATAAAAATGACAGATACTTATGTATATGTATGTATATATGATAGGCACAAATACTGCCTACTTTATTTAAAGTAGATCTCACCGAATATCAGGATGATTTGGAGAATTCATTTGCAGTTTATGCGGTAGGTGGGTTAAATGTAATTCAGTAGCTGCAGCAAAATGTCGATAGCTTTCATGCATATGCTTTGTTAATGTTGGATCTATACTTATTGTTGTGGGATCTTCAGATATGGAAGTCCACATGTTCTGCAAAATAGTTCAGATATTTGAAATTAGGTGTTATTACAATATCTATTATCAATGCTTATATGGGTGGTACAGATACATACACCGCTATTTTAGATGTTCTCCGTTTTTTAATTAATAAATCAAAGCTTATGAACCGTTAATGTTTAGTAAACATATGCATATTTAAAACAAACAAATACATTTTTGAAAAATTCATTCAACGAAAAAGAAGATAAAATTGAAAAGACTGAAAAATAAATATCTGATTGTTTTTTTAATTTAAAGAAATATTGTTTTATTATATTTTTTATCAATTAGTTAATTTTAGTTCTTCATTGAGAAATAATTTTAAAATCATAGCCTAAAACTAAAAATATAAAACCTATCCTTATAGATAGTGAAATATATATATTTTTTAAGAAAATTATAAATAAGAACACGAAAATAAACTCATTGATCCAAGCTGTGGTAGTATATTGCAACCTTTCATATAATCATAATTTTTGGGATGCCTTTGGCTGAATTCAAAACTATCTAATCTGAAAAAGACATAAAAGAAATAGTAAGGAAGAGCTAAGTTCGGGTGTAACCGAACATGTTATACTCTTGCAACTTGCAAGAATTAAAGCCTTAAAATGCAAAACGAATGCAAAACGTTAACCAGAGGATAGGAATCCAAGCAATTATAAATGTATAGCTCAAACACACCAATCAAATAATTAAAAGTAGCTCCCTTACCATTACCAGTAAAGTAAGCCGGGTGTTCGAAAATCCTGAAGCTAGTTATATGGGGTTTCGGTCAAGTTTTCGTTAATTTTTATCCGTTTTAGGCACAGAAATACTCTGTTGTGAGAATAACACGCTGTCTCATTTTCTTTGATATCACTCGAATATTGGCCAATATATGCGGAAGGAAGTCATCCGGAAGTTCGAAAATCTTTATTTTTGGTAAATTGGGACTCAGTATTGAACATAGAGATACTATTATCAGGAGAGCATTGTCCCTGAATTTTAATTATATTTCTCACACATCTCGGTACATAGAGGCTTAAGCAGTTTTTGGTTATGCCATGTCCATTTATTCAAAATTTTATTATATTGTCTCAATTTTTATTCAAGTAACAGCTTTCACGGACGGACGGGTAGACAGAGAGTCACATGGATTTGAAGTCGTCTAGTCATCCTGATCACCTATATATATATATATAGTCCTATATCTAATTCGATTAGTTTTAAATGATGCATACAACCGTTAGGTGAACAAAACTATTATACTCTGTAACAACAGGTTGCAAGAGTATAAAAATGAGATACATATATGGGTAGATCGAAAATCCTTTTGAGACTATTTTCATATTTTTGTTTTCATCAAATATTTACAGACGTAAATTCATATCATTTTCTAATCAATAACAGTTTCCATAAAACTTTCATTTTGTTTTGAAAGCTTTTGTGAGGTGTTTTATTTAAAAAAGTTCAGTTGATCAAAATTTATGGTTCTTAAATAATTTTATTCAAACGATGAAATCCATAATTTTTCTATCAAATGGGCTTGTTAATCTTTTTCTTGCGTTCTGTAAATGCAATATAGATAAATTTTGTTTTAAATAATCAGTCTCATCGTAAACTTCGATTGAATAAATCATTCCCATGTATTATTACTTTCACGCGAACAAAAATTCATATCGCGAATTTAGTGTGAAGTGTTCGAATTTCAGTTATGTTATTGTGATTTTCGGCAAGCTATCACATATGATTTACCGTGCGATTCTGTACTGTGATACAGTCTCAAGTCTCTAAATTTGAGATTTTGAGTTAGACAAAATTTTTGGGACTTGAGGCGATTTTGCTGTTCTGTAAGTGGCAGTCACAAAATCTATTACATTTCATTATTCAGAGAAGTGTTTAAACTTGAATGAAAATAAATACGTCGATAACAAATATTAAATTTTCTATGACATAGCCAAAAAACATAATTATCAACAAAAATAAAAATATATGTGGACTTTGTTTCATAATATTTAGGAAATTTATGTAAAATTTTAACCTTTCCGTGTTTGAGTTGGTTACAAAATATAAAAAAAACGACAATCGATTAATATCTATGATGATCTCTATTCAGTATATTCAAAATGGCAGACAAGAGTTCTTTTTGGTTGTGTGACCTGCTAACTTCTAGGTCTCAAATTTGAGGCAATATTTTGAGACTAACGCTAGAGACTGTTTAGTGCATAGTAACTAGTTAAAAATTGAGATTTTACCTCAAAATGTCTCAAATAGAGACTAGAGACTGGTTACAGAATCCCACTATTAGTATTGATTTAGTGGCATTGAAAAAACCTTGTAAACTTATAAAGCCAATTATGCGACTGTTTTAACTTAAACAAGGTTTTTATTTTTAATTATATATCGCAAATATTTTTTGATTGAGTTAGTATTACCTACATAAATTATGCAGATAACAATTTTCGAATGTATTGGTATATTTTAAGGAATAAAGGATAAACAAAAATTGAATGTACTCACACTGGCTATCAACCTGAAAGTCAATGGTTCTCTTTTTTCATTCTGAAATCGATTTCGAATGTTTGCTATTAGAATAATCACGTAACGTTATTCAAAATACATACATACACTTTCTCGTTGTTTTATTTTTTTAAACTCTTTCCTTTATCACGATTTTCAGCCTCACTGCTGGCCAAAAACGTCAAATGAATTTTGTTAATAGGCCTTAGTTCATATAAAAATGTTTTTAAAATCAAATAAATGGTTACAAAAGTAAGCTAAAATTTTATTGAAATTTGTTCCCAACTAACAATTTTGTGAAAGAATTGCATGGATTCGGTTAAAAAAAAAATTCATTCAATTCCCATGTGCACTTTACGATAAGAAAAATACAAATTTGTGAATTTTTCCATGGGGAATATCATTCACGCGAAGTTTTCGATAAGGCTGAATGTGATTGCTGAACGGTAGTAACTCCAATGGCACCAAACGATTACTGTCTGTGCCTGTCTATGGCGAATGATTTTGGTGAAAAATTGGTCTCAAGACAAGCTTGTGAAAATCGATCTTCCCACTGTTTGAAAGTGAATGAGAAGGGTTTTATAAGAGTGGCATTATGAAATTACCTTCAAAATAGCAACAAATATATATTTAACTTATTGAAAAACAGTACATACATATTTTAGTCGGATCAGACTCGCTATGCTAATTAAAACATTCAATTTGTAGAAGAAATAATGGATTTCTTTTTACCGGACCTATGAATATATTTCTGGATTATGATACAATATATGTATGTACATATATCTGCATATGTTTAAAGAAATTACGTACCTGTAAATTAGTTAAATAATCGTGTTTGCCATAAGGTGGTGAAGTCAACCGAGAATCGTGGATTGCGTTCCTGTATGCATATTTGTTTGAAACAATGTCAGTTATCTTTATTAATTGACATTTTGGTTTCAAAATGCCGTTAAAGTGTTATTATTTAATGTTAAGTTTTTAAAGTATGTTGCTGTAACATTTATAAAAAAAAGACTTTTGTTAAAAAAGTTGATAGAAGGCAAAAATCACTAATTAGGAAAAAGAGAGCAAGCCAGAACGTTGACAAAAAATAACATATGAATATTTCTTATAAAAGCGAAAATAAATCACTTCACATATTTTGTATTAGAGAGTTAAGATACAGAACAAACACAAATGGTTTGAAAATAGCATATATTTTTCTATTTACGAATATAAATAAATTAAAACATGTTTTTAAGAATTAAGTAAATTAAAGATACCTACCGTATTACAGAAAAAATGTATTGATTTACTTGTTTTAATGGAATCTATATGTTACATCCATGTTTACATATTATTCAGTGTAAAGAATGTAAGAACGTCGGATCATTTTAAAAAATGCAATCGAAAAAATCCAATTATTTTTAAGCTTAATCTCTTCTAAAAGGAACTAAAACTATAAATATTATCTTTGATTTCGAAGTGGTTCAAAAATATTCAGGTAATAGACAAGCGCGTCGGACACGTGTTAGTCGCTTATTAAAACTTTGAGGAGCGTTTTCTGAAAGCAATGTTTTTACATTTGGTGAGCATGATTGCGAAAATACATCTCACCTAGCAATCTGATTCAACTTTCTATTTGGTAGAGTACAAGGTTGGTTCCAAAGTAAACAGGACTTAAAAAAAAACAGAACAAATCGCTTTTTTGGCAAAATCAATTCATTTTATTCAAAATAGACTCCTTCTGCTTCAATACAGCTTTTTGCACGGTCCAAAAGCATGTCGAAGCTCGTTGGCGGGTATGGCGGCCAGTTTGCCGGTGTAAGCCTTTTGAACGGCTTTTACATCTGCATAACGCTTTTCTTGGGCAAATGCATTTTTCCGAAAAGGAAGAAGCCGCACGGTGCCATATCAGGTGAATACAGGGAGTGGATAGTGACTAAAATGTGATTTTTGGTCAAATAATTGGTCATAATGATGTCCTTCGAATGTTGGATTCTCAGCAATTTTTGGTCGTCAGTCAATTTGTGTAGAAGAAACCGTGCACACACCTTTCTTAAGCCCAATTGTTCGGTCAAAATGCGATAACGCGATGTTTTGGAGATGTTCAATTCCACTTCCAAGAATTTCAATGAAGATTTCGGCTGATTTTAGATGAATTCACGCATAGTTTTGATGGAATTTCCAGCGATCGCGGATTTTGATTGGCCCACATGATGATGGTCATTTGTATTCTTATGACACTTTGAAAACGTTGAAACCACTCGTGCACTCCGCTAAGGGATAGGCAATCATCGCCATAAACTTGTTTCAAAGTCCTGTTTACTTCGGAACGCACATTGTATAAAAACCTGTTCTATGTGAAACAAAGATATTGATAATTATTTTGATTTCTGAAATTTTATATGTAAAAAATGACAAATTTGACACTTAAAATCGTTTTAAAAGTTCAAACATTGGAAAAAATTTTAGTTTTAAAATTTTATTGGCGTTCTAAGGTTCACATAGAGCCAAAAAGTATAAAAATTAAAGAGATATTTATATTCACAGTTACAGATAACAATTACAGACTTTGCAAGCCAATGGACGTTATCAGCTGTGGCAAGTTCCACTGAAAGAACTATTCCACTAAAGAAACATTAAAATATGCACTAAAATACTACTTTTGATCGAATTTTCTTCAGTGTTTTTATTCTAAAAATTCAAAAAAATCGGCTTTTTCTGGCTTCTAAATGATCCAACCTTCTTAATTTAGTCAAATTGTAACTTTGTTTGCAAAATAATGTATGAAAAATCTATTAAGGGGTTAGGAACTGTCAGAGTTTTGTCTTTCATCCGACAAATACTTTTCAAATTATTCTATAATTAGCAAGGGTTCTCGGCCGCTCTAAAACTTTTGCGAGCAGGTGGCTAGTAGTGGCTGTAAGTGACCGGCGAAGCGACGTGTAAAACATCAAAAGCGGGTTTTACAATGCTGTAGGTTTCAATGAAATTTATTCAGCTTTTTAAAAACTTGTACTTGAGAAGAATTGGTTTTTAATTTTCAGTTTTTTTGAATAATTACATTTGGAGTTTTCCTAAGGTCTGGAAAAAGTTTTAGAAACCAAAAAACTTTGATCAAGTATAAGATTATCTCTTAATAAAACTATTTTTTCCTACTGATTTTGGATGAATCTCTATGGGTTACATATTGTTACTGCAAGGGGCTTGGGCGGGAACAGGATCAACACAAATACCCATTACTTTTAACTCCCTAAGGGCTTAGTAAAAGGACCCTTTAGCAAAAGAGAATAAAATAAAAAGCTAAATTTTAATTTGTTCAAGCATTTAAAATTTGTGGCTAACAACTCTTCCTTTCAGATAATTGCGCAGTTCATTTCTCGGACCCCCCTACCTTTTTTCCAGTTTAGTAGTAAAAATCTTAATGTGGCGAATTTCGATTAAACCTAATCATTAATTGTGCTTTCGCAATGAAGCTTTATACAATGTAATGAATATTGATAACCATCCATTTCCCATGTATTTTCAATGGTAAACATAGGAGGAACAAGATTTTGGGATAACTTTAATTTTAATCAGTTTTTCAAAACTTCCTTTATAATTATTACAAAACCCTTGTCCAGAACTTTTCTATATTTACGTACTATAGATATGTGGCGAGAATGTTGTGGGTGAAAGTGAAGTCGGTTCCATAAAGAGTAAACTGTTTACATTAGCGAATTCAGTTCCTTACTTGCTATAAAAATATGCAAAATATTAATGATTGTGTACTAAGAAAATTTTAGTTGCATAGTTTACAATAAATAAGTAGATAACTTTGATGAGTGCTTGGGTGTTGGAAGTTTTAAATTTAATATATATTTATTGGCAAACATTTTATGTAACTGCAATCTGGTCGCAACTGCTAAGATGATAAATAGGAGAGTTCAGCAATGGTTCCAATTCAGGGCACCTAGGTATCATGAATACTTTGGATAAAATCAAATAAAGTTTCTATTGGGTTGATTGCAGAGAATCAGTAACAGACTGAATTAATAATGAACGCTTTTGCGGAAAGGTCTAAAGTCTAGACTATGAGATAGTACTATGCTGATCGTTCGAATATTCTATTCCAATACTTTATCTTATTTAGGTAACGCTGCGGGAAAAATGCTGAATATCTATCGAGCTTATAACTATAAATAGTTAAGTCTGCCTGATTGTTTGTCTTTGGCTTAAACGAAAACGAAAGAGATTCTTCCATTGCGATTTTTTTTATGTAGTAATTGGAAGTTCTGTTAACTAGTTTTGACTTACATTTTACCCTTGGAGTCTGATTTATACATTAATGAAGTAGCACGGTAACGTAAATCTTCTAGGTTTAGTTTTTACTTGTTTTTTATTAAGACCTAAGGATGGTTAAATTATTCAGTACTTTATTCTACTATTTATTGATTTAATCTAAAATTATTAAATTAAGATTGTTTAATGATCTTGCATTAACATGCCTCGAAACGAGTGATGGATTTTATGACAATCTTAAGCACAACAGAAATGAATTTAGGTGTTATGTTTTTTTTTAACTTATTTTAATTTCAAATTCTGAACTACCTCATACAAAGAATTATATGTGCATCATGTATTTTCTTGATTAAAAAAGTACAAAAGCTGATATCGAAATTTTGGGTATGTAATAAAGCTACAGATAAAGTTTACAAAATAAAAACGTAAAGTGGTAACAAATTTCAAATATATGTAATAAAAAAGTTAAATCAAAAATAGTCTTAGTACTAAATATTTATATGTGCATATTTGGTTTTTATTTTTTTGATATTATTAATGACTAGCTGACTCCGCAGCCGTTGTCCTGCGTGAAATTATGTATTTTGAAATGAAAAGAAAGTTAAATTTATCATTTAATTTTTTTTTTGTCAATGTAACCCAGCTTTATAAACAACATTTTTTGGTTTCTGTTCCGGTGTACAGAAAAGATGGTTTTCCAACTCGTGAGCACGCCATGTATATCTGGCCGTGTGAAAAACATAGCATTTCAAAATTTATGCCTCACACTAAGCGACTATCTTTAGGTCCTGTTGATTGTCATCTTAAATGCAATTTTCACTGTAAACGGAATACGTTTGAACTGAAATGGGAAATCGTTAGAACTCAAAGGAACTCGTAGAATCAAGCATACTCCCCCTTGTATTCGATAGGTGCATCGCAATCAGTCGGGTTCCATTACACAGTTTCGGCGCATGAAGATTGCGAAACATAATAACGACAGATCCAACTTTAAGACGCAAATGATGCGATGGCATACCAAGCCTCTGTCAAGACGATCGATCAATTTGTATGAGCGCAAGTCTCTCGGAATTTGACTTTGAATCTTCCAGTTTAAGTCAACAACATCAGTATTTTTGGCAGCTAACATTGCGCGTGCACTTAAGAAATCGTAGTTACGATAATTTGGACAATGTTCGAACATTTGCGATGAATTCATCTTTCGTGAATTGATAAAGGGAAGATGGAATTGAATCGAACCAACGGAAGTATCAACCGAAATTGTACCATTTCCAATTTTTAGCGAAGACGATGTAAAATATCTTTGGCAATGTCGATGTTTATATCGAAAAGTATGCGAACTTCATTTTCATTCCAGTGAAAATAAAATTGTAATTGCTGGCTTACTCCTATAAAACTTGCACACATTGAACCATTTACAGTAAGCAATGACTAAAATAAAGTTGAACCGCGTACATTAATCAATAGCAACCGGAGGTAGAAACAATCGTCGATTTTCGGGTGGTTTCTGCGTAACTATTTCTTCGACGATGCATTCCATGCATAATATCAAGGTATTTTCGATTAGAGCAATGTTCTCACAAACGGTTCACTGACGAAAGTTGAGAAAAAACTCGTCAATGTTAATATTGTTGCCGCCGATGAATCCTCTGGCTATACTGTATTCTCTGGGTTGAAATACGCTCTTTGGCCATTCTCCAAATTAACTGCGAGGTGCACAAAAGTCAGAAAACGTTCATGAATTGCAAAAGTAAATATCCTGCAAAGCGCTTTATTGCAGTTAACTTATCAACCGTACCATTCAAGACCAATTATCGCCATGTTGCTTCCTTTGGTGACGTACTTTCAAACGTATTTTATCGATTTCAGCAAACTGCATTACTATACACTGATATGAGTTTGTGAATATGAAATAGACAACAATGGTGAATATAGTATGATCCATGTGTTGTCAACTTCGATATTCACTCTTCTAAGTTGAATGCTGAATGTTCGGTTATCTGGTGAGCGACGCCGATAGAATTGATATCCATCATTTCCAATTTGTGTTTCCGAAAGAGAAGCACATGGATAGTGTTTCGTGCATTTATTGTCAGACATACAAACCGAAAAGGGATTGTAGTGTCCGCAAGTTCCATGCACCATATTGTTTTTCACCACTTCATATAATACTGGATCTTTCTTTACATCAGGAATTTCCGGAGAAATGATTTCATCAATTTTATCTGGTGTAACCATCATCCAAAGAAGAATGTGTGCGTGCGTAAAACCTCTATTTTGCCACTCAACAGAGTACATCTAGCATCCAACAGCACCACATATACTACGTTGCTTCAAGATAAAGTCAAACAAACATCATGACGATCGCTTGCTGGGTGACCGCGATCCATAATTCCGCACGTATGCCACCGCATCTTGGGAGTACTTCTTGCCTTGCCTTGCCTTGGGCTGCCACACTTGGATGGCAAAAAGAACACCGACCGATATTAGGTCAACCTCTTGATGGCTTCGTAACAAATTTCAATCTGCAATTGACTTCTTTGTGTGAAACACACGTAAAGTTTTCACTGAATAATTTTTCTTTTGAGCAGCCGGAATAAAAAAGCAAGCGACCGAAATTGAACTATTCAAATAATTTACAAATCAAAATATTGAACAACAAAACAAACAAAAATTGAAAAAAAAAATGTATGGAAAAAAGTTACTTTTTGGAATTATCCAATTTTCCAACTTTTCATGAAAAGTATAAGATATTTTTATTTTTAAACCTTCTTTGATTCACAACGAACAACCTCTGAAAATTTCATCAATATTGGTTCAGCCGTTCTCTTAGCGTTACTAACGAACAAACATTTATTCGTTTGTATGAGAAAAAGAAAAGGACTGTTTTTAGGGGTTTTCCGGCAATTATTCGAATTTATCTCTCCGTAAAAACAATCCTTGAACCTCAACGATTACAATTTTAAAAAAGAATTATCAAATTTGGTTCAGTCGTATGCAAGTTATGAGCGTACATACAGTTTGGCGATTCATTTTTATTTATGTATATAGATATAGATTAAGTATTTATTGCACATATTGAGTTTTCATTGTTTTTAGTATGTATTCTGCTATTCGGGGCCGAGACAAATCCAACGAATCAATAACCATGGAAATTGGTTCAGCAGATCTCGAGTTATAAGTGTTCGAACAAACCCGTCTTTGTTTTATATATGTAGATTATGCATATATGATATTAATAGTCAATATTATTCAGTATTACGGATTGAAATCGGGATGGAATCTAATTCAACAAAAAATTAAAGTTGGCTGGGTCAATAGTGACCCATTCTTGGTCCATTGCCTTTTTAAGGTCCTTGCTTTCTCGAACTGTATACCGTTCTTGAACACTTTGTCAGAGACGATAGCCCAGAGTATCTCAATCGAATTTAGTTCAGGACTTAAGGCGGACTAGTCCAATACAGGTATTTTTTGCCCTGTAAAGAAGGATTTGGTGACCTAAACTGTGTATATTGAAGCATTGTCCTACTGAAAAATCCTGTCGTCATTAAATAAATTGCCACCAAATTCTGTTAACTCACTCTCCAGGAGACCCACATACATTTGAGTATTCATTAGGGTAGAGATATAGCACATATATGGCTTTCCTTTATAGCAGAACGCAGCCCATACCATCCCACTGCTACCGCCGAACCCATGCTTAAAACAGGATCGCCGATCCGGGCGCATATCTCTCCAATATCTTTTACAACTGTCAGAGCCATCTAGATTGAACTTCTTTTCACTTCCGAAAATGCTATTAGCAGCAGTTTCGCGCTGATGTGCTCATATAATTATTTACTACGCAGCACCGAAACCTCACGCAGATTTTGAAAGCAACGGTACAACGAATGAGAGGAGAAATCAAAAGTTTTGATCAATTCACAACAACAGCATATCACCAAAGAATTGCTCAATTTCAGAAACGGGATAGTTTTTCATATATGGCGAAAAAACAAGGAACCTAGTTATGTACATATAATTATTTGCATGAGACAGTTAACTGATAATTTAACCGATTTTAAAGCCAGAAGACACGACACACTATTATGAAAGAAAGTCTATCTCTGAATTTCATTCACATACCTCACATATTGACCGGTATATTATATATGCAATAAAGTCAAACCATAATTGTAAAATCCATATAACAGGTTCATGAAGGTTAGGGGACATTGTTGTACGGTGTTTGATTTCTATACGGTAAAGTGCAAGATCCTGATGAGATGGATAAAGTTGTATAAAATGTGTAAGAAAGCGTGATATTCATCTGATTTAATACTGCATAAAAAGAGGAGGTTCTACAGGGACTTGCTATCGACGAGCTTGTTTCACTGAAAAATATATGTAAGTACATTAAATCAATTAGATGGACGGATCACGCCCACTTTTAAAAAATGTAAGCCCCAGATCTCATTTCAACTTCGATGTTCTACACCAAATTACAGTTTTGTATTTTGATCTTTTTGTATCTTTGATTACTTTTAGGGCTTTTTAGGTTTTCGATTAATGACACTGGTGTGGTAAAAGTCCATTTTTTTTCATCGGCAATACCAACCTTCCTAAAGTATCAAGGCATAAGTGCACCAAGTTTCATTGAGATATCTTAACTTTTACTTAAAATATCTATTGCATGAATATTCAGACGGTCTGACAGCCATTCGGAATGCAACTTTTTTTTTTCATCTTGAGCAATTAAATATTATATATAGTACATATGTATACCCTATTGATAGAAGTAAAGTAGCACTAAAATCAAAAATTAGTACTGGCCCGAGGAAACGTAGGAGCTTCTATAAAATGAATATGTATATACTTATGTAAGTGATTACCGGAACGAGCTGAGTCGATTTAGCCATCTCGCGAACTAGTCGCTGGGTTTTTGAGAAATCGATCTACTTCACGCCCTTTGCGTATAGCATATAGCTGCCATACAAACTGACTGGCCAAAGTTACGTTCTTGTAAGGAATTTTTTATTCGTGCAATAGCATTCTAAGTGCAACTAAAGTTAACGTTTCTTTTTGTGTTGGCTATATTTTGTTCATTAAGCTTTACATAACAATACTGATATTTATAGATGTGTACAATATACACTGCGCATGCATACACTTACCTTTTAATGTACACCTTACATATGTACACATATACATACAGTTATGCCAATATATATATGTTATATATGTACTTATTCCCGTAAGTATTTGTGTATACATGTATGTACATGGCTCATTAGAACTGGATGAAATAAATGATATGAACTATCGAGCATGAAAGTGTTTGGTTTTTATTGTTTTATTTGATTAATACTCTTACTGCGGTTGAAAGTTGCAAGAGAAAATTCCGTCGGTACCGTTATCACCAACACCTACGGCAACATCATTTAAATTATTTACAGCATCAACAGTAACGACACCGACATCACCATAGATACTGGCACCGATACGATTGCTTCCAATTATGCCATCGCCACTGTTGTTCACCGCAATTATGGCATCAATATCGACAGCGGCGACGCCATCACTGACGATGTTGATACCACTAGCACTAGCGACTTTGTTGCCAGTCGTTGCAAGCATACTTAAATTTTCAAATGTGTTAATACCAATTAAAGTATTGTTAATGCAAAGTAGATTACTATCGTTGGCTATTTTATAATTTTTATGAGAATCAAATTTCGCTATTTTTTTATTGCTACAAAAATCGCTTATATGCCTTTGGCTACCTTCGCAGATATCAATGCCGTCATGATCGCCATTATGAATATCCATATTACTGTGGTCGTTGTTTTTGTTGCTGTTATTATTATTATTTCTACTCTTATTTTTAATACCGTTGCTACTGTTGTTATTAGAGTAAATATCAATTGCAGCTGCCATTACTGGAGTAGCAGCATCCGTTTCAGCATGATAACCTCGAACGCTGCGACCGACACTATCACAATCTACATTGATGTAGTGGCCAGCCACCTGACTACCACCGAAACTGTGCACATTGCGCTGTTTCTGCTTTTGTTGCCTATTAAATAATTGTTGTGAATCACTGTTGCCACTTGCTTCTCGGCTAGTGCTGTTGCCGACAGTAGCATTAACGGACGTTTGCGAATTGGTCTTAGGCGATGACGACGGTTCATATTTGCGCGGACGGCCGCGCGATAAATGGCGTCGTTTCACGAATTCATTGTCGTCTACCATCCAAAAGGAGCCAAAGTCATCTTCATAGCGCACAAAGCATTTATGCAGCGACAGATTCGTGCGTATGGCATTCTGGAATATATTCATTTATTGAATATAATAAAAGTGCGTTTATATTTATATATGGCGTGTTTGAATTTTTTAAAGTGTGTTACAGATATTTTTAAAATTTCAGTAAACAATTAAATTTTGTAATAACAAATTGGTGATGATGCCGCGGACGTGTGTTTTATTATTAACCATTTTTTGTTTGCAAATAATTTAAACATTTGGTGATGTAGAAATAAAAAGAAATAAGAAATTTTCACGTTAGCCATAATGTTAATAGTATACTCGTAAAGGTAACAGTTTAAGTATATACCAAGATATTTTGAAATATATTAATTATAAATTATGTGTATCTGTTTAATACGTATCTAAACTATTTAGTATTAAGAAAAAAGTTTTATTTTGCCTAAGTAAATAAAAACTATATACATTAATTTGAAAAGTAGATATATTAAGAATTTGACGCACAAATATTTATTTAAATATTCAATTAAGTAAATAATTGTTTTTTGATATTAATAAAAAATTGTTTTTATTAAAACGGAAGTTGTTATTTTATTGTTTATTTCCAGTAAGGAAAGTATCTATGTATATGCGAGATAGCATGCTCAAATTGTAAGAAAATTTTAAAAAAGTTGAATTATATTTTTAACAAATTTATAATAGAATAATATTAGTAGTATCGTATGTTATTATACACATACATTTTATTTCTACATAAAGTAAAGTTTGTAAAGGGCATACATATATATATGTAGTTAACACATTTCATTTCGTCTCGAGGAAATGTAGAACCCAAATTAAAACAAATAAAATATCGCATATCAAAATAACAGAATAAAACGAGTATTTTTATTTTTATTATTTATTATTATTAAAATTATATGAAAAAGTTTTTGAATATGTTTGTTATGAAATAGAAAAATTATGCAAGGTTAATAATATAAAGAACTTTTTTATTATATAGTATATTATTAATGATATCTTTACTCATATACACGCTTACACTCAAGACCTTATTTACCCTACCGAACAAACTTGTAGTTTCAGTGGCAAAATAATGCCACAGCATATGTAGGATGTCTATTATACTTCGGGATTTTGAAATCCTGGTTTTGCACTCTGATAACTTATAACTTTATAGTTTGACATTTCTGATGGTATACATACCCAGAACGGTTCGAAAAATATTTAATATATATTTTAAAATATTCGTCTTAGTAAGAAAATTTATAAAAATCTCGAAAAATTTGATGCGATTATTTTTTACAACTTTTGACGTGGATTAACTCAACAACAAGGAACATATAAAAACAAGTAAGGAAGGGCTAAGTTCAGCAACCGAACATTTCAAACTCTTGAAACTTACAAGAATCAAAGCCAGGAAAATGCTTTATGGTGTAAAATGTCAACCTGAGGATCGAAATCAATTTTATATAAACATATACTATATACATACACTCATCTTATACTGACAAACGTATAAGGTTTGTTAGAAAATCGAAAACCATTATCTGTAGTATATAAAAGTTGGGGTAGTATCGACAAGATTTTATCTATTTTACCCAATACTACATACTATTATGTGTATACATAAGTCAAGTTTTCCCTCAAATTTATCTATTTTAGGCACAAAGATACACTGTTCTGAATAAAACACGCTAGCGCAGTTTAATTCAGATATCTCACATATTGGTCGAAATATGCAGTACAAAGTCACCCGAAAGTTCGATTATCTGTATATCAAGTATATGGGGGACATACAGGCATACCATAAGAATCATGTCTTAATTACATTATGTATCACACATTGAGCGACGTTTTTGAACAAAGGTAAACTATAGGTACCGTAGTAAAAATATTCGTTACTTAAGATCTTGAACAGTTTGGATGTAAACAATGTTTGGTCGTAAGGTAGCATACTATACACTAAAGGCATTATTCGTGCAAAGTTTAATCCCGTTATATTAATTGCTTCTTGACTTGTGTACTGGAAAAAATTAAGTATCAAGTAGAATTTAATACTGTGCTACTCGTATATGGGAAGTAGGCTTGGTTATTGCCCGATTTCACTCATTTTCACAACATGACACAAAAATATAAAAATAATGTCACATACCAAATTTTATCTAAAAGATCTTGTAATATTCGTGTTGGGCGAATTTCGTTGTTGTAGCTTTAGTGGCTTAGGAGATACATACATTATCCTTTTTAGAGGGCGAGATCTCGGCCACTTCTTAACATTTTTTGCCCGCAGGAGCCCCTGGCTGCTACGATCCCCTGTGCAAAATTACAGTTTTATATCTTAATTTACTGCTTAGCTATGGCACTTTATCGGTTTTCGGTTAGTGGCGATTTGTGGGCGTGGCAATGGTCCGATTACGCCCATCTACGAACTCGATTTTTTTTCTACTAAGAAAGCTGCATACCAAGTTTCATCAATTTATCATAGTTTTTACTCAAGTTACAGCTTGCACGGACAGAAGAACGGATTTTAACTTTTCACGTTACCATGATTATTTGAATATATGTATATAACTCTATATCTCTCTCGACTAGTTTTAGATGATACGTACAACCGTTAGTTGAACAAAACTATAATACACTGTATCAACTGGTAGCAAGAGTATAAAAATTGTTAAGGCTGGATCCCACATATACTTTCTATTTGTCGATCGCTAAAAAGGTTCGAGTCGATTGGCCGAGAGAAACATTAAAAAATTCCAGCGGGATAATGGTTCACCGCTTATATTTTTCCTGGAAGCATTGCTTCGAAGACAACTCTATGTAAAATTCTTTGATACCTGGTAATGCATAAATGTAAGCTACACAGATAAATTCTACTGCGTTCATATTTTCATGCACTTATGAAAATATGTACATAAAATATGTTATATGTAAATTGAAGGATGGAGTCCTGTGTAGAAGTTCACGCAAGTGAAGAAAGTTCTCTGATCGCTATTCACTTGGGAGTGGCCAGAAACGATTCATTTACATATGACTCAAGCAGCTCACGGCTTCCGGTCTTTGACCAAGTATCCTCTGGGTAGCCTAAGAACATCCGTTTGAAGGCGAGCTAAAGTGAGAAGGCGAAATATTCCGTAATTAGGGTTGTGCGCTGGGTTTGGGACCCGCCACGTAAAGACCACCCAAATGAAAGGAAACAACAAGGCTTCGTATGAGTGACCGCCCTTTTGATGACGACCATGGCAAACGAATTAAGGACTATGATTTGAGGGCATGCACCTGGTCCCTTGATTAGTAAGGTGGCGCTGCCCAGCTGGTTGATGTCCTCGTGAAAGTAAAGGCTGACATCACTGCCGTCCAAGAAATGCGATGGACGGGACAAGGACAGAGACAAGTAGGTCCTTGTGGCATTTACTACAGTGGCCAAATAAAGGAGCGCACGTTTGGTGTTGGATTCGTGGTGGGAGAGAGACTCCGTCGCCGAGTATTATCATTCACTCCTGTGAATGAACGTCTAGCCACAACCCGCATCAAAGCGAGGTTCTTCAACATATCGCTGATTTGATCCCACGCCCCGACGGAAGAGAAGGACGGTGTGACCAAAGACGCCTTTTATGAGTGCTTGGAGCGCACTTATGAGAGATGTCCCCGCCACGATATCAAACTCGTGCTTGGCGACTTTAACGCCAGGGTGGGCAAAGAAGGTATCTTTGGCACTACGGTCGGTAAATTCAGCCTCCACGAGGAAACAGCCCCAAATGGGTTGAGGCTGATCGACTTCACCGGGGCCCGAAATATGGTTATCTGTAGTACTAGATTCCAGCATAAGAAGATTCATCAAGCTACCTGGCTGTCTCCGGCTCGAAGAACCACCAACCAGATCGATCATGTTGTGATAGACGGAAGACACGTCTCCAGTGTTTTAGATATGCGTGCGCTCCGAGGTCCTAACATCGACTCGGACCCTTACCTTGTTGTAGCCAAGATTCGCACCCGCCTCTGTGCAGCAAAAAACGCACGCCAACAAACACAAGGAAGGTTCGACGTCGAGAAGCTGCAATCACAACAGACAGCCGAACGATTTTCTACTCGGCTTGCACTCCTGCTCTCTGAGAGAACACGTCAACAACTCGGTATAAGGGAACTGTGGAACGGCATTTCAAACTCCTTACGTACAGCTGCAACCGAAACCATTGGTTTTCGGAAAGTGCAAAAGAACAGATGGTACGACGAGGAGTGCAGCGGAGATCAAACAGGCTGCCTATTTCGCAACGCTACGATCGACCACAACACGTGCGGGATGGTGTAGATTCCGAGAGTTGAAGAGGGAAGCGAGACGCATTTGCAGAAAGAAAAAGAAAGAGGCCGAAATGCGTGAGTATAAAGAGCTTAATAAGCTGGCCGACAGGGGTAATGCTCGAAAATTCTACGAAAAAATGAGGCGGCTTATAGAAGGTTTCAAGATCGGAGCATACTCTTGTAGAACCCCCAAAGGTTATCTAGTCACCGATGCCCAGAGCATACTTAAGTTATGGAGGGAACACTTCTCCAGCCTTCTGAATGGCAGTGAATGGACAAGTAGAACCTGATTCTGACGATGGAGCAGACGTTCCATTGCCCGGCCTTGAAGAAGTTCCAATAGCAATTACCCGCAGCATGCATCATCTTCTTTGTAAAATATGGTCGGACGAAAGTATGCGGAACTATTGGAATTTAAGTGTGCTCCGCCTGATTCACAAAAAGGGAAACCCCACAATCTGTGCCAACTACCGTGGGATAAGCCTCCTCAACATCGCGTATAAAGTTCTTTCGAGCGTATTGTGTGAAAGATTAAAGACCTCCGTCAACAAACTGATTGAACCTCATCAGTGTGGTTTTAGCCCTGGAAAATCAACAACCGACCAGATATTCACCATGCGCCAAATTTTGGAAAATACCCGTGAAAGGAGAATCGACACGCACCACCTATTCGTCGATTTCAAAGCTGCTTTCGACAGCACGAAAAAGTGCTGCCTTTATGCCGCGATGTCTGAATTTGGTATCCCCGCAAAACTAACACGGCTGTGTAAACTAACGTTGAGCAGCACCAAAAGCTCCGTCAGGATCGGCAAGGACCTCTCTGAGCCGTTCGATACCAAACGAGGTTTCAGACAAGGCGACTCAATATCATGCGACTTCTTCAATCTGCTGCTGGAGAAAATTATTCGAGCTGCAGAACTTAATCGAACAGGTACAATCTTTTATAAGAGTGTACAGCTGCTGACGTATATTTATATCATCGGCCTCAACACTCGCGCCGTTAGTTCTGCTTTCCCCAGACTGAACAAGGAAGCAACGCAAATGGGTCTAGCTGTGAACGAGGGCAAGACGAAATATCTCCTGTCATCAAACAAACAGTCGTCGCATTCGCGACTAGGCTCTCACGTCAGTCATAACTTTGAAGTTGAAGATAATTTCGTCAATTAAGGAACTAGCATTAACACCACCAACAATGTCAGCCTGGAAATATAACGCAGGATTACTCTTGCCGACAGCCAAACTCTATAGGTCGCTCATAATTGCCGTCCTGCTATATGAAGCAGAGGCTGATGACTCGACGTTGCGAGTCTTCGAGAGAAAGGTTCTGCGAAAGATTTATGGTCCTTTGAGCATTGGCCACGGCGAATATCACATTCGATGGAACGATGAGCTGTACGAGATATACGACGACATTGACATAGTTCAGGGAATTAAAAGACAGCGGCTACGCTGGCTAGGTCATGTTGTCCGGATGGATGAAAACACTCCAGCTCTGAAAGTATTCGACGCAGTACCCGCCACGGGAAGCTGAAAAAGAGGAAGACCTCCACTCCGTTGAAAGGACCAAGTAGAGAAGGACCTGGCTTCGCTTGAAATATCCAATTGGCGCCTCGTAGCGAAGAGAAGAAATGACTGTCGCGCTGTTGTTGACTCGGCTATAATCGCGTAAACGGTGTCTACGCCATTAAAGAAGAAGAAGAATATGTAAACAACAAATACAAGGTGATGCAATATTATTTGTAAGTAAATATTTGCGCAATTTCGTCAAGTTTTTGTTTATTAGTTTTTCAGACTGTATATGTGACTAAGCAAAATAACAAAGCATTTGAAGAAAATTTGCAGAAAGTTGGTTGTATTTAGATGAACTGCTATTTAAATTAAAAAATTCGTTTGTTATTGTGTTAAAACTTTGAATAAAAAAATAAAAAATGTTCTCGAAAAGGCATATGGGAAGACTAATTATAAACGAAGAAAGTGAATTTTACGGAATGGCTAAAAATATAAAAGTTGCAAGTGATTCTGAAAAGGATGCGGTGAGTTGTAGTTTTGACGTCAATATTGTCTTAGTGGAATTTATTGAAAAAGAAAAAGTTCACAAAAAACCAATTTTGACAAATTAATTGAAAAATTGATTTCTTGATTTTCCTAGGAGACGGTTCCGCTGCGAAAGCACCCCAGCAGGAACTGCTTAGAAAGGAGTTCATAATACTCTCACATGGTAGTTTCTGGTTAAGGCCACGAACTATCTGGGCTTTTTTGATATTTAGTGCTGTGGCGGTGCTTTTTTCGGAATCTATGCTGGTGGTTTGCTAATCTCAGCTGGTGAGCGAAGGTAAGGAGTAGCAAGGCCTTAAGTGTGTTCACTACTGGCGAGAGGAGAGTTATCGGATGATAGGAATCCCCTTTGTTGGCAGGTGATGTAGCTTACATTGTTTACCTCTCTCGTTTGCCAATGTCGTGATAGGTGATAAATCGTGGGTTTACGCGTATGACCCCGAAAGTAAAGAGCGGTCGAATGTATAGGTGCATCTAGATGAGTCGAATTTAAAAATGATATTTACGCACGACGCATTTTCTAGCATGGTTGCTGGAAAAACTTAACAAGTCGCAACCAAACCACTAGAACAACGCAGAACAGTAAAATCTGAGTGGTACACAACCATTTGGTTGCCAATTGTCTTTCAAGAAATCAGGAAAACCAACGTCCAAAGACGTATCACTCTTCTCCACGACAATTCGAGCTCTCACATGTCGTTCAGTTGTTTCAATTGTATTTTTGAGCACTCAAAACATCGATTTAAAGATTCATCCACTGCATTGTCCTGATTTTTCGCCCATTGAGTTTTTTATTCCCGTATGTAAATAATAAACTAGAGGTCTACGTTTTTAAACACCTGAAGACGTGGTTGTGTTCAGAACGAATATTTTAGAGATACCTTTATCAGAGTAGAAAAAGTGCTTTGACAAATTGGTTATTTTGAAAAATTATAAAGTAATTTTCGATGATTAATATTTGTTTTTCACAATCCCGAGATATAAAGGCAACCTATGTACGTTCGCAATTTGCTTAAAAATCACAAAAGACAGATTTTTGCAGTGCTGCTTGGTAACTAATTTTTTACAGATTTTGATATATTCTGCGAGTCATATTCAACCGGTATGTTGAATTGTGTATAAGAAAGTTAAAAGCATATGCGTGTATATGAATATGTGTGTGAATTAGATTATGCCAAAAAGATTTATGCACTTCATGAATATAAAAAGTTTACCATAATTAACTGAATTATTACATAGGCAATTAATAAAATAATTAGGGAACAAGATCGAGAATATAAGTTCGACTCCATAGAAGAGCTGAAAAATATGCATTGACATATTAAGAAAGCTGAAATTGTAGACCAAGGGATAGGATTCAGGAGCAGGGTTTATATGACATGGTTGTGTTTTCGCACGTACCCATAGCCCAACGTCAGTGAGCTATTGTCCATTGCAGCAGAAATACGGACACCAGCGCTATTATTGAAATTGTTATTATCACCCACATTGTCATTGCTACTGCTATTACTGGTAACACTGCCACTGCCCCCATTATCACGGACACTGAAAATGTTCTTGCCACAAGCGCCGCCATCGGCAGCATTGTCAGCAACTGTTGTCGACATTACCGCTGCAGCTGCTGCTGCAGCCACTGCTGCTGCAGCAGTTGTACGCTGTGGTCGCCGTTTGTAAAACTCAATCTCATCTACTGTCCAAACGGCCCCTTTCACGTTCTCAACTCGCATAAAGCATTTATGCAGCGATAAGTTATGCCTCACAGCATTCTGTGGGTGGTAGTGGTTATTTCGATATACAGTTGTTGTGTTTATTCGTGTGGTTTGAAAGCGTAACGTATAAGCAGAGAACGTCTATCATAGAGAAGGTTCACGGCGCGAAGAACGTAAAAATATTTTTGGCTAACTCGGCAGAGATGGAAGAGTCTCACCACAGACAAATTATGAGCGTGTTTCACCACGAAAATAGCAGAATTGAGCATTTTCAGTGTTAAATGAGAAAAATAATGCTGATTCCAATGTAAACAAATTTACGCCTACAGATTCGCATATTTACTATGCGCAAACGACTTTGCATATAATTTGTAGATGATCGATATATACACATGTATTTGATATCAAAGCACATGAGTATACATACATATGTATGTATATCTTAAAATTGACTTATTTTATGATGAATTACATAAAATCTTTATATATAAGTATGTATATAATACAGCAAGATTTATATTACTACCCAAATATGCATTTGTATAGGTTTGATAAGGCATGTATGTATTTATTTACATAAATATGTACATATATATGTACATATATATTTGCTATTAATAGTTAATAATAGGTTTGATATGATCTTAAAAGATCTAGCGGTCGCGCATGTACTCATATACATACATATAATTATGTATGCATGTAAACAAATATGACAGACCATAAATCATTCACATTCATTCATTTATCATTCAAAACTTATATTCACATGTATCATGACCATACATAGTCTGTGTTTATGTTCGCTTTCGCGAATTCAAATCATATTATCACTTATCAATAATAACATGCACTTATCACTAATAACAGCAGCGCGCGCAGCTCATATGTACATACATACATAAATATATGAGTATGACATTGGCACACAAATAACGCATACACAACATACATACTTCTATGCGTTCACATGCAAATATGTCGCCCCCCAAAATTACAAACATTGCTTTACAAAAACAACGATCGCTTGAAATAGCATCATACATGGTTATATACGCACACATGTAAATATGTGACATTCCCACACAAATAATCCATACACAAATAATCCATATACAACATACATACTTATATGCGTTCACATGTAGGTATGTCATCCGCAAAAATTTCAAATATTGTTCTACAAAAACAACAAACGTTCAAGTAGCATCAGCAGCGTCACACGCCAGTAGGCATGGCAGCCAAATAGTCGATGCCCAAATTTGTAGAAAAACACACAACAAAAAGATTTTCATTCATGAACGCAAGCGCACTTTCAACCGGCAAACTTGCTTCATTCATAAAAGCAAATGGTGTCATCTCCCCGAACATGCCTTTGCCAACAAGCGTCTTTTCGCGACGATGGCAAAAGCTAAAAATCATAAATTGAACAATCTCTGATATTTTGCTAGAAGGGAAAAGTGTCAACCTCGCAAACTCGCAAAGCACAGAAAGAAGTGACAAAAGTGGCAACATACTGTCGTCGATTTATAATATTTGTCAATTCCATAATATTTTTCCATGGCTCGCAAAAATCTTCGTCGATATGTATGCAGACTCATACGTATACATTCATACATATTTACGCAAGTTTGTTGGCAAAGCTGTTAGGGCGGCAAGGGAAGCGGTGACAATAGACGATCGTTTGCTTATTTTTTCGGCACAGCTCGGATTTTCTACCAACAACACAATACTATGTCGACAGATTGACTCGTTGACATGAAAGCAAAAAACGCGCTTCGCCATTGGTTGTCCGTGTCAACGGAGATTTCGCATGAAGCATTGAATGTACATATTTACATACATATGTTGCATGTAGACAAATTTACAAACATTATGCGTAGGGTCTGTCATATTTGTTAACATGCACACATAATTATATGTATGTATATGAGTACATGCGCGACCGCTAGATCTTTTAAGATGGTATCAAAACTATTATTAACTATTAATGGCAAATATATACATACATATGTATGTATACTCATGTGCTTTGATATCAAATACATGTGTATATATCGATCATCTACAAATTATATGCAAAGTCGTTTGCGCATAGTAAATATGCGAATCTGTAGGCGTAAATTTGTTTACATTGGAATCAGCATTATTTTTCTCATTTAACACTGAAAATGCTCAATTCTGCTATTTTCGTGGTGAAACACGCTCATAATTTGTCTGTGGTGAGACTCTTCCATCTCTGCCGAGTTAGCCAAAAATATTTTTACGTTTTTCGCGCCGTGAACCTTCTCTATGATAGACGTTCTCTGGTATAAGTGTATTGTTATTCCAATCGATAAACAAGAACAAAGGGATAATGTATAGAAGCTTAACCTAACAAATTATTATTTTAAGCAGCTTTTCTTGGCCAATAATAGCAATAAATACCATAATTTATAAAACTATTATATATTTCTAGGGCAGTTTTTGCCATAAAATAAGAATTCAACGCAAACAGGTTCTTTATTTTCAATTTAAACCGTGTCTAATGATATTCCTTTTCTGATTATATTATTTTGATATCCTGCATTAAGCAAGTAAACCTATAATATTTAAAAGTGATGTACAAAATTCTTTGCACTACAAAAAGATATCAAAGATTAAAAAAAAAAACAATTCTTTAAAAATTATATGCAGTTAAACTTATACATCAAATGTACTGAGCATTCATAGTTATTTGTATATAGGATAGTCGAAAAGTCTTTTCATATTTATAATCAAACTTTGACTTATTTTATTTTTTTATTTTTATTTATAATGAACTTTATTGAACCAAATATGTACCATTTTGGTCGACCGCTTTTTGCCACTGCGACAAATAATTTCCACCGGCTTCTCTTGAAGCCAACTTTATTCCATTAAGGGAGTTCTGCATTGATTGAAACAAATGGTAGTCTGATGGTGCGACGTCAGGGCTGTATGGTGTCGAGTCATCAAAGATGTGTTTGGTCTAGCGTCGACCTGATGAAAGACGAAATACTTTCTGTTGATCTGTTCTGGCAGTTTTTTTCGATTGCTTGCTTCAACCTTATCAGTTGTTGACAGTAAAATGTAGAATCAATCGTTCGACCAGGCTGGAGCAGCTCATAGTGAATGATTCCTTTCCAATCCCACCAAGTACTCACCATAACCTTTCGAGGCATAAATCCTGACTTTGCGACCTTTTGCTAAGCTTAAACACGCTTCTTTTTTACACATTATTGCCGTTTCATCTCCTGTTACCATTTGCTTCATAAATGGATCGATTTCATTTCGTTTCAGCAAATAAATCGCAGTTATTAATTCGGCCCATTAAATTTTTCGTGTGGTACCTAAACATATCGCTCCTTTTTGTAGCCAGTCTTTTTTAAATGGTTCAAAACCGTTTGATAATAAATGTTAAGGTCCTTAAAGATGTCATGGCTGCTTATGTGACGGTTCTGGTCATCGACGTTTTCAACGATGGGTCGAACAGAGCGAGATGCATCTTTCACGTCGAAATTTCCTGAACGGAAGCAAACGAATCATTGTTGTGCCATACGAACTTATACAGCATCGTTTTCGTAAACTTTACAAATTTCATTGGTGGCTTGCGTGACATTGTTCACTTTTTTATACAAAAATATCAAAATATTACGATTTTATTCATAATTTTCACTCATTTTTGAACAGCTGTAACTTTTTTTCAACTTCCCCGAATTTTGTTTTGATTAAATGAAGCTTAGAAATTCACATTTCCAACTCTATATGGTCTGATACAGTGTGATTGGTAGCACTGGAGTTATACGACTGCAACGACATCTATTGACAAAATGCGAAAATACTTTTCGACTACCCAATATGTACGTATATTCTGTCTTACTTAAAACATAGTGAATACAGTACATTAGACTCTTTAATTTAACTATAACAGAAATTCCAATACCTTTTTTGTAGAGCGGGAAGTTTTGTTTTAGAAAATTATTTGCTTTGAAGATTAAAATTATAACAAAAGATAAAAAGTCCTATGTAAAATACACGGGAAAAGTTAATTGACGTAAGCACGACTTACCGTGCGATTCTGAGATTTTGAGTTAGAGACAATTTTTTAGACTTGAGACGATTTTGCTATTCTGTAAGTGACAGTCTCAAAATCTATTACATTTCATTATTCAGAGATGTTTTTACACTTGAATGATAATAAATATGTCGATAACAAATATTAAAATTTCTATAACATACTCAAAAACCATAATTGTCCATAAAAATAGAAATATATGTTGACTTTGTTTCATAATATTTAAGAAATTTATGTAAAAAAGATTAATTTTTAAACGTGTTTGAATTGCTTACAAAATATAAAGAAACAACAATCGGTTAATATCTATGATGATCTCTATTCAGTACACTGAAAATGGCAGCAAGAGTTCTTTTTAGTTTTGTGACCAGCTAACTACCAGGTCTCAATACTTTGAGGCTAACGCTAGAGACTGTTTAGTGAATAGTATCTAGTATCAAATTGATACTTTGTCTCAAAATGTCTCAAGTAAAGACTAGAGATAGGTTACAGAATCTCGCTATTTGTCTCAAAATGTCACAAATAGAGACTAGAGACTGGTTACGGAATCCCGCTATTAGTTTGTGACCTGCTAACTCTCAGGTCTCAAATTTGAGTCAATATTTTGAGACTAACGCTAGAGACTGGTTAGTAAATAGTAACAGTCACAAATTGAGACTTTACCTCAAAATGTCTTAAATAGAGACTAGAGACTGGTTACAGAATCCCGCTATTAAATTGAAAATAAATAGGTTTTTAGTTTGGATCCTTCTTTTGAAGCAAAAATAGAAACTTCGGTAAACGGTTCAGAAAAAAGAAAGAAACTTGTGAAAATACCATAATATTTATGAACATATATAACATATATAAATACAAAGAAACAGAAGGTTAAATATGCCTTCCTGCTCTAGTAGAGCAGAGATATATAAAATGCAATCCCACTTTTCGTTGTAATTTTATAACTTAAGAACGGACTCACTTATCCAAACCAAATTTTCATGCTATGTTCGCAATATTTAGCAGGTGGTTTATGTGAAGTGTGCTCAAAATCTGACGAGCGGTTCTGCATTTGCCACATTTTTGTATCAAATTAATTAAATAAATGGTAATGGAAAAATCCCCAAATCGAAATTTTTTAAGATATGGGTGCACACACATATGTGCGTACAATTCAAATTAAAATTTAAGTCAAGATATTCTCAATTATCAGTAATGAAATGTGCGCGTATTGCTCTGTGGATATACATATTGTATGTATGTAAGATATTGTAGAACAAATAATATGTATACAAACCTACATGCACATATGCGTACACATATAGTAAATATGTCGGTCACAAAAACTACAAACATTCTTCTAAAAAAACAACAATCGTCTCAAATAAAATCATAAATTGAAAAATTTCTGATGTTAATTCTAGAAAGGAAAAGTGTCAAATCTCAAACCGCAAAACAAAGAAAAAATGTCAAAAGTTGCAACATAACTCTGGTCGATATAAAATATTTTATATTTCTAAAATTATTAGAGTTAATTTTGCAAATCCAAAAAAATATATTTTTCCGCTCTGGCCGATTTAAAATATTTTACAATTCTAAAATTATTACAGATAAAATATATATTTTTCCGCGGCACGCAAAATTTGCGTCGATATGTATGCAAGCTCATACATAAGCATATACTATATTTTCGCTGGTTTGTAGCCAAAGCTGTTACAGCGACAAGATAAGAGGTAACAATCGGCGTTCGTTCGTATGTGTCGGCCAAGCTCGGGTTTTCTACGTACAACATAATGTTGTGACGATTGGTCGTCTCTTTAGTACTTCGACTCTTTGAAAAAACGTGAACTTTGGTCATTGGTTGTTGATGGCAGCCGAGATTTCGCATGAAACAATGAACGTACATACAGTCGGCTCTCGTAAATTTAAACTGCGATAATTCGAAATTATCCACGAGTTCCCTACAGGATATCTTTATATTTCGAATTAAATCAATAAATTTTTATGCAATTGGTACTTTGAACGGAAAAATCATTACTATGTAGCAAAGCGACGCGTTAATTCGAACTCATAGGCGTCCAAACTCGACAATTCAACGTTGCATAGAGAAAGAGGCGCAAACATTGTAAGTATATTTTGCAACAAGTTCAATTATGTATCAGGGTACATATGTATATGAGCCTTTGTTTTTGCTTTTGTTATGGTTATTTGACACACACTTTTCACAAACGGGTTTGTTTAGTTATCATTCAGTTACAGTTACTCTTTCGTTGGTATGCAGATTAAAAGCTTGTCGTCTTCGTTATGAGCCCTAGAAAGAATAAATGTTTGACGATTGCTAAAGAGAAAATGTTAATTTAGATGGAATAATAGAGAAAGGTGAAAGTGATGTTGCAAAAGAATTTAAGATTTCTCAGAGTACTCAGAGAAATCTTAAATTATTTTGCACCTTTTCTTTTCAGCAATCGTCAAATATTTATTCTTCTCAACCATAATAAGGCACAAGGAGAAAATACTGCTCAACCCGCGGGATTACGAAAAAGAACTACTAAAGGTAAATTTCCTTTTCTGGAAAAATGCCTGGTCATTAAGACGTGTAAAGGTTAAAAAAGTGTCTATTAGCAGAAACTTTTTGAAAAAGCAAAAGCAATGAAACAGCGATTTTTCAAAGGAATCCGGTTTCTTAAAAGAAGATTTTCTAATACCTATGGATGATAAAGAACCAGAAATAGAACCATAAGTTGACATCAGCGGTTTAATTAATTCACATTATGAATACATACAAGGTGCGTTCCAAAGTAAAAAGGACTTAAAACAAAAAAAACAAAAAAAAAAACAGAACAAATGGTTTTTCGATAAAATCAATATATTTTATTCCAAATAGTCTGCTTCTGTTTCAACAGAGCATTTTGCACGGTCCAAAAGCATGTCGAATAAGTCTTTTAGCTCGTTGGCCAGTATGGCCGCCAGTATGCCGGTGCAAGCCTTTTGAATGGCATCTGCATCTGCATAACGTTTTCCTTTTATAGGCAAATGCATTTTTCCGAAAAAGAAGAAGTCGCACGGTGCCATATCAGGTGAATAGGGGGAGTGGTTTATAGTAAAAGTGTGATTTTTGGTCAAATAATCGTCCTTCGAATGTTGGAGTCTGAGCAATTTTTGATCCTCAGTCAATTTGTGCGGAACAAAGCGTGCAGACACCTTTCGCAAGCCCAAACGTTTGGTCAAAATGCGATAAATCGATGTTTTGGAGATGCTCAATTCCATTTCCATGAATTTCAATAATAATTTCGGCTGCTTTTTGATGAATTCACGCACCGTGTCGATGGAATTTCCGGTGATCACGGATTTTTATTGGCCCAGATGTTGATCGTCATTTATGTTCTCACGACCACTTTGAAAACGTTGAAACCACTCATGCACTCTACTACGGGATAAGCAATCATCGCCCTAATATTGTTTCAACGTTTCCGTAAAAGTTTTACCAATTTTAAAACAAAATTCAATGTTGGCTCTTCATTCGAAGCTCATTATCGTACCGATAACACAAACATACTGACACTTAAAACGCAATATCTTCAATTCCCATCTATTAAATGTTATAAAATGCTCACTGGACAATCGATACAGATAGGTGATTCTAACGCACATGTCGATATATAGATGGCGTCACCAGGGGGCGCTAGATTCAAAAAGTCCTGTTTACTTTACAACATACCTTGTATGTAAGTGTGTACACGAATGTACCTCTACACTTTTGACATTGTTATAGAATAGCAGTTAATAAATAATAATTGATCAAAATTTAATAATTCGAAGTATTTTTTATTTTCTCTCACAAATTTCGAACCATTTGATATTTTCAAAACTCAACAATTCATAGTATTTTAACAGTCGCTCTAGTTTAAAGTTAACGAGAGCTCACTGTATTTGTATTAAAAGTTGAGTAGAGACAAATTTACAAAACATTATGCGTATCATGTGCTGAACACATAGAGAGCGACAGACTTCAAGCGACATCTCTCAAATATTAACGTACACACGTTCTTATGGAGAGAGTTATTTAGACCGCTGCACGACAGTAGGTTTTCAGTTTTAGCTCTTTACAGTTCAAAGTCGTGCAGTCATGTCATGTCGCTCTCAGAGATAAAGAGATAGTCAACTCATCTCTTATTGTAAGTGAGAGAGAAATTGCTAAACGTCAAACCCTCCTGAACTTTGGAGATGATCGAGTTCAGGAGGTTTTGACGTTTAGCAATTAGAAACGAGCGATGGCCAGATGTTACCAAAAAAACATGTAAACAGAGAAATTTGTTACATCCAGAGATAAAGAGATGCCCATTCTGTCACTGGAAATGTGAGAACCGATCACCTCGAAATTTGACAGTTGATTGGATTGGGTAGGTTTTGACGCTTTGCAATTAGAATAAATGAAACGGCAAGATTAAAATTATACCAAAAATATATGTGAACGGAGAAATTTGTTGCCGCCGTTCAAAATCGCTAATAAAATATGTAAAATAATGAAAATCAAAGAAAATGCGAAATTTAAATATATTTCACGAAACGTTTCGTAATTTGATGCATAGTAGAATAAATTTTCAGTTACAAATGATTAAAAACATTTATTAATTGAGAACTAAGATGCTTAATTCACCTTATTAAGTATTGAAAGATCAAAAGTCAGTTGTTTTAATATACCATAAAATCATAAAAAAGGATTTAAGTCGTTTTGCCATATATTAAAATTCCAATATATAATAATTTGAAATCGAAATCAATTGGGTGTTTTAATTTAAATGTCCAAAAATTCTTATTTTGTTCGATTTGGCCAAAATGGAAAATGTTATAAAAACGCTTATTTTGAGGCGCTCTCACAATGGAATAAGTTGGGCATCCCATTATGCCTAGTTACTTCGTTCAAGACCGCTGATTAAAAATGTATGTATAACAATAAAAATTTAACAAATTTGTGAAACTTAAAAGTATTTGATGAAACGTTTTGTAATATGAAGCATCGAAAATTATTGAAAACGAGCATAAATCCTTTTATTGGGTATTGAAAGCTCAAAATTCAGTTGTTTTAAAATATCATACAAATATTTAAATTGACTCTCCATATGTATATTATACGACCTCTTTAGTAATTTTTAATCGTTATAAATGTTAGTTCTTTTAATTATTTTGTCCAATCTGGCCATAATGGAAAATTTTATAAAAACGATAATTTTGAGCCGCTCTCACACTGGAAAAAGATGGGCATTCCTTTATCCCTGATGCGTATGATTCTTTATTAATGCGATCACTGCATTTCGGACGGCTTCGACAGAGATAAAGAGATATCCAACTAATCTCTCACTGGAAGTAAGAGAGCAGTTGCTAAACGTCAAAACCTACTGAACTTTGACAGCTAATCGAGTTCAGTAGGTTTTGACGTTTAGCCATTGAAAAAGAGGGACGACCAGATTGAAATCTTACCAAAAAAATATGTAAACGGAGGGATTTGTTGCATCGTTCTAGACCACTTATAAAAAAAGTTTTCTCGTAGAATAATAGATTTTTTGGAATATAAGAATCGATTCTTAATCGACTTCGACTACTGAAGATCGATTCCGAAAAATCGATTATTTTACGAGAAAACTCGATTCTCGAGTAGAATCGGAATCTAGTTTACCATCCCTACTGGCAGCCATCGCGTGCACATATAATAACCTCCGAACAATAACCACCACAAAAAAAATATGTCTTTCCATGTTATTTAAATGGAAAACAGAAAATTTTAAAGAGGCATCTCTTAATATTAATATTAAGAGCTCATCTTTTGAGTGACTTTTTTCACATTTTTGAAAGTTTTTAGCCTGTTTTTCAGTTGAAAAAAAAGGTTGACTCAGAATGACACACCCTTATGTACATATGTATATGTGTGTGTGGACTTTTCTCAGTTTTTTAACGAGTAGTCGGTTTTTAATATCGTTTACAGGATTTATTTGAATTGAATTGCTGAACAACGGTAATTTTTGAACTGTTGAAGTGAAATGCATGTATGCACATGAGTTTCTTTATTTGAAAAAAAAAAAAAACATTTTTTTATTTGATTTATTCTTTTTTATATGAAGGAAAAATAACTGCAGATGAACACGAACAAACTAAGGCATCACGACGTGAACGTAATGGACGAAATTGTTCTGTTGTTAACCCGGACTTTTACTGTATCTTGGAAGGCAATCACGAATACGTCGTGCTGTTCTATTTGAAAAGATGCGTGTTATTTTTAATTACAACAGGCGGGTTGATCACAATATGTACGGATACATTGGAAGGATGGACGTAATAAGTCTACATTGTGATGTCGCTAACATTCCGAAACACCCAGTGTCGGTTGCGCTAATGGCAAAGTGAGATTGCCAGCATTTGAAACTCCACCCGAACCATTGTATTTGCTAATATTTGGGATATCTCACGTTGAAGCACTTTTTGAGTCATATTCAATAATACAATTCGTCATTTCAAATGACATCATTAGGTGCTACAAAAATTATTAGAGATAATTTTATGACGACGTTCAAGGTATATACTTCGACAGGATTATGCCATATTTATTCCAACCTGAATCATAAAGTATTCGATAGTTTTAAAAATTAAATTAATGTAAAAAAATGTACAAATTGAGGGCCAGATTTATCTCATCAAGCTGATTCGTTGTTGCCATACTCCGACGCTGATCATAAATTTTTCAAATTTATTGTATTGGTGATGAAAGTCGTCAACGTTGTGCAATTGTTTTGAATACAAGACGAGAAATTATTTGAGAGCTACAAAGGTTTTTCCATCAGCATAACGCATTAGTTCAATGGCTAAAATTGCTCAAACGATTGCAATATCCTGTGAGTTTATCATTTGCGATGTCCCTCAACAAGACCTAAACACGGGAACACTGCAAAAAACTTAACGTTTGTGGTGTGAATTTAGAGAAATCATATTTTTCACATGGCCAACTTCATGTTGCCTGTTCCAAAATCGGTACCCCAACAGTTTGTTCATACATGCTCAAAATGGAAAAACAAAAAAGTGTTTATCCAAATTTTTTAGATTTAGTTTTAAAGCAGCTAGCAGTTAATAAAATATTTTTTTGATTGAATATGTTGAAATATTTTTTTTTTTATTATTTCACTTTATACGTGCGAAGCTCGTAGCGAGGGCTCGTTTTTTATATTGTATTTCATATATATATGTATTAGTGGACCACGTCCACGCCATGCTGTGGCTAAGGTACACATTACTTATACATAAACTCTTCTTTATAGTATGTAAGTATTATGAGAACTAAATATCTACACAGAATTGAGTCCACGCAACCCATAAAAGCACACCTTATTGTTCACAACACAACGGGAAAACCACGCCACTTCTAGAAACACAAGAAGATTGAGAAACAGACATGCAGAAGAAATGACAGCAAGAATGCATACGCAGTGGTAAAAACACGCCACGCAAACAATTCAGCGGGATAACCACGGAGACGGGGAAATCAGACAAGCAGACAAAACAACAACAAGCATGCATACGCAGCGGTAAAACCACGCCACTGCCTGCCAGCAACATACGCAGTCCCAGCAACGCATGCCATCCCAATGCAACATGTTGCGAATGTGTTAGCATGCAGCACAGGCTTGGTGGGGAGTTAGATGGCCGATAATCAGTGAGTTAGCACGGGACAGTGACAGCGTACGCACGTTCAGCATCAGACTACGCAGTGAGTTTCTCCTCTGGCTAGTCTTGGTACCCTGACTTGTGGACGCCGTCTGTTAAGGGTTAGCTTGGATGTGGGTTTATCCTCTGACCAACTCAACCTTTAACATTGCGGTCGCTAATGCAGTCTTCCGTTGTCCGGTATCTTTACACGGCTAAAGTGGTTGAACAGGACATTACCAGCGTGGAACGCGAGTGTAAACGTGTATACCAGGATAGCGTTATTGAAGCCTACACGAGCGTCAGCAGAAGTTGTTGTAGCACGCGAGTGTAAACGTGTATACCAGTACAGAGTTATTGAAGCTTACAGGAGCGCCGGCAGATATTGCCGGGCGCAGTCGTCGTAGCAGAGGAGCGTCAACGTGTACGCCAGGACACCTTCATTGAAGCCTACACGAGCGCCGGAATAAATAGTCGAGCGTGGTCGTCGTAGCACGGGAGCACGCCGAAGGATATTGGCAGCGAAGCCTACGCGACCACCGGCAGAAGTAGCCGAGCGTGATCGGGCAGCCATCTAGCACCCAGGAGCGCAGCAAAGCGGGAAACGGCCTAAAGGACCACACTGAACCGTTACCCTGGCATCACTTCCCTCAGGCGACAACATTACAACGCGGGAGACAATTTTGTAACTTTAACTAAAATATATGTGAGTTAAATTAAATAATGTACGATTCGCAGAAGAGCCCCAACGTTTATAACCATCTAGCACCCAAGAGCGCAGCAAAGCGGGAAACGGTATTATCCTAACGGACCACACTGAACCGTTACCTTGGCATCACTTCCCTCGGGTGACAACATTACAACGCGGGAGACAATTTGTAACTTTAACTAAAATATATGTGAGTTAAATAAAATAAAGTACGATTCGCAGAAGAGCTTCAACGTTTATAAATATATTGTAACGAACCCTGGACACGGCGAGTATAGTCAGCAATTTATACTTGTAAGAAGCCGGGGCAGCAAAAAGCTTCGTAACCTTATTTCCGATGTAATAATTCACGCGGTTAAAATTTCAACATAACTTCCAAATTTGAAAATGATTGATAAGTAATTTTCAAAGTTGTTTATTGATAACATTGAGATAATGATAGAGGGTATATCATTCTTAATTTTTAAATATTATTTATAGTTTTTAATTCTAAAAACTTTCAAATTCAATTTAATTCAGCAAGGGCCATTTAGGACCATTTTTGCATTACATTTTCCAGTCGAAATGGATATTAATATCTCCTGTAATCTTTTTGATTAGCAGATGTGTACTGTTGCTCAATTGATGTGTATTGAAATAGTTATAATAAAAGTTAAACAGTAGTAACGAACGATTTAAAATACGTCTGATAGACTGATAACAACTTTTGTAACTGGAAAGTCATTGCGTCAATTTCTACATTTTTAGCCGCTAATGTAGCCCGATTACTGAACCATCTAAACAATTAATTTTTACTTTCAGGAATTTACTCTCAATTAATCAATATTTTTTTCGTGATGCACTGCGTATTCCGTTTGCAGTTCGATTCTACCATTATCTAGAAATTGTATTCCTTTTTAGGATGGAAAAGTTTGCAATTGTTCGCCCATATTTATGGTCAAATAAAATGTTTCAACATTGCATTATAAGAACGATTGCTTAAACATTCGTTAATATTATTGCCTTAAGATAATCGAAGAATGGCCGGGCTGTCGGCAATCCCAGACATTGGTAAGACATCACCATCGAAACTCCATCTTATATTGTCCTGTGCAATACTTCGAGAATATTTGTGAGCCGTTATGCATTCATCTCAAATTATAATTGAACTTTTTATCAACACTGCAGCTATTCCGCTATTTATTATGCGTTGCGTTTAGTTTATTATGAATGCCTGTGCGTCCTTCATCTATAATTTAGCAAAGTATGCCTTGGCGATGAAACTTTTAATCGATTTTCTGTCGGGATATTAAAAATGTCTTACCGGTTTTATATGGTACGTCCCAGAAAACCGCGTTTTTCAGTAGCAAAAATTTAATCCATTTGTAAGAAAATTACTGTACTTCTGCAATAGCTATATGTTATTTTTATTATTATTACTTTAAAATATTTAAATGATTTTTACAAACATGAATGTATAACAAATTCATAAAATTTGAAGCTAAGCTACCTCCCCACCATTTTCAGCCAAATTGGGTCAGCCATTCTTTAGTTATAAATAGTGTAACTAACACGACTTTCTTATATATGTATATTTTGCATATATATTGTTACAAAAAGTAGTATTAAGTTGTATTTGTATTGCTATATGCATCCCTTATTATGAACAATAGCTGTAGGTATATGGAATAGCATTTGTCTTGTTGTAGACATCTGGCGCCGCGGCTGTCTGCTTGCGTCTGGCGCCGTATAGCATTATGTTCTGGTAATTTCCAGACGCGATATTCTAGAAGGACACGTCGGCATCAGCGAGAAGTGCGTGGCTATATAAGCCGTGGCAGTGCGAACGTAATCGATCAGTGCTAAGAGTAAACTGCTATAGTGTAGACGAGTTGTGAAATAAAGAGTAGCTGAATTAAATTAAACAGTTGTAGTTTTATTTGTCAATCCAGAGATACGAACCTAACAAAGTGAACTAGCAAGCAGTAAAATCGTAACAATTGGTGTCAGAAGTGGGATTGTCAAATAATCCAAATTCAAGATGGTTAAATTCGGAGAATTGAGAATTCAGCAATTAAAAAAGGAACTGGAGGAGCGTAATTTGCCGATAAGCGGGCAAAAGGCGGATCTGCAGGCACGATTACGTGAAGCAATGGAAGCGGATGGAATTAATGTGGACGAGTTCGAATTTGTTGGGCCAGAAACTTCTACAAAGGTAGAAGAGAAAGTAGAAGAACAACGAACATCATCAAGTGTAGAGATGAACACGTTGTTAGTGGCTATTAAGCAAATGGCAGAAAATGCAGTGCAAACAGAAAATCGTCTGGCACAGCAAATAGCTGAAAATGCAGTGCAAACAGAAAATCGTCTGGCACAGCAAATAGCTGAAAATGCAGTGCAAACAGAAAATCGTCTGGCACAGCAAATTACGCAAATAGCTGAAAATACATCACAGTTAAAGTCTTGCCTTACACAACAAATGACTGAAAATAATACGCAGTTAGAAAAGCGTTTGGTACAACAGATTACAGAAAATACTTTACAAGTACAAAAACAAGTGCAAGAGAAATTTTCAAAATTTGAAGACGAATTAAGCACGTTAAAAAATGACGAAGAAAATTTAAAATCAGAAGTTCTTCAATTAAGTAATCGTGTGCGAGAACTGCAACTACATGGCCCTGCACTATCAACAAATAATCAAAGATTGAAGGCACCCACATTCGATGGAAGTATTCCATTTCAAATTTTCAAACTTCAGTTTGAAAAGACAGCAATGGCCAATAATTGGAATGCAGCGGACAAGGTGGCGTCCTTGTTTGTATCATTGAAAGGACCTGCGGCAGAAATCCTTCAGACTATTCCAGACTGTGAACGGGACAACTATGAGGCATTGATGAGTGCGATAGAAAGACGATATGGTAGTGAGCACCGGAAACAAATATACCAGATCGAACTGCAAAATAGGGGTCAGAAAATGAACGAGTCATTGCAAGAGTTCGCAACTGAAATAGAACGACTGGCTCATTTGGCAAATGCAGATGCACCTGTGGATTACATTGAGAGGGTAAAAATTCAATGTTTCATAAATGGAATTCGTGATGTGGACACCAAACGCGCCACATATGCATTGCCAAAAAGAACGTTTGCTGAAACGGTTTCGCACGCCCTCACACAGGAAACAGCTTCCCTACTAAGTAAACCAGCACACAAGGTACAAAGGGTTGAAATGGAACAACCGGCGCTGATGGAAGAAATATTGAAGACTCTGAAGACAATTGCTGCACCGCGAGTAAATACAACAGGCAGATGTTTCAACTGTGGAAAAGCGGGTCACTTTGCCCGAAATTGCAATATAAAAGTAAACCCATCAAAACGGAAACAACCAACAGATAACGAGGACGAAGCATCCACAATCTCACAAGTCGTTAAACTAAAACGGAACAGTTCAAAGGGGCGTGAGCTGGTTCCCACAACTATTTGCTCCGCCATCTCGATATCACAAATAGGTCGCCATGACAACAATCTTACTATCAACGGCATCGTAAACGGACGACTGTCAACGCTTACTTTGGATACTGGTGCCACACATTCAATTATCCGACCGGATGTGGTAAGAGGAATGGTTGAACCATTAATCGGTTGCAAGCTTCGAACGGCCACCGGGGAGGAAGCAGCTGTCGCGGGAAAAGTGTTTTGCGAAGTGATGATTGGTACCCTGGAAGTTAATCACACCTTCATCGTAGCAGAAATCACGGATGAAATTATAATGGGAGTAGATTTCATGATTGATCACGGGGTTACTTTGGATTTAAACAAGCAAATGCTGTTTTGCCAGAACATGGAGATGCCTATAAACACCGGATATGTGACCAACGTTGAAAGTAAGAGGGTAATTGTTGATGATAATCAGAGTATTCCACCAAAATCTGAGGCGATTGTATGGGCTAAAGTGAATGGAGGAGGTGGGACTGAAGAGTTGTGGATTGTGGAACCAACAAAAATAGATACACCCATATTGGTAGGAAGAACGCTTGTGAAAACTAGAGAAGACGCCACCATTCCGGTCAGAGTAGTGAATGAATTCAACACGCCTATAAGTCTGAAGAAAGGAGCAGTAATTGGACAGTGCCAGAATATAAGTGCAATAGCACGATGCGAACGGTCACAACAGAAGCCTACTATTGAGCCACAGCAGATAAGTCCTACACTCCTAAATAATTTGCTGAACGAACTGCATGGAAATGAAAAATTAAAAGCAGAAAAACTATTAGAAAAATACGCATCCATATTTGCAAACGAAGGAAATACAGGAAGAACCGGCATTGTCAAACATCGCATAAATACTGGAGACGCTAAACCAATCCGACAAGCTCCGCGTAGGGTTCCACTAGCAAAACGTGAGGATGCTAACAAAATTATTGAAGACATGCACAAAAACGGTGTAATCGAACCTTCAATAAGTCCATGGAGCTCACCTATCGTCTTAGTTAAAAAGAAAGATGGTAGCACCCGTTTCTGCGTAGATTATAGGAAGTTGAATGATGTCACAAAGAAAGACAGTTATCCTCTACCAAGAATCGACGATACATTAGACACCTTGTCTGGAGCGAAATGGTTTTCTACATTAGATCTACAAAGTGGATATTGGCAAGTCGAGATTGATGAATGTGACCGTGAAAAGACCGCTTTCAGTATGGGCGACGGGTTATGGGAATTCTCTGTGATGCCATTTGGGTTATGTAATGCGCCTGCAACGTTCGAGCGACTGATGGAACATGTGTTAAAAGGACTCAACTGGAAGACATGTTTGGTGTATCTTGATGACATTATCATCATGGGAAAAAGTTTTGATGATCATCTGAAAAATCTAGAGGAAGTCTTTCAGCGAATAGCATCAGCCGGATTACGCTTGAATCCCAAAAAGTGTTCATTATGGAAGAAGCAGGTCACATATCTCGGACATAAAGTGTCAACAGAGGGAATTCACACCGAGGAAGGAAAAATAAAAGCAGTGAAAGATTGGCCTCGACCCACCAACATTCATGAACTCCGCAGCTTCCTCGGCTTATGCACGTATTACCGCCGTTTTGTACCTGGATTTACGAACGTGGCTAGAAGTTTACATGATTTAACAAAGAAGAATCGCCCGTTTGTATGGCAGTTGGAACAAGAAAAAGCGTTTGAGCAGCTTAAAGAACTACTTTGTACGGCGCCGATGTTGGCTTATCCAATACCTGGAAAGAAATTCATCCTGGATACAGATGCGAGCGCTTATGGAATTGGAGGTGTCCTGTCTCAGCTCATCGACGGACAAGAAAGAGTAATTGGGTATTACAGCAGAGTGCTCGGGAAACCAGAGAAAAACTACTGTGTGACGCGAAAAGAACTACTAGCTGTGGTGGAATGTGTAAAACATTTCCACAAGTATTTGTATGGACAACGATTCTTGCTGAGGACTGATCATGCAGCATTGAAATGGTTATTACAGTTTAAGAATCCGGAAGGCCAAATTGCACGATGGATCGAAAGATTACAGAATTACGACTTCGAAACGGAACATCGAAAGGGGATTCACCACAAAAATGCGGATGCATTATCACGTCGCCCTTGTCCACTGGAATGTAAACATTGCTCCAAATCAGAGGGAAAAGAAGGTATAATCGACGTGCGATTACTGAATATAGAACCTGAAGATGATTGGACTCCTCATCGCATCAGAATCAATCAGTTGGAGGACCCTGATCTTGCAAAGCTGGTAATGGCCAAAGAAAATGGGGTACGACCACCAAAGGAACAAATAAGTAACGAGAGTCCAACGGCAAAAGCATATTGGGCCCAATGGAACAGCATAAACCTCGTTAATGGATACCTTCATCGTACCTGGGAAAGCGAAGATGGCAAACAGTCTCGTCTGCTGATCATAGTACCGAAGTCCATGATCCCGAAAGTATTGAAAGAATATCACAATGGACCTAGTGGAGGGCACCTTGGGATTACAAAAACTATTGAGAAGATTAAACAACGGTTCTACTGGATCGGTTGTCGAGATTCCATAGCGGAATGGATAAGTAATTGCGTAGAGTGCATGGCAGCTAAAGATCCTAAAGCCAAGAGTCGCGGTAGGCTACAACAGTACAACGTGGGATCACCATTTGAACGAGTCGCAATGGATGTTGCAGGTCCGTTCCCAACCAGTACGGCCGGAAACAAATATCTACTGGTTGTCATGGACTATTTCAGTAAATGGCCAGAAGTATATGCCTTACCAAACCAAGAAGCGAAGACAATAGCCGAAGCGTTTGTAGAAAATTGGATAACAAGGTTCGGAGTGCCCGTCGAATTACACTCAGATCAAGGCAGGAATTTCGAATCTTCCATTTTCCAAGAAGTCTGTACATTATTGGGCATCCACAAGACACGGACAACAGCGTTACATCCACAATCAGATGGAATGGTGGAGAGATTCAACCGAACGCTCGAAGAACATCTGCGGAAAATCGTTGATAAAGATCAACGGAATTGGGACAAGTGCATCCAGATGTTCCTGCTGGCGTATCGTTCAGCGAAGCACGAGACAACTGGTTACACGCCAGCAAAGATTATTTTCGGATCTGATCTGCGACTCCCTGCTGATCTTAAGTTTGGAACGAATCCTACAGCTGCAAGAAATGATGGAGATTATTGTTCGGCCTTAAAGGAAGAAATGAATGAATTGCATCTAATGGTAAGACAGCACACGCATCTGATGAGCAATAAGATGAAGGACCGGTTCGATCAAGCGGCAAATTCAAAAGGTTTTGAAAAAGGTGATCTGGTCCTGTTGTACAATCCACTTCGAAAGAAAGGCTTGTCCCCGAAATTGCAGACAGCCTGGGAAGGACCCTATATGGTGATGAAACGACTTAATGACGTGGTATACCGCATACAATGAAATGGGAAAGCACGATGTAAAATGAAAGTAGTGCATTTGGAGAGGCTCGCCCCATTTGGTTCAAGAGGATTTGTGCCTAATCGGGACGATTAGGCTTTAGTGGAGGGCAGTGTTACAAAAAGTAGTATTAAGTTGTATTTGTATTGCTATATGCATCCCTTATTATGAACAATAGCTGTAGGTATATGGAATAGCATTTGTCTTGTTGTAGACATCTGGCGCCGCGGCTGTCTGCTTGCGTCTGGCGCCGTATAGCATTATGTTCTGGTAATTTCCAGACGCGATATTCTAGAAGGACACGTCGGCATCAGCGAGAAGTGCGTGGCTATATAAGCCGTGGCAGTGCGAACGTAATCGATCAGTGCTAAGAGTAAACTGCTATAGTGTAGACGAGTTGTGAAATAAAGAGTAGCTGAATTAAATTAAACAGTTGTAGTTTTATTTGTCAATCCAGAGATACGAACCTAACAAAGTGAACTAGCAAGCAGTAAAATCGTAACAATATATATATATATATATGATGACGACTTTACTAACAGAGTATATGGAAATCATCATTTACCAAAATATAGGAATAAAGAAACGCCATTGGAATCAATTCGCGTAAAAATGATTAGCCAAGTTAACATAGATAGCATGCACCTTGTTGACTTAGGGGTAATGCGCAAATTTTTACTGAGAATTTTAAATGATAAAACTAATATGAGGGTGACTAAAGGCAATAAAGACATTAAGAACTTAAAGGACTTGAAGCCGTTTATTCCCAAAGAATTTGCTAGAAAACCTAGGGGTTTCAAAGAAATATTTAATTGGAAACCAACTGAATTTTGCCAATTTCTTCTCTACACAGGAATTTCAGTTTTAAAGGATTATGTGCCAGATGATCTATATTATCAATTTTTGCTTATCCACTCTGCTTGTAGGATATTACATTGCACTAAAACCTACCTTGCGAATATTAATATAGCTAAACATTTATTGTATTTATTTGTTCAAAACTTCCCCGTCGTATTCGGAGAAACGAGCGTGACATACGATGTTCATCACCTGCTGCACTTAGCAGAAAATATTAAAGCAATAGGCTTTTTATCTGGCTCATCTGCATATGCTTTCGAAAACTATTTGCAAACCCTAAAAAAATATGTAAAGAAACCAACGCATGTGCTACAACAACTTTTTAATGGAATTTCACTGGAGAATTTGGTGACAAAACCTGTATGTGTTGGTTTAAAATTACTTAAAAATAGAACATTTCAGTACTATCACAATAACTGTATTTTTAGTTCGAAACACCCTGATAATTATTGTGTAATAAAGCCGTATACTCCTATAGAAATAACGGGTTTTAAAAAAGAGAATGGGGGTTTAGTCGTATGAAAGAAGTTTATAAATTTAGAAACTTTTTTCACTGAACCTCTTGATTCAACAACTATAGGAATATGTTTAGTAGATTTAACTCCAATAGAAGAAGAAATTTCGTTTTCTGTAGACGAAATAGAATGCAAATTGTTAGGTTTACCTCATAAAGTCCGCTTACTCATGATTCCAATTTTGCATGGATGTTTGTAATAATAAATTTTTAATAATACAAATAAATATAACATTAACACTTTAATTTTACACGTACAATAATGTATGCACAAAAATATGTATTTAAACGCGTTCAGAAAATACCAAATGTCTTTTAAAAAATTAAAAATGAATGAGAGATGGACTGAAAATATTCAACCACAGTGTAAGTACATACCACTACTGTCAATAATTATGTTATTAACAAACATTCTGTATTTTTTAATATAGACGATGATCCCAGAAGTTCCAGCTCTAACTGTAACTGCAGCGATGTAAATGAGCAATTTCTCGCTGTTAAAGGTAGTTATAACTACATACATGTACAATGTACATTGTACATATCAGAAGTATGTAAGAAATAACATTAAGCATACGTATGTATATCTCATTTTAGAGGATATCGGGAAGTTAAAATCATTTGTCTGTAAAAAGTTGGATCAAATGGAACGTAAGAAGCGCTTTATATTCCACAAGATTATATAACAAACCATTATTAATTTCAGAAACTCAACTTACTCATAATAAAGCTGTAATGACTGCTCTTCTTCTTTCTTTACTGGCGTAGACACCGCTTACGCGATTATAGCCGAGTCAACAACAGCGCGCCAGTCGTTTCTTCTCTTCGCTACGTGGCGCCAATTGGATATTCCTAGCGAGGCCAGGTCCTTCCAACGGAGTGGAGGTCTTCCTCTTCCTCTGCTTCCCGCGGCGGGTACTGCGTCGAATACTTTCAGAGCTGGAGTGTTTTCATCCATCCAGACAACATGACCTAGCCAGCGTAGCCGCTGTCTTTTAATTCGCTGAGCTATGTCATTGTCGTCGTATATCTCGTACAGCTCATCGTTCCATCGAATGCGATATTCGCCGTGGCCAACGCGCAAAGGATCATAAATCTTTCGCAGAACCTTTCTCTCGAAAACTCGCAACGTCGACTCATCCGTTGTTGACATCGTCCAAGCCTCTGCACCATATAGCAGGACGGGAATTATGAGTGACTTATAGAGTTTGGCTTTTGTTTGTCGAGAAAGGACTTTGCTTCTCAATTGCCTACTTAGTCCGAAGAAGCACCTGTTGGCAAGAGTTATCCTGCGTTGGATTTCCAGGCTGACATTGTTGGTGTTGTTTACGCTGGTTCCAAGATAGACGAAATTATCTACAACTTCATAGTTATGACTGTCAACAGTGACGTGAGTGCCAAGTCGCGAGTGCGACGACTGTTTGTTTGATGACAGGAGATATTTCGTCTTGCCCTCGTTCACTGCCAGACCCATTTCTTTTGCTTCCTTGTCCAGTCTGGAGAAAGCAGAACTAACGGCGCGGGTGTTGAGGCCGATGATATCAATATCATCGGCATACACCAGCAGTTGTACACTCTTATAGAAGATGGTACCTTCTCTGTTAAGTTCTGCAGCTCGAACTATTTTCTCCAGAAGCAGGTTGAAAAAGTCGCACGATAGGGAATCGCCTTGTCTGAAACCTCGTTTGGTATCGAACGGCTCGGAGAGGTCCTTCCCGATTCTGACGGAGCTTTTTGTGTTGCTCAACGTCAGCTTACACAGCCGTATTAGTTTTGCGGGGATACCAAATTCAGACATCGCGGCATAAAGGCAGCTCCTTTTCGTGCTGTCGAAAGCAGCTTTGAAATCGACGAAGAGGTGGTGCGTGTCGATTCTCCTTTCACGGGTCTTTTCCAAGATTTGGCGCATGGTGAATATATGGTCGGTTGTTGGTTTACCAGGTCTAAAGCCACACTGACAAGGTCCAATCAGTTTGTTGGTGGGCTTTAATCTTTCACACAATACGCTCGACAGAGACTTATATGCGATGTTGAGGAGGCTAATCCCACGGTAGTTGGCGCAGATTGTGGGGTCTCCTTTTTTATAGATTGGGCATAGCAATTCCAATCGTTGGGCATACTTTCGTCCGACCATATTTTGCAAAGAAGCTGATGCATGCACCTTATCAGCTCTTCGCCGCCGTGTTTGAATAGCTCGGCCGGCAATCCATCGGCCCCTGCCGCTTTGTTGTTTTTCAGGCGGGCAATCGCTATTCGAACTTCTTCATGGTCGGGCAATGGAATGTCTGCTCCATCGTCATCGATTGGGGTATCGGGCTCGTTTTCTCCTGGTGTTGTGAGTTTACTGCCATTCAGTAGGCTGGAGAAGTGTTCCCTCCATAATTTAAGTATGCTCTGGGCATCGGTAACTAGATCACCTTTGGGGGTTCTACAAGAGTATGCTCCGGTCTTGAAACCTTCTGTAAGCCGCCGCATCTTTTCGTAGAATTTTCGAGCATTACCCCTATCGGCCAGCTTATCAAGCTCTTCGTACTCACGTAATTCGGCCTCTTTCTTTGTCTGTCTACAAATGCCTCTCGCTTCCCTCTTCAACTCTCGGTATCTATCCCATCCCGCACGTGTTGTGGTCGATCGTAACGTTGCGAGGTAGGCAGCCTGTTTTCTCTCCGCTGCGACACGGCACTCCTCGTCGTACCATCTGTTCTTTTGCACTTTCCGAAAACCAATAGTTTCGGTTGCAGCTGTACGTAAGGAGTTTGAAATGCCGTCTCACAGTTCCCTTATACAGAGTTGTTGACGAGTGCTCTCAGAGAGCAGGAGTGCAAGCCGAGTAGAAAAACGTTCGGCTGTCTGTTGTGATTGCAGCTTCTCGACGTCGAACCACTGCTTGTGTTTGTTGGCGTGCGTTTTTTGCTGCACAGAGGCGAGTGCGAATTTTGGCTGCAACAAGGTAATGGTCCGAGTCGATGTTAGGACCTCGGAGCGCACGCACATCTAAACCACTGGAGACGTGTCTTCCGTCTATCACAACATGATCGATCTGGTTGGTGGTTCTTCGATCCGGAGACAGCCAGGTAGCTTGATGAATCTTCTTATGCTGGAATGTTGTACTACAGATACACATTTCGGGCCACGGGCAAAGTCGATCAGCCTCCACCCATTTGGAGATGTTTCCTCGTGGAGGCTGAATTTACCGACCGTAGTGCCAAAGATACCTTCTTTGCCCACCGTGGCGGGGGCATCTCTCATAAGTGCGCTCCAAGCACTCATAAAAGGCATCTTTGTTCACATCGTCCTTCTCTTCCGTCGGGGCGTGGGCGCAAATCGACGATATGTTGGAGAACCTCGCTTTAATGCGGATTGTGGCTAGACGTTCATTCTCCGGAGTGAATGATAGTACTCGGCGACGGAGTCTCTCTCCCACCACAAATCCAACACCAAACTTGCGCTCCTTTATATGGCCACTGTAGTAAATGTCACAAGGACCTACTCGTCTCTGTCCTTGTCCCGTCCGTCGCATTTCTTGGACGGCGGTGATGTCAGCCTTTATCTTTACGAGGACATCTACCAGCTGGGCAGCGGCACCTTCTCAATTAAGGGACCGGACATTCCAGGTGCATGCCCTCAAATCATAGTCCTTAATTCGTTTGCCATGGTCGTCATCAAAAGGGGGGTCTCTCATCCGAGGCTGATTATAACTATTCACTGGGGGTGTTTTTTTACGTGGCGGGTCCCAAACCCAGCGCACAACCCTAAGTAGGGAATATTTCGCCTTCTCACTTTAGCTCGCCTTCAAACGGATGTTCTTAGGCTACCCAGAGGACACTTGGTCAAAGACCGGAAGTCGTGAGCTGCTTGAGTCATATGTAAAAGAATCGTTTCTGGCCACTCCCAAGTGAATGGCGATCAGAGAACTTTCCTCACTTGCGTGAACTTCTACACATGACTCCATCGTCCTGACTGCTCTGGCGGAACAGAAAATCGTCACGCAAAAGCTAATTCGCCAGGAGTCATTGGGAGCGCCAGTCGCAGAGCTTTTCCCACTTTCAAGTGAAGAAAGTCTAAAAGCGATAGAGGAAAAAATATTGCCGGAGAATCAGGAGATTTACGTAAGTGTGAAAGTCGTATATATTTCCTGGTCATATATACAGCTATCCACAATATAATAGGAGTAAAATTCAATATGATTTTTTTTGCAACTTATATAGTTAGATGCACAACGGCAAAGTTAGCTGTATATCTACATGTGTATAGTTTTAAACATAATTATTATTTAAGCGAGCAAAATGTTATATTGACATAATCAAACAAGTTAAACTCTAGTACTAGTTAAGCAGCACTAGTGAATTAAATTGTATATATCTAACTCATAACAAAATTTCTTTATTTATTTCACAGGTGTCCACCATAAGGAGACTGCTGCAGCAAAGTGCCACACGAAGTTTGAAGAATATATTTGACGATTCAGTTGTCCTCAGCCACAATTTGGACGGAACGCACGGCAAGAAAAGACACAAAACCTACGAGAAACTATATGCTGCTCTTCTGGGTAAGTCGCAAGTTTCAATAATGAAGCACCGTATACTTATGTACATACATTCATGTTTCTTCCGTAAAATAGATTCAGTTTCTCAACTCCCGAAGGTCGAAAATGCAGAGGACAACCTACGCAAGGCCATCCGAATGCAGAAAAAGCGCATTTTTAAAACCATATTTGCATCAAAAGCCACTACCTTTACTTAACTTTTTGTTTTCATCCTTTTGTTCACTTTACACTTTCTTTGATTTTAAACTTTATTACTTTTTTTGATTTTAAATTTTACTACTTTCTTAAATTGACCCATAAGTTGCCTTAATATTTTATACATACAAGTTAATGACAGCCTCCACACAGCCACTTGAACATAACTGTAAACAATATTGAATCTTTACACTTTGTAGTTGTGCGGCCTCATAAATTAAAATAGAATTCGATATAATTTTTCCGTTCACATTAGAATAAACCATTCTTAACTGAACAATATTTGTAGCCCTCACAAGAAGGCATAATAAAGCCAAAACAGAATACTTAACGTTCTGCCTATAAATGCTGAATATGAAATTAATGTAAATTGACACTTTCTTTGTAATAACTTTAAGTAAATAATAAGTAAATGTATAAATCTTAGTAACTTGTAAATAAAAGATAGATTTGGTCTCCGGCAATCCAGTCGACACGACGAGTTTCATTTTCTCTGCGCGTTGAAAGATAGAAAAAATATTTATTTACAAATTCCCGCGATACGGGAATTAATTGGCGCCCAACGTGGGGCCACGAAAAAAAATATCCTCGAAAAAGGATACGTGATCGTGGATCCTTATAAAAGATAAATAATAAAAATATAAACCATAATAATAATATCTCAATAAAAGTGAGAAAAATTAAAAGTTAAAACCAAAACATGCGATGCCGCGTAAACTAACAAAACATAATAATACGAAATCTAATATATAACACGTGTCGTGGCGCAAAAAGAAAAAACGTAATTAAACATTAATAAAACTTATTATCCAAAACACACTAAAAACTAAAACAAATTAAAGTAAATAAAGCTATCAAACAAACAAATACATATCAACAATATTTGTTACTACAGCAACGTGAACGCCGGAAAACTTATAGAAAACAGTGAGAGTAAAGACGAAACAACAAGAAGACAATAGAGGACAACATTGGAGAAAGCAGTAAGATTAATTAATCATTATTATTAAGAAAAATAAATATGTTAAAATTATAAATTATATATATATATTTATGGGAAACACCCAAATTAAACCTAAGTATATTAGATTATACTATTGCAAAAATTGCGGTGGGGATCACGAAGAGAAAAAGTGCCTCAGAAAAAAAATAAAACATAATTTCTGGTTTGTGCAACCAATAATAAAATAAAATAAAGCTGCGATTAACCACCTTCGGAGGGACCCTCCAGCTTAAAATAAATAAAAAAAACTCTGCGATTAACTGCGATAAAATACAAATATAAATTAAGGCTCGACCAGCCACATAACAAAATAAAAAGACCCCCATAACTTAGCTCAGTTCTGCGAATGCTACATAAAAGGACCCTCCAGAATAGAAGAGCATCTCTTTCTAGAAGAGATTATACAAGTATAAAATAATAAGAAAGTTCTTTCTCTAAACTAAAAAAATAATAATAATTAATCTTGATTAATGAGGCAGGATTAACGGTAGATTTAATTACGCGCCTAATTGCGGAAAGCAATATTACAATAAGGCAAGAAATTGACAGATTAAAAAATCAAGTTTAAATTGAAACACACAGAGTAACAGATTTTCAGGCGGAAATAATAAATAACAACATTCAGTGTCATGAGTCACTAGATGTTATAAAATCCTTACCAGAATTTTCAGGAAGGATAAACGCTTATGTTAGCTGGCGCGAAGCCGCACATAACGTTATGAGCCTATATGTAAGAGGTAGCCGAAAGTACTTCGCAGCCCTTACGATTTTGCGTAACAAAATTACACTAGAAGCAAATGACACATTAACCAACCATGGTACTGTGTTAAATTTTGACGCGATAATTGCGCGTCTCGATTTTGAGTGTTCGGACAAACGTCCAATATATATCATAGAACAAGAAATGAGTGTTCTACGACAAGGCTCAATGACGGTCATTGAATATTGTAATTTAGTTAACAAAAAACTAACGTTGATGATTAATAAAACCATTATGACTTATGAAGGGGCCGCACCAATAACAAAAGAATTGAATAAAAAGAATAGAGACCAGGCTCTTAGAATATTTACAACTGGGCTTAACGCTCCATTAAGAGATATTATATTTTCCCTCTGTCCGGAAGATTTGCCCGACGCATTGGCCAAAGCTCAGGAATTAGAGTCCAATAACCAGAGAGCTCGATTTGCACAAAATTTTGCAAATGAAAGGACAAGAGTAAAACAGTTTTATCCAAGTAATAATTTACGATTTCATCAGAGGAGCAACATGCCAAAACCTTAACCAATGGATATAGATCCATCTATGTCTAGATCATACCGAAGGGAAAATTACCCAAAGCCCCAACTAAACAATAGCCATAAATACCAAAATTTGGGAAAACCATTGGCCAGTACAGGCCATCAAGCCAATATGGACCAACCAAATAGCTATATTTCAAATAAAAACATCCAAGGAATAAAACGACCAAGGGAAAGCAATTATAGCTTTCGCCAACAGGAGAAAACCCAGAAGATAAACAACATGAATAAAAGTCATTTTTTAGGCAAAGAGGGGATGAACTCCCCTATCTAAAACTCTACGACTCAAAAATAAAGAATAGATTAAAAGCTCTAGTTGATACAGGAGCAACCTCTTGCTACATTAAGCCTGGGGTTTAAAATAACAAAAACGAACTAGCCATTTATAAACGGATAAAAACCGTGAACGGCTATTCCGTAATAAAGCATTACCATATAATAATTACATTTGGGGTCGAAGAAATTTTCTACGAAATAGAAGGTTTAGAATCGGATCTCCTTTTGGGATACAATTTCCTTAAAAAATTGAGGCATTTATCCACGTGCCCAATAGAAAAATAAATTATATGGAAAGAAATAATATTAAAAATGAAGCAAACAGTATGAACATTTATTTTGAAAATAAAAATGGAGAAAACTTAAAAATCAAGGAACCAAAAGTTTCTGCACATTTAACTGAGGGAAATATCGGTATAAATAAAATAATTAAGGAACATAAAGATTCCGTAAAACCAGCCGAAGCAACTACCGGCAATATTATATTAAAAAAATTTATTGTGGAACAAAGAAGTTCTACAACGCAGCCGATGATAATACCGGCAAATTAAATAAAAAATTTATTGTGGAACAGAAAAGTTCTACAATGCTAGCCGATGAATTTACCGGCAACATGAACGATAACTATTCAATATTGGGTGAAAGTGGCTCAGAAACGAATGGTGATAATGATAATTATTATTCGGTAAAAAATTCCGAAAGTTAAAACAATGAAAATCAGGATGAAGAATTGCAGGATCTTAAAACACATTCAAAAGAAAAAGTTGCTCAAATGTATTCAGGCAATAATAAAGCTTCCCATTTCGCTCTGGAGAAATAATTTATGAAAATATAATAGGAGAGAGAAATAAATTACAATTTAGGTATAATAATAAATAATAGAAATAGAATTATACAAAAAGATAACATGAAATCATAGTTTAAAATAGGTTTTCAAAATGATCCTTTCAATTTTCGCATTACTAATTGACTTTACAATAGCTGATATCGAAGATTATACCCGACAGGACTACGTACTTATCGAAAATGGAGACGTTTCCATTTATGAAGAATATGGAGATATATTTCACATCACTAATTTAACAATCTTTGAAAATATACTAAAAGAAGAAAAAAGAAGTTTTTATAACAATATGAAATATGGAATTTATAATAATGATAATTTAGAAATTATCACTCAAGAAACAGAAACAGAAATATTATTAATTGAAACTTTATTAGGACAGTTGAAACAAAACCATGTTAGACAAAAAAGAAATGGAAATGGATAGCAGGAACTCCAGATCGTGACGATTTTATAAAAATAAATGATAGATTAAATGATCTAACAATAAATAGCAATAAACAATTTACTACAAATTCAGAAATTTTTGAAGTAATAACAGAATTAACTGATACAATAAATAATATAAAAAGTGATAACACAGCAAGAAAAATCAAAAGAAGAAGAAATCAATACATTATACATGAACTACAAAATATAATAAATGCAATAACATTTGGGAAAATAGAAATTTTAAATCCAAAAATTTTACATTTTGATGAATTAAAAAACATAACCTATTACCAACATGGTACAATGACCATTACAGACTTAATGGACATTTCAAAATTTAAAATAGCACAAAGAAGAGATATAATTATACTTTATATCAAATACCCTAAAATAGAATCAATATGTAAATACTATGATGTGAGAGCCATAGCTCAATTAGATGTATATTGTAATAATAATTTTTTTAATATACAAAATTGTAAAACTGAAATTACAAAAACATATTGCAAATTAAATAAAAAACGTACATGTTTGTCAGAAATATTAAATAAAAAACAAGGTAAATGTAAAAAACTAAAAGAGAAAAATTTGAAAAAAGAAGAAATAAAACCAGGAGCAATATTAATTTCAGGAAAAAATATCGTAGACAATCAAACACTAACTGGAACGTATTTAATAACATTTGAAAATAATACTGTTTAAATGAGTTGAGCATCCCCCCACTCTACCCAGAAAAACTGGCACACACTAACAAACCTCTGCTCAATACTATCATGGTCGATGACGCCATACTCGTACGCCACACAACTCACCACACTACATCAACCCACTCAACAAAAAGGATGGGCAACGAGAAAGCACACTCACTTCGTTACACACCCCCGTGCTGAGACTTTCGATTCGTCTGAAGACCTAAGCGCATAAGTGATACCTTTTTTGCGAAGCTGAGCTCAAACGCTTCACCGTAACTTTAGATAGGCCGTGATCCTGAACTATAGTATTTCGACATCGCTTCGTTCTACATCGATCCCGCTTTTGTTTCCCTATTAGTACAAGTTTCCATTTGTTGTAACCGGAATTTATATCACAAATAAATTAACACTTATTTTCTATCTGCTAAAAAATGCGTTTTAATTAGAAATATTAATCGTGAGTGTTAGTGACTCCTAAAACTTAAATACAGTGGTGTGATTCTCACTTAGATGGGCACCCATTTGTTCAAATACAGTAATTAATAATCAAACTTATGAAAATATAGAAACAAAAATCTGGAATTATCTTAAAAATAACCATATCAATAATTTTGAAATTTTAGAATATATTGAAACAACTAATAAACTGTTAAAATTAGATAATATAAACATTTTAGCAGAACGGAATAAGCATATCACAGTCCATTCATATTTTTGGTACATAATTTTAATCTTGGGAATACTTTTCATAACTTACATAATATTAAAATTCAAAAAATCTCGCGAAATTCCCAAGCCAATAGAAAATGGGCAATTGCAAGAAGTCACATATAATGCTCTTTTAGATCAAATACATAAATTAACTCAAAATAATAGTGAATCGGGGACGATTCATCTTAGGAAGGGGGTGTTAATGACAGCCTCCACACAGCCACTTGACCATAACTGTAAACAATATTGAATCTTTACACTTTGTAGTTGTGCGGCCTCATAAATTAAAATAGAATTCGATATAATTTTTCCGTTCACATTAGAATAAACCATTCTTAACTAAACAATATTTGTAGCCCTCACAAGAAGGCATAATAAAACCAAAACAGAATACTTAACGTTCTGCCTATAAATGCTGAATATGAAATTAATGTAAATTGACACTTTCTTTGTAATAACTTTAAGTAAATAATAAGTAAATGTATAAATCTTAGTAACTTGTAAATAAAAGATAGATTTGGTCTCCGGCAATCCAGTCGACACGACGAGTTTCATTTTCTCTGCGCGTTGAAAGATAGAAAATATATTTTTTTACAAATTCTGGCGATACGGGAATTAATTTACATACATATATATCAGGCATGTGCTGCAAATCGTTTTCGCATGAAAGTGTCACACAAACACGTGTTTGTCGTATTGTTTCGGTGGCAGTTTCATGCGAAAACGATTTGCATCACATGCCCGTATGTACCTTTATATGTGCATTGAATTCAACAATAGCAAAAATTGTTCTATATAGATATGAATTGACATGAAGAACTGAGTTTTTATATTATATGTTAATACAATTTTTTTTTATTATAAAAGTATGAAAGTTGAAAGAGAACTGAATTTTTATGTTAATATTCCATATTATAAGTGTGTATTTTGTTAATTTTATGTGTGTCCATATATTTCAAAACAAGAAATATATCGGAAAGAAAACATTAAATTTGTGCTTTGAGGAGAATTAAAAATAGATATATACATGTTTTGAATTGATAAAATGAGTTTTTAATTTAGATTTTGTGGCTTTTTTTGGAGTAGAACTAAGCATGACGGAGCTACCTTAGGACTGTCCACGACGGAACCAGTTAAAGGCGAGTGGCAAAGTCATGCACTGGGCGACAATTGCCACCGTCAATGACAACACCGTGTAAAAGTGGACAGTTGAAAGCATTGCTTGAGCTAGAACTAGTACTGTCATCAAAAGGTCTAGTTCTATGCTAGGTCTGAACTAGTCGAATTTTCTGCAGGGGTTCTAACAACCCCGACATATTTTTTATGTGTGTGGAGAATTGACTTCTAAACCACAGCGTCGTAATTTAAAAAGAGAGTGTATTTATAGATCCACAAATAGGGCATTTGATAAAGGATAAGAGTTTTGAAGAAAATTTGAATGGTCAGCAAAAACTCGTCTATATTTGATTTATGTCATTTTTTGGGAAATGATAAATTAGAAAATTACAAAGACTGAACTCTCATCTGGATTTTTTTTTCCAAATTTGCTATGAAAGAAAAACAAGGCGAGGGGGTCAGGACATTTTCCTAATGGAGAAGATAGCACTTCTTAAGCTTATAATAGACCTTCCAAACGCCAATAACTATCAAATATCATACGTATTTTATTAATATTAAGTAAAATTTCTCGAAATGTAGCTGATGTTTGTACTTTTTAAGAAAATATATGTTTTGATGTGACAATGAAACTCTTTTATACAGCATTATAGGCGGCATAATATTATATGTATTAGGAAGCATACACTAATATTTACTGTCTATTGACTCTGTTAAAATTTTGATATTGAGTAACACACAAAAGTTGAGAATATAAATGTAATTGTAAATGATAGAGCCATTGGCAACGAGCTTAATTGATTTCTATGTGCGAGAGACTAACAAAAATGCCTTAATGCAGCTTTAAATAAAGAACACCATTTTAGAACTTAAGTTTTTTAAGGCGTCAGTGAAAGTCAGAATTTCGCATAACCTTTTCTTAAATTATAATATCTCATAAATATCCTCTGAAAATTTTAACCAAATCCGACATATAGTTACCGAATTATTCGGTATTAGCAAAGGACTGGTGCTCTGTAACATTCGTGTAAAACTTCAAGCGCTCAAAACCATATGAGGACTCGTTTGCTCTTGCAAGATTGCACGATAACACAAAATGCAAAAATCCTATACCGAAATATACCCATTGCAAAATCTAGTGACATAAGAACAGCTGATTCGGTCAATTTATTCGTGAATGACTATTGTGAATTGGCGCACCTTCTGCATTCATTCCTAAAACAACTGTAACAAATCTTTATAATTTAAATAGAAATTATAACATCTATTTAAAACTTACCTTTCTCGACAATTAAACGACGAAATATATCTTTCTGTAAAATGCACGAAAATAAACATTCTAAAATTCGTGCAATACATGTACGGTGCAAGGGTTTTGCAAGAGTAAGAGAATTCCCCTCATGTTTTTGAACTAGTGAATACTGTAGCTCGGAAACCGCTCGGTGGATTTCAATGAAATATTGGGTAGTCGAAAAAGTCTTTTCGTAATATTCTTTCAACTTCCCCGAATTTAATTTTTTGTTGTTAAATGAAGCTCAAAATCTCACCTTTCTAACCCTATATGGCATGACACAATGTGATTGGTAGCAATGGGGATATACGACTACAACGACATCTATTGACAAAATACGAAAAGACTTTTTCGACTACCCAATATATACAGATTATTTTTGAAAACAGGTGAAACCAATGCCTTACATTTCTATTTTTAAAAATAATAAAACTATTGTGATTTTCCCGAAAGTTTTAAACATTTTTCCTCAGACCGTCATTTTATTAATTAAAAAAAGGTGGTTTATCTATTAAAAAAAATATTTTTTACTGAATGATTTGAGATGAATCTCCAACAGCCTTTATTTTTAAAGTTATAATTTTTTTATTTTATGCCTAGTCAAGTTGAAACCTAAACTAATGTTACTACATACATGTAGTTTTATTTTTATAAAATAAAACAATTTACTTGCAAAAGAAATTATTTTAAATTGTAATTTTTCTATGTCACACGTAACCATTTAACGATATTTGATGAAAGTTTTATTGCAAAAAGAGATGTGTATGTATATACACAGATGTCAGCGGAGACGATGAGGAATGGGACGGCAGTGAACAAAGCGTGGTCCCCTGTTTAGCAATAGTTTATCAATAGCAAAGGCAACGTTGTGAAAAACTTTATACTGCTATATTTCAACACGACGTTTTTTGTGAGTTTGAGCTCAGTTTATATGCTTTTTACAAATCCTGTTTCTCTCTCATTCCACTTTTTAAGCGATAAGATTATAATATACGGTCATACCAAAAAATCAAAACGACTTAATCAATTTATAGAAAATTAATATGTCCCCATTAAACTTTATTGATTTAATGAAAAATTGAAATATTTAAAAGATTTTTTTTTTATCGCTGGTCGCCGATGGTATTTCGATAGTTCATGATGATGAAACTTTTCCATCCTTTTCTACCCTTTGAAAAACATTTTTGAGAATTTTTTCAAAATTTTTTGTCCAACTTCGAAAAAGTTATGAATTTTAAACAAAAATGGCTTTTTTATTTCCAAATAGCCACAACTTTTGTAGAAATTGACTTTTGAGGACCAGAGGCTGTGCCCAAAAAACTTTTGTAGAAATTGACTTTTGGGGACCTTTTTTGTTTTTTTTTTTTGTTTTTTTTTAACACGATCAATTATATAAAATAATCGTTTTTTTTTAAACTAAAATCGTCATTTTTTGGAAGTTCGCTAGTGTTTTGTCCTCAAAAAAAAACTTCAATTAATTTGAAAACTATCCCTGCTAATCCCGGGGTGGGCCGATTTTTTTTATATATTTTTTTTAGTTTCTTCATTTTTGAAAATTTTACAATTTTTTTTTAATGGGTACTTGGGTAGAATAAGGAAGAGCCTAGTTCGGTTGTAACGGAATATTTTATAATCTCGCAAGTTCCAATACCTAAAATTCGGGTCACATTTTCATGTGTTGGCTAAACTTTATACTTTTCATAAGATAGGTAAGAATTCCTAATTCATTAATAGACGAAATTGTGGTTGGGTGATCCAATATCTCCATTATCATTTTTTAATTAAAAAAATAGATCTCCGTATTCATCATCGCAATTTGTGAGAAAGTACATACGGATATCCATAATTTGTATAAACAAATGACATAGTGCTAATTAATATAGCTTGTTTAATTTAATTGAGATGTTTGAGATATAAACTCAAACAAAGGGTCGAAACTTTAAATATTGGATATGTGAGGGAAAGCTAACTGGAGAAGCGAGTACTGTTTATGGAGGGTTTAAACCGATTTCATTCATATACAGCTAATGGTTAGAAAAATACTCAATTAAACTGTTAAGAAAGCACTTAATTTCATAGAAATATCGTAGATACTGACTTAAAAAATTGTTTAAAGACTGCTGGAAAGTCAGAAATTGTGCATTATTTACAATTGAATATGAAATAAAATAAAAACAAGTAAGGCTAAGTTGGGATTAAAACGATTATTTTATACAATGCCATTTTTAAGGATCAAAGCATGTAAAATACGTTTAGGTGTTGTTAAGCCTTTATTTTAAGAAGTGTACCATAAGAATTAAATTCGCATTATACGAAGAACCTAACGGATTGCAATCAAATTGGGTCTCTTATTGTACTGTGTATTACAGGCGGTCACTTAGTTGCATTGCTTCATTTTTTTGTATCCGAGATATTGATATAAAAATCAACCTAATTAGCTCAACAAATTAAATAAATGGTACATATGTAGGTAACATAAATTCAACCAGAGGCTGTGCCCAAAAAATAAGGTGGCATTGTATTTATTTTGAAAATTCATTATTTATTCTTCCAAATCAATTTCATCCCCTACAAAGTAATCCCCTCCCGATGCATTGCACTTATGCCAACGGATTTTCCAATCTTCGAAACACTGGTTGTAGTCACTTTCCGGGATGGCCTTCAGCTCCTTCTTCGCCGGTGTCCCCGGAGCGGTCTTTTGAGTTTGGTGAATAGCCAGAAGTCACACGGCGCCAGATCAGGTGAATACGGTGGTTTCGGAACGATATGGGTTGAGTTTTTGGCGAAATGATCACGAATTACGAGGGCAGTATAGGATGGTGCATTATCGTGGTGTAAAAACCAAGAATTGTCTTTCCACAATTCCGGCCTTTTTAGGCGGTTAGCGTTACGCAAATGACGAATAACGTTCAAATAATATTCCTTGTTGACTGTTTGACCGGTTGGAAGGAATTCATAATGCACAACATCACAATAATCGAAGAAAACAGTCAACATGACCTTGATTTTTGAGCGACTTTGGCGCGATTTTTTTGGTCTCGGCTCTCTTTTGGCACGATATTCGCTCGATTGATCGGTTGTTACGGGGTCGTAAGCATAGATCTAAGTCTCATCGCCAGTTATAATGCATTTCATGACACCCTGGTAGTTGGAAAACATCGTTTCACACACTTCAACGCGACGCCTTTTTTTCCAAAAAATTCAATGTTTTCCGTACCAGTCGAGATTTGACGCGCTTGAGGCCCAAAACATCCTTCAAAATGGTATTGGCTGAGCCCTTCGATATGCCAACTTCATCAGCAAGGTCTCTAATTGTTCATCGACGGTTTTTCAACACCAAATCTTTGATTTGTTGAATGTGATCTTCGTCGGTTGAAGTTGATGGTCGCCCTGGACGCTCTTCGACACGTTCACGGCCGGCTTGGAACTCACTATACCACTTGTAAACATTGTTTTTAGACATGGCCTCATCACCAACGGCTTTCTGCACCATCCTCAACGTATCCGCAGCAGAAAATTGATTCCGTAAACAAAATTTAATGCAAATTCTTTGTTCAACAAATTTCGACATCGCAAAAAACGATAAATTCACTTTTAGCAGCTCACAAAACGACACTAATGAATATTTTGACATGAAATTTGACATAAATTTGACTGACAGTACTACCAACCTCAAAAAAAAAATAATAAACAATAGGATAGCTGACAGAAGGACTAAAAGCTTTAGAGACTCCTTTAGAAGTGGAAGAATATGAAGAAGTGACTGTAGACCCAATTTGAGGAATCTCTAGAAATAAATGATAATGCGTCACAATGTGACTTTTTGGAAGAAATAAATTTTTTAGACGATGCTGGCATTATTAGTGTTACGAACGATCTGGAAGCATGACTCACGCAGTTCTCGTAAGTCCTACTTGCTTAAGCTTAGTATCCAGTTTTCAAGAAAGAAAACTTCATATAAAAAAACGGACAAGAAACTTTCGCGATAAATTTACTTGTGCTAGTGTGCAGATACAAAGTAATCCAGTATTAATTTTTAATACTTTATTTCAGTAAAATGCGAATATGGCAAACCTGGTTTTGCGAAGAAACATCAAATCAACAATTTTTTCTTGAAGAAAATTCAAAGTAATCGGTAGATTCGTCGTAAATTAGTTAAAATCATTATCATGAAGTACACTTCAATTTGAAATGTTGTATAAAACTTACCAATCATCAACAACATTCCTAAAATCGCCAGGAAAATATTTATGTTACTGCACACATACATAATGTATATGTATACATATTACGCACAAAGTTTATTTTCTTTGTTTATTCTTAATTATTTTAAGTTCTACTTGCTTACGCATGAACTGACGTGGCGCATTCTGATTGGTCCAATTGGGAAACCGGGAGCAATTAGTCTATTTAGCAAAGTAGGCAATGGGAAAAGCGATTATACCGCTTTTTTTAATTAACTTTTAAATTTAACCTTTTATTTAACATTTGAATTAATCTTTGAATTAACATTTGAATTCAGTTTTAAATATTATTTCAGTTAATTGCAAAAAATTTTGTGAATTTTTATTAACATCTTAAAAAATTTATTCCACCCTCATTGAGCACTACATTTAACGTAAATGTCGCGCGCAAATAATTCAGAATCGTCTACTGCACCTGCCAATTTCATTCTTGGTCGTTCTTTCCTATTGTGAGCAACCAGGAGGATAATAGTGGTACTGATCGGGCTGCTAGTCAGCGCATTCCTGTGACACACGCTGAGAGTTCGATCGCAGTCGTATCAAATGCAGCTCCTGCAAATGGGAGTCGGGTGTAAACGGTATCATTCCAACAAGCGCATCTACAAGAAAGTCAACTCATAAGTCCTGTTCACTCCTCAAATTCTTTTGGTTCACTCGGCCTTTGTCGTCACGCAGAGTTGCTACAAGAGCAAAGCAGAATCTTACGACAGAGGGAGGCTTAATTAAGAGAACAGCGCAGCTTCTTGGATCGCATAGATGCAATGGGTTTGGATAACGACTTTTCCGGCAGCCGACCGCGTTAACAGCTTGTCTTTTGGTTCTTCAACTTGTCGCCGACTGACTAGGGATCAAGTTGCTTCTTGTAACAGCTTTGCTAAAGAATTACCCAAATATGATGGTAAACCCAGCGAGTGGTCGAGGATTCATGCCGCTTACAATCAAACTACAGAGGTTTGCCGATTCTGTGGCGAAGAGAATCTGCTAAGACTGCGACAGGCCTGGAAGGTCAAGCGCTAAAGGCTATTAAAAATCTGCTATTGCACTCTTCATGCGTCAATCAAGTATTGGCTACTCTTCAAATGAGATTTGGTAGACCAGAATTGATCATGATCATGATTGAATTGTTAACTGCTGCCACCATCGGAGAGCCATTTGGAATCTTCAGTCGATTTCGCCGTAGAAGTGCAAAATATCTGTACAACGATGGTCATCTGGCAAATCCCGAATTTGAACAGCGGTTGGTTTTGAAATTACCTGGGCTTTTACCAACGTGTTGGGGAATGCATAAACGGAGCCTAACAGCATGCAATCTACAAAAAAATCAGTGATTGGCTCTTTCAGTTGGATCAAGGTACTAATTGCGTTCTCGTTCCAAAGGATCCAATACATGAGCGCAAAACAGGGGCACCTTATCATCATTTCAGTTTGGTAAGATGTATCGTTTGAGATGGAAGTTGTAGTGAAGTTTTTAATTGTGCCTCTTTCAAGGTAATGTCACGAAGTTAAAGGTGACAAGTTGTTCGCCAACTAAAATTATGTCCTCGATGTTTGAAAACACATTCGATGTATAGATGTGTTTGGGTCAAACTTTGCGGCGATAACGGATGCACACGCAGTCATCATCCAATTTTACACAACTCGGAATTCGATCAAACTGTAGCTATGAAAACGTCAAATAATGTCAAAATGATAGCCAGAGAGCAATCTTAGAACATTAATGCGCATATGGCATGAGGAAAGTATATCAACGTACGCCTTCATAGTTGATGGCTCATCTCTTACACTCATCGACGAAGAGCTTTTAAAACAGCTGAACGTAAGAGGAGAATGTGGGAGAATGGAGTCATGTGTAAAAGTTCACGAAAGTGAGGAAAGTTCTCTGATCGCCATTTACTTGGGAGTGGCCAGAAACGATTCATTTACATATGACTCAAGCAGCTCACGACTTCCGGTCTTTGGCCAAGTATCCTCTGGATAACCTAAGAACATCCGTTTGAAGGCGAGCTAATGTGAGAAGGCGATTCGTTATCCCCTACTTAGGGTTGTGCGCTGGGTTTGGGACCCGCCACGTAAAAAAACACCCCCAAAGAAAGACAACAACAAGCCTCGGATGAGTGACCCCCCTTTTGATGACGACCACGGCAAACGAATTAAGAACTGTAATTTGAGGACACGCACCTGGAAAGTCCGGTCCCTTAATTGAGAAGGTGCCGCTGCCCAGCTGGTTGATGTCCTCGTGAAAATAAAGGCTGACATCACCGCCGTCCAAGAAATGCGATGGACGGGACAAGGACAGAGACAAGTAGGTCCTTGTAGCATTTACTACAGTGGCCACATAAAGGAGCACAAGTTTGGTGTTGGATTTGTGGTGGGAGAGAGACTCCGTCGCCGAGTACTATCATTCACTCCGAAGAATGAACGTCTAGCCACAATCCGCATCGAAGCAAGGTTCTTCAACATATCGCGGTTTTACGCCCACGCCCCGTCGGAAGAGAAAGACGATGTGACCAAAGATGCCTTTTATGAGTGCTTGGAGCGCACTTATAAGAGATGCCCCCGCCACGATGTCAAAATCGTGCTTGCTAACTTCAACGCCAGGGTGGGCAAAGAAGGTATCTTTGGCACTACGGTCGGTAAATTCAGCCTCCACGAGGAAACATCTCCAAATGGGTGGAGGCTGATCGACTTTGCCCGTGGCCCGAAATGTGTATCTGTAGTACAACATTCCGGCATAAGAAGATTCATCAAGCTACCTGGCTGTCTCCGGATCGAAGAACCACCAACCAGATCGATCATGATGTGATAGACAAAAGACACGTCTCCAGTGGTTTAGATGTGCGTGCGCTCCGAGGTCCTAACATCGACTCGGACCATTACCTTGTTGTAGCCAAGATTCGCACCCGCGTCTGTGCAGCAAAAAACGCACGCCAACAAACACAAGGAAGGTTCGACGTCGAGAAGCTGCAATCACAACGGACAGCCGAACGATTTCCTACTCGGCTTGCACTGCTGCTCTCTGAGAGCACTCGTCAACAACTCGGTATAAGGGAACTGTGGAACGGCATTTCAAACTCTTTACGTATAGCTGCAACCGAAAGCATTAGTTTTCGGAAAGTGCAAAAGAACAGCTGGTACGACGAGGAGTGCCATGTCGCAGCGGAGATAAAACGGGCTGCCTATTTCGCAACGCTACGATCGACCACAACACGTGCGGAATGGTATAGATGCCGAGAATTGAAGAGGGAAGCAGAAAGAAAAAGAAAGGGGCCGAAATGCGTGAGTATAAAGAGCTTGATAAGCTGGCCGACAGGGGTAATGCTAGAAACTTCTACGAAAAGATGCGGCGGATTACAGAAGGTTTCAAGACCGGAGCATACTCTTATGGAACCCCCCAAGGTGATTTAGCCACCGACGCCGAGAACATACTTAAATTATGGAGGGAACACTGCTCTAGTCTGCTGAATGGCAGCTAACGTACAACACCAGGAGAAGGCGAACCCGATACCGCAATCGATGATGATGGAGCAGACGTTCCATTGCCCGACCATGAAGAAGTTCGAATAGCAATTGCCCGCCTGAAAAAAAAAAAACAAAGTGGCAGGGGCCGATGGATTGCCGGCCGAGCTATTCAAACACGGCGGCGAAGAGCTGATAAGGTGCATGCATCAGCTTCTTTGCAAAATATGGTCGGACGAAAGTATGCCCAACGATTGGAATTTAAGTGTGCTATGCCCAATCCATAAAAAGGAGACCCCACAATCTGCGCCAACTACCGTGGGATTAGCCTCCTCAACATCGCATATAAGGTTCTGTCGAGCGTATTGTGTGAAAGATTAAAGCCCACCGTCAACAAACTGATTGGACCTTATCAGTGTGGCTTTAGACCTGGTAAATCAACAACCGACCAGATATTCACGATGCGCCAAATCTTGGAAAAGACCCGTGAAAGGAGAATCGATACACTCCACTTCTTCGTCGATTTCAAAGCTTCTGTCAAGCGTATTGTGTGAAATATTAAAGCCTAGCGTCAACAAACTTATTGGACCTTATCAGTGTGGCTTTAGACCTGGTAAATCAGCAACCGACCATATATTCACCATGCGCAAAATCTTGGAAAAGACCCGTGAAAGGAAAATCGACACACTCCACTTCTTCGTCGATTTCAAAGCTTCTGTCGAGCGTATTGTGTGAAATATTAAAGCCTACCGTCAATAAACTGATTGGACCTTATCAGTGTGGCTTTAGACCTGGTAAATCAACAACCGGCCATATATTCACCATGCGCAAAATCTTAGAAAAGACCCGTAAAAGGAGAATCGACACACCCCACTTCTTCGTCGATTTCAAAGCTGCTTTCGACAGCACGAAAAGGAGCTGCCTTTATGCCGCGATGTCTGAATTTGGTACGAGGTTTCAGACAAGGCGACTCCCTATGGTGCGACTTTTTCAGCCTGCTGCTGGAGAAAATTATTCGAGCTGCAGAACTTAATCGAGCAGGTACAGTCTTTCATAAAAGTGTACAACTGCTGGCGTATGCCGATGATATTGATATCACCCCCCGCCCCGTTAGCTCTGCTTTCCTCAGACTGAACAAGGAAGCAACGCAAATGGGTCTGGCAGTGAACGAGGGCAAGACGAAATATCTCCTGTCATCAAACAAACAGTCGTCGCAATCGCGACCTGGGAGTTACTGTTGACAGTCATAACTTTGAGGTTGTAGATAATTTTGTCTATTTATTAACCAGCATTAACACCACCAACAATGTCAGCCTGGAAATCCAACGCAGGATTACTCTTGCCAACGGGTGCTACTTCGGACTGAGTAGGCAATTGAAAAGTAAAGTCCTCTCTCGACGAAAAAAAGCCAAACTCTATAAGTGGCTCATAATTCCCGTCCTGCTATATGGTGCAGAGGCTTGGACGATGTCAACAACCGATGAGTCGACGTTGCGAGTTTTCGAGAGAAATGTTCTGCGAAAGATATATGGTCCTTTACGCGTTGGCCACGGCGAATATCGCATTCGATGGAACGATGAGCTGTAGGAGATATACGACGACATTTATCTAGTTCAGCGAATAAAAAGACAGCGGCTACGCTAGCTAGGTCATGTTGTCCGGATGGATGAAAACACTCCAGCTCTGAAAGTATTCGACGCAGTACCCGCCGGGGGAAGCAGAGGAAGAGGACGACCTCCACTTCGTTGGAAAGATCAGGTGGAGAAGGACCTGGCTTCGCTTGGAATATCCAACGGGCGCCACTTAGCGAAGAGAAGAAACGACTGGCGTGCTATTGTTGACTCGGCTATAATCGCGTAAGCGGTGTCTTCGCCAGTAAAGAAGAAGAAGAATGTAAGAGGAACACTACAATCACTCTGCCTACGTTGGACTGGCGACACACATCGGTACGATAACGAATCTGTCGTTGCCGAACTGACCATATCGGCTCTAAATGGGTATAGGCAATTTTCTCTTAAAGGTATTTACTCTGTCAAGAAATTCCAGTTGCCTACTCAATCGCTCGACGCTAACAAACCAAGTACGATTACAGTTCAAACATTTGAAAGGATTGCCATTGCACTCCTATTCAAACGCCAATCCACAACTGCTGGTAGGCTTAAATAACGCGGCTCTTGGATCTCCAATAAAATTCATATATGGGGGAGAAAATGGGCCAATTGCAGAAAAGTCTAAATTAGGTTGAGCCTTGAAAGGGTTGATGCATAAAGCCGGCACCGATCCTATACACCACGTTTGTCATAAGTATCTGTGATTGCTCTGAGCAAGCTGAACTGCTTGAAATCACCAAAGCGTACATTTGCCTCGACAACTTAGGTGTGTCAACCAAAACTGTTGCCTTAATGCCTAAGGAGGATGAGGTTGCTTTGGAGCAACTACAAAAATTCACCGTTAGCACTGGAAGCCATTTCGAGACCAGCTTATTGTGGAAGCACCCGGACATTGAAATTACCGACAGCTTATCAACCGCTAATGTGCCGACTACATTTTCAATGACACTGACGATGTTTGGGGCCACATGATCACCAAGCTGCGCGCAATATTCAAAAAATAAGAATGCAAAAGAATTTCAAAAGAAATTTCCTCTTGCTTCAAATTCTAAGGTCACTAAGTAGACGATATGTTGGTAAGTGTAGACACCGAAGACGAAGTTATTAAATTAGCTCAAGACGCTCGTCATGTCCATGCACTTGGAGGCTTTCATTTAAGAAACTTTTTCTCCAATTCGAGTCGGGTATTATTTGCCCTAAAGGGGGATCCGCTCGATGAGCTATCTCCCGATCTTGACCGTGAACTGCCTACTGAAAAGGTTTTAGGCATGTGGTTAATTATGTCCAGTTCGCATTTCGTGTGTCCGCTAAGTATAGAGATTCTGACATATTTCTTCATCAAAGGCGGCCTCTTGGACTCATCAGTTTTTACGTAATATATGCCAAGGTTGTGCTACAAGAGATATGGAGAGCTGGATGCGACTGGGATGTTCCAATCCCTGATGATCAATTTGCCAAGTAGCTAAGATGGCTCAAGCTAATTCCGAAAGTAGAGAGTATAAGAATTCCAAGACGCTATATGGGAACTGTTTTTGGCGGAGTTCCACAAATCGAATTACACACATTCGTTGATGCAAGTGAAACTAGCTACGCAGCAGCTTGTTACCTTCGGTACTCGTATGGCGATACGGTTAGCTGTACGATGATCGCAAGCAAAATAAGGGTGGCACTATTGAAGCTAATATCTATACCTCGTTTAGATCTGAAAACAGCACTTCTCGCAGGCGCTCGCCTCGCTAAACATGTTAGCGAATCGCACTCTATCCACATTGATAAACGCGTTTATTGGTCAGATTCCCGAACAGTATTAGCGTGGGTACGATCCCATCATCGGCGCTACAAAGAATTCGTAGCCTTCCGGGTTAGTAAAACCGACCGACGTCAAGGAATGGCATTGGGTTCCATCAGAGGAAAACGTTTCCGACGAAGCAACCAAATGGAATGGTGATCCAGACTTTTCTAACGACAGTCGATGGATTAGAGGGCCATCATTCTTGTGCCTCTCGCCTGACAAGTGGCTTATGACTGACAAATTGCAGTGGATTGCAACTGAAGAACTTCGTCCACAGTTTACTGGATTTCATCACCCAACCTCAAATCGGCATCAGGTAGTACCAGAACCACTGAAATTTTCAACATGGAATCGTGCAACAGCTATGGCAATGTATTGTGTTCGGGTCTGGCTAAGCATAATTCGAGATAATCAACCTGTTGGTAATGGACCAACTGATGAAGATTTTCGTAAACCGCAATGTTATCTTTGGAGAAAGGCTCAACACGACAACTTCGGAGACTCTATCGCATCTCTAGAAGCCGGAAAGACAGTTGACAAATCCAGCAATATTCTGAAGCTATCACCTTATCTAGATGATCACGGCGTTTTAACGGTAAATGGTCGAGTTAGGATAACAAGGGGACCAGATCAAGTCGTATTGCCCTCTAATCATCACTTTACGAACTTTTTCACTAACCACTTCCATGTAAAGTGTCATCATGGAAACTTGAAAACCGCGGTGAATGAAATAAGGCAATTATATTGGATCATAAAACTACGAACAGTGGCTAATGAGATTCGACGCATTGGTCAGCATTGTAAAAACAGAACATCCCAACTTCGGCCACCTATGATGGCCTCTCTTTCCGCTTTCCGGACCTCAGCGTTTAGTCGCCCGTTCTCTTACGTAGGCGTTGACTACTTTGGTCTCCTCCTGGTTACGGTCAAAAGGAGTACCGAAAAGAGATACGGAGTATTATTTACCTGCCTAAAAACCAGAGCAGTGCATCTCGAAATCGCATACTCTCTCTCGACAGACTACTGCATTCTAGCTGTACGTAATTTCATGTCGCGCCGAGGCAGTCGGGTAGAAATATGGAGTGATAATGGTACAAACTTTAAAGGTGCTGAGAAGGAGTTGAAGTTCAAGAACCTTTACATCTGCTACAACCAACTGGCGTTTTATATCACCCACTTCGCCACATATGGGCGGTAGGTGGGAACGGTTAGTTCTGTCAGTAAAGCGAGTGCTTAAACAAATTTTGACAACTAGCCGCCCAAATGATGAACTTCTTCGTGCAGTCTTAATGGAAACGGAAAGAACGGTTAACTCTCGGCCATTAACTTATATCCCCATCGACCACGAAGAGGAAGAAGCACTCACTCCTAATTTCTTCTTGTTAGCTAGCTCCAGTGGAGTTAAGCCAATCGCTGAACCAGTTACTGAGAACATTTTATTGCGTCGTAACTGGCAAACATCGCAGCAACTACCAAGCGCCTTCTGGAGACGTTGGATAGTGGAGTACTCGCCCACCATTACCAAGCGAAGCAAATGGTTTACAGATGTAAAGGCAATCGAAGTCGGTGATATAGCGTACATAGTTGGTTATAGTAGCCCCCGGAACTGGTGGCCTAAGGCGAAGTGATTCAAGCCACTCTGAAGACATTTAAGAGATCTGCCGCCAAAATAGCCGTTCTAGATGTGATTAATTCGGTACACCCTAATCAGCAGGATATACGGGGGGTAGTGTTACGAACGATCTGGCAGCATGACTCACGTAATCCTCGTAAGTCCTACTTGCTTACATATCAACTGATGTGTCGCGTTGTGATTGGTCCAATTTGGAAACCGGGATCAATTAGTCTATTTAGCAAAGTAGGCAATGGAAGAAACGATCATACCGTCGACAACGTTTAGAGGGTGCAGTTGAGACTAAATTTTTTAATTAACCTTTAAATTTAACCTTTTATTTAACATTTGAATTATTATTTGAATTAACATTTCAATTCAGTATTAAATATTATTTTAGTTAATTGTAAAAAATTTCTCACATTTTTATTAACAAATAGGTTTCACTTTTTTAAAGACGTTGACGCAAAAATTGATTTACAAAAAGAAATCTTTCACTATAGGAGTGATGAAGAGAAATTATTATATTATGGCTGTTAAGATGTCAATATAATAGTTGGAAATGGAAATTCTCCTAAAGAACCAGGGAATACGGAAAAGATTTCTGTTATATTAGAAAAATATTCAAAAGTTTTCGCAAATCCAGATGAGGCTTTGCCGTTTCCCACCAATGTGTTACTCACCATTAGGACAGTTGATAGCTAACCAATTTATTCAAAGTCATACCCTTACCCGGTAGCCACTTCAGAATTTATATATCTGGAAATTAATGATTTACTACAAGATAGAATAATTCGTTCTTCTCGATCTCCATATAATAATGCTATATGGGTTGTCGACAAACGGAAACGGATAGACGAGAACGGGAGGAAGATTCTCATGGATGATAGTTGAGAGTCAAAACAGTTTTTAGCAGGTATGCTATTCCAGATATTACGATTATTTTATGTAACATGAGGAAATCAGCACTTTGCACAATACTGGACATAAAGTCAGGCTTTCACCAAATTAAGATGGGGGAGAAGGACGGGGAAAATACTGTCTACTCTGTAAAAAAGAGGAAGTACGAATTTCGTAGACTTTCTTTCGGACAGAAAAATGTTTCACAGTTTTCCAAATGGCAATAGCGGTAAACTTACGAGGTTTTTCAAGCAAGGGATAAAGTTTATGTTAGGACCAATAAAATAATTGGCAATAAATTTACAAAAGTTTTTTTTTGGAAAAAACGATTCAAAAGGATCTACGACCCACAGTTTTAATAGATAATAGGAAGGTTCACAAGAGTAACCTTAGGTAATAATTTTTGTTTTTTTTTTCTCACGTTTCCAGATTTATTTTACCACTTTTGCGTACTCAGGGATCCGACAGCAAAATTATTAATTTTACAAAATCGCACTACACACCAGATATTGACGGAAATGTAGCAGTTTGGGGCAAATAAGGCTACTTAACGGATCGAACGAATTTGATAAATTACCTCACCGTTTTGCGGGAGAAAGAAAAAATATAGTATGTATGTATTTCACGTTTTTCCCCAAACACACATGACCAAAATTCTTCAGGCAGACATTAATAAAATTGGCACGATTCCGATTACTTTGGCAGAGGGGTAAAAAGCCGAATTTCCGTACAAATGAAGTATGTGCGGATAGGGGAGCTTCTCCAGAAGAGGAATATCCAAAAATAATATAAAATTAACTTAAATTTTTTTAAATATTCACGATAAAAGTTCAAAAATTTGCACTAATAATATATGGTATTTCTCTATGTTTCACCAAATTTTTTCAAATTTTTCACTCTATATATTTAAATATACACTGGTTATTATATCTATCAGTGATTTCCATTTATTTTTGATAATTCGTTTTTTTGTATTTTAGGTGATAATACTCTTATATAATATTACTTATTTGTTTATTAAATTGAATAAAGAACATATCCATATGAATGGATAGAGGAATTTTTGGGAAAAAAGAAATTTCAGCGAATTTCCTTATTCTGTTTTGGGAATTTTTGAACTTCAAGGTCGAATACCTCGTAAACTAAGCGTTTGCGGTACATATAACCCTGTATATTTTTTAATCAGGAGAACGCCAAAAAAATCGGAACTGTGCCATCAAATTTATCGATTGATTGACACGATAAAAATTCTGACGAATGCGAAGCAAAAATATGATTGGCATTGCGCTAAAATACAAAGCCGGAACTCCAGATTTCGACGATTTTAATGAACTTAAATTTAAAGCACAAGAACTTATGGAATCCAATGATAGTCATTTTTCAAACACACTCAAGTACAACAGCAAATTGACACTGGTCATCTTTTCGAATTACTAATGGCCAGAAATAAGGCAGTTATAACAGATTTGGACAACATAATTTATTTACTATGGAATATAGTTTTGGGTAAATTATATGTTGTAAATTCTATAATTTTGGATACAGACGAAATTTAAAAAATATTGATCACTGAGTACACTTTATATGCAATTATAAGCGATATGATAAGTAATTCTAAGTAAAAAATTTTTCAAAACAACGATGTAATATACTTTATTGTTAAGTTTCCAGGAATACAAAAAGTATGCAGCTAGGCTTTTTCCGGTGCCACACGATTATAAAATAATTCAATGGCAATTCAACAATGCCAGTTAAAAACTGCACGGCAGCACCTGCAAGTTTCTGTAAAATAAAAACAGATGCTACATGTGTGAGACAACGATTCAACAATAATAAGGCGACATTCAAAACTAACACAATAACCTTGACCTAATTATCAAAGTTGACAGTGGCTTAATTATCATTAACGACCAAACAGTCGATGTTCGGGAAGAGGAAACATCATCGGTTACAATATCCGGCACTTATTTAGTGACATTCGAGGGAGAAGTGTGCATTAATGGTACAACTTTTTTTCAAAAAGTGAATGCAACGCTCCGGCCTGAGATTCGTTCAACGCACTTGACCGAACATTTGGAAATATTAGGTTGTCAAAAAAGTCATGCGGTATTTTCACTAGTTGGCGCTGAAAGTGCGTAGTTCTAGTTTTATTCTTTGCATCGGGTCATGCTCTACCTTTTTGGAAAGCTCATTTCACGCGCTAACATGTATTTGATTGATTGTCGTTTCTTCGTTCGTGAGTTATAGCGTCGCAAACATGGAGCAAAATAAAGAGAAAATGCGGCATATTTTACAGTACTACTACGATAAAGGCAAAAATGCATCTCAAGCCGCCAATAAAAATTGTGCAGTTTATGGACCCGATACAGTTCCCATTTCCACCGCACAACGATGGTTTCAACGTTTTCGTTCTGGTGTAGAGGTGGTCGAAGATGCGCCACGCTCCGGAAGGCCTGTCGTCGAAAATTGCGATAAAATCGCTGAATTGGTCGAAAGAAACCGGCATAGTAGTCATCAAACCGTTATAAAGCATTTGAAGAAGCTTGGAGTCACTAAAAAGCTCGATGTATGGGTGCCACACAAATTGATTCAATAAAAATACCGCAAGACTTTTTTGACAAACTAATATTAAAACCCCTTATTTGCGCGAAATAAATTTGAGGAACCTTGGACACATAGAAAACATACATGGAATCAGGGTTTTCATTTACTACTTCGTAGCAGAAAAATTTCTAGAATTATTGCTATGCTATATCTATCACTCTCACATTGTCGGGAGCCGTAGCAAAGCCATAGCAGAACCAGGAATAAAGGGATGTCCCACTTATTCAAGTGTGAGAGCGCTTTAAAATTAGCGTTTTTTGTAACATTTTCCATTATGGCCAGATTGGACAAAATAATAATTTTTGGGCATTTATCAACCCAACACCTAACATTTAGTACGAATAAAAATTACTAAATGGTGGTTATTTATTTTATGGAGAAACTGTTTAAGCCATTTTAAAGTATATTAAAACAACTGACATTTGACCTATCAATACCCATTAAAAGGATTTAAGCTTGTTAGCCCTCAATCATTAAATGTTTTTAATCATTTTCCCTTGAAAATAATACTATGATGCTTCAAATTACAAAACGTTTTATCAAATGCCTTTAAATTTTACAAATTTATTTAATTTTCCTTGTTTTACTTTTTTTGTAAGTATTCTTCAGCGATGCAACAAATCCCTCCGTTTACATATTTTTTTGGTAAGATTTCAATTTGGCCATCGCTCGTTTCCAAATGATAAACGTCAAAACCTACTGAACTCGATAAGTTCCCATCAACTTGCAAATTCTTCGCTACAGCATCAGCACCGTAACAGCGTTTCACCTGTTGTCTAATCAACAAGAGCAGATGCAGTTAAGCAACAACAACAACATCAGGTGCACTAGCGGCAGTAATGTTAAAATTGTGCCTAGAGTAGGGAAATCAAGCAAGGCTTGTTATGTTTCAGTTCTAATTTAGATTTCAGCAACAGCGCATAGTGTTGATTAAATAATTTGTACAATTTGTATTTCAATAAAAGCATATAGTGCTAAGTAAATAATTTGTTCAACTTGGATTTCAATAAAAGCATATATTGCTGTGAAAATAATTCACATTTGCTATGTATTCAACCGGAAGTTTGAAATTCGCATTTTAGGCATATGGGGCTTGGAGTAGTATTGACTAAAGATAGCAAATATTTCACTACCTGTGATTTTGTCACAGCTACTTAAAAATCCATGGTCACAGATGTGACAAGTTTCCTAAAGTAGCAGTAACTGGAATTAACGAACACATGGGAAGCTTCAACAAAGTAGCATTCATAGTGAAACATGAAAAATTGTGACTGTTGCAAAATAGCAATGTAACAATGTAACATAAAAAATTGCGGCTGTGATGAATTCATATTCATTAAAGCTATGGATTCTCTTCAATTTTAGCTAAGTTAAAATTGGTTGACAGATAAATAAGTTAATTTAGCTTTAGGGTGCCCGCAGAGTGGACGCTTAAAGCCGAGCCGAGAGCATTTTCCCATTTACGCAACACGTGAATTTCCGCTCGGCTCGGCTTTAAGCGTCCACTTTGCGGGCACCCTTAAATGGGTAATACTTATGTACAAATTAAATTGATTACAGAAACCTCAATGCGGTAATAAAGCCAATTATAAAATTTTTAATCTTAAAATTGCATAAATTTTTTATACATATACATATATTGGTACTGTAAATATAAGTAACGAAATATTTTTAAAAGTATATTTTTGTTTACTTTAATTAGTTTCTATTGGGTATCTTTATATTGAACCAAACCTTCAGAGATTATATTTATTGGGACTTAAGAAATGTGTTTCTTAAAAAATAACGGATCATTTACATTAACTTTTGTACGAAACGATTACAAATCATTTTGCTTATACTTAATTAAAATTAAAGATGTCTGTATAAAAAAGAACCAAAATGAGTTATGTGTGGAAATTTTTTAAAGAGCTGGATGCTACTTTCGCAAAATATCATATAAAACTTTGACATATAATTAAAAAAAAAAAAAACATATGGAAGAGAGACATCTTACTGTTCAATTGAAAATGGTAATATAAATTTGAAATTATATCAAATTGGTATTATGAAAATGTTTTTGCAGTCGGAAATTAGGCGAGTGCCGCAAAATGCCCCTGTTACTTTTGAAGAGGATATTCCATCAACTTCGACTGCATTACCAAAGCCTTTAACCCAAACAAAGCTTTTAAATGTCACGCGGCTAAAGTAAGAAAGTGAAATTACAAATTATTGCAGCTCTTTACGGTGGTTTTGCAACCTTTCTTTATAGTTGAAGACAAAGGCTTTCGGGAATTTGTAGCAGCCCTAAGTTCATCTTATGAAATTCCTAGCAGACGTGTGATTCCAAAATTCTTGCAATTGTATGAGGAATGTAAACATAAGGTGCAGGGAAAAGTTTTGCATCACCACTAATTGTTGGACATCGCGCAACACGTCTAGTTTCATTGCTGTAACGGCTCATTATGTCTCCGAAAATTTTGAATTAACGTCAATACTTTTATCATCATCCCAACTAAAGCAAAAGCATACAGCTGAAAACTTAGATGAGGCGATACAACAAATCATAAGTGATTGGAAAATTAACGAAAATATTTCTAGCTGTTTCGGATGATGCTAGTAACACAAAAAGTGCCATAATTAATAAGTTAGATTGGAAGCGTTTTGGATGCTGACTTAATTAATTTAATTGTAAAAAAAGGATTGCGTATTCCTGAAGTATTTAGAGATGCTACAGTAAGCATTAATGGTGAAACGCTGGTAATACCAATCGCAAATGGGGTATTAGATGTGTTTTGACACTTGCGAACTGAAATATTTTCAAACACCATAAAAAAGTGAATGAAATTTTTTTAAATGGAATTAGAGAACGTTTTAGCAGTTTACAACACAGCAATACACTTATGTTAGCTACTTTTCGGCAGCACATAACACAAAAAAATTATAAAACGTTATATTTATAATAGAATTGCAAAGGGAAGAAACAGAAATTCAGATTGAGAGAACAGAAAAAAATGTAGAACAATCAGTATCAATATGGAGTTCTTTAGATAAATACGATGATCATAAGCCACATAGTAGCGTAAAAGCAAAAGCTGTTATTGAAATTCAGCGCTATTTGAAAGATGGGCTGGTTTGGAGTGGCTGCGATCCATTTCATTGGTGGCTTGAAAATAAATACAGATATCTTAAAATGGCAGAGTTAGCAAAAAAGTATTTATTTGTTTTAGCCTCCTCCGTTCTTTGCGAGAGAATTTTTTCCAAAGCGGGGCAAATTGTAAGTGATCATCGGTCAGGATTAAGCGAAAGGAATACTGACATATTGTTGTTTTTGAATACAAATGGAAAATATTTATAAACATAATATTTTAGCCTTCTTCCCCATTTAACGTAATTATTTTTAACACTATTTAATTTTGAAGGATGGAGTGATGTGTACACGCAAGTGAGGAAAGTTTTTTGATCGCCATTCACTTGGAAGTGGCCAGAAACGATTCTTTTACATATGACTCAAGCAGCTAACCACTTCCGGTCTTTGACCAAGTATCCTCTGGGTAGCCTAAGAACATCCGTTTGAAGGCGAGCCAAAGTGAGCAGGCGAAACAACCCCCTGCATAGGGTTGTGCGCTGGGTTTAGGATCCGCCACGTAAAAAAAAAACACTCCAATGAAAAAGCAACAACAGACTCTTGCCAACAGGTGCTATTTCGGACTGAGTAGGCAATTGAGAAGCAAAGTTCTCTCTCGACAAACAAAAACCAAACTCTATAAGTCGCTCATAATTCCCGTCCTGTTATATGGTGCAGAGGCTTGGACGAAGTCAACAACAGATGAGTCGACGTTGCGAGTTTTCGAGAGAAATGTTCTGCGAAAGATTTATGGTCCTTTGCGCGTTAGCCATGGCGAATATCGCATTCGATGGAACGATGAGCTGTACGAGATATACGACGACATTGACATAGTACAGCGGATTAAAAGACAGCGGCTACGCTGGCTAGGTCATGTTGTCCAGATGGACGAAAACACTCCAGCTCTGAAAGTATTCGACGTAGTACCCGGGGAAGCAGAAGAAGAGGAAGACCTCCACTCCGTTGGAAGGACCAGGTGGAGAAGGACCTGGTTTCGCTTGGAATATCCAATTGGCACCACGTAGCGAAAAGAAGAAACGACTGGCGCGCGGTTGTTAACTCGGCTATAATCGCGTAAGCGGTGTCTACGCCAATTAAGAAGACGATTTAATTTTAGCTTTTATGTATATTTTTTTTTATATGTATTTGCTGATTTTCTAAAAGTGAATTTACTATTATAATTTCTGTTTATTCTAATTGTACGTAAATGAAAAGAGGAAACAATTTTGTTAATTTCTTGGCCTTTTAGGGGAAGCATTGATTTGATTTTACCCATTTTCGGCACAAAGGCACAATTTTATCAGAAAAATAGTCTTTCTTAATTTCAATAATATTTTTCGGATTTGTACCAATATGTTCGGCGAAACTCTGTACTGTGTACCACTATTCCGTAACTGGGGACTTGAAAAGTTATAGTTCGATTTCGATTATTTTTGTGCATGGAATGGCATTCCTTAAGGTTTCATTGACAGTCTGTATTAAATGTAACATTTTGATACATGGGAAGTAGACGAAGTTGTTTTGTGCATTTTTAGAATGCCTTATGTTACAATGTCGAAGAAATGTTATTGTAGAAATTGGTAAAGTTGTTCCCGAAAAATAGGATACTACGGTGCCATGCCTAGCCTCCAATTCTTATACCGGTTCCGCTCTTTCGTACCATTTTTGTTGTGAAACTTAGGGTATCTGTTGGACTAATTTAGACAGTCGTCGCTCAAAGTAGTTTTTACCACAACTGTTAAATGGAGAGTAGGCATGGTAATCATCTGATTTCATCCATACTAAGTGAGCCCTAACGATTTGTGAGATATGCACATTACATAATTCCATTAGAGTTTAAAAAAAAACTGAAATAGGTTATGTGAACAAAACTTTTAATATCTGTACAAACACTTTGCGAGAATGTAAAAATAAGCATAAAGTTGTACTAATTTATGCTCCAAATATATACATATGTACACATACACATAGTTATATTTGTCATTTAATTGTGCCAACTATTAACATATGCTTGCAATGAATAATGATACAGATTTGTATGTTCATAAACATGATATTTAAACGAATTAATATTTATAAATGCAATATAAATAAGTGACTTATGTACTGCGTATAATATGTAAATGCAGTTAAAACTCTACATAACGAAACTCCATCGATAAACTCGTTATAACGTACAAAATACCAAAATTTGTTTGCTTTGCTTCAGCTTTGCGAAGCGACCGTCTCTGCTTTTCACACAACACAACATTCAGCTCATGATGGCGACCAAGGGTTTTCGCTCTATGCGTTTGTCTATATGTTTGTTTAAACGCAAACTAGTCCCTCAGCTTTTGAGATATCGATCTGAAATTTTGAACACGTCCTTTTCTATACCACTACAGCTGCTACACAAACTAATAGATCAAAATAAAGTATTTGTAAGGAAAACTTTTTTTATTTCATAAGTTATCTGCACAAAATTGACATCACGAATTATTGTCCAAGGATCTTGGAAATTTGACGCACTAATATCTTGGATATATCCCCCTTGCTAGCTCATCCGCTATGCAGTTACCAGCGATTCCTATATCACCAGGCACTCAAACGAGCTTGATTTATTTCTAGTCCGGACAGACATTACTTGACCAGCTTTGACTGTACACTTAGCGAACTCAGCATTGGTATTACCGGTAACTGTTATCGCTACTGCTGTCGAAAGTAATACTCACTTCCATAAAAGAGGCTACACTTCGTAGCAGTACGTCTACTGCTGCCTTAATAGCAGCCACTTCTGTACAGTAGTCCAGTAGACTAAAGCTTAAATTGACGGAAAGCTTCTTACAGAAAACTTCCCCTCCAACCTTTCCTCCCTATCAGTGAAAGAGTTCACTACGAACTTTCTTCAGAGACGGGAAGTTTGTTAAAAAAATTTCTGAGGTTAATCAGTTAAAATATGTTATTAGAAAAATAAAAAACGTCAAGCAAAAATAACTTATTTTGTCTTTTTAAAATCGTATGTATGACGTTTTTGAAATAAATTAAACTAAAGTACTTCTTTCTTGAATATGCCTTCCCTCTGTATAACGTAAACGTTTTATTACTTAAAAAGTATCACCTCGTTGGCCTGTTGAATTTCATTACATAGAGTTTTATGTTATGTCATAATAGGCATGTTTAACATGAATCAGGGCTCGAACATATGGTTCCAAAATTTATATGCATAAATTACAACATTTTGTTACTTACTTTCCAAGTTGCAGCATTGCGCCGAAAATAGCAGAATGTGTTTTGAAACCAGTTATAAATTTCGTTTAAAGTTAACTGCTTGTCAGGTGACTCTATAATAGACTTGAAATATATTAAAGAAACAGTGTAATAATATAGCAAAAAAGCACTGAAGTAATTTATATATTTAAAATGGGCTCAATTGAAACAAGCTTTTTATAGTGCTAAAGGTTGTGCAGCTGCGATCACTGATCCTCCTAAGTGTGGATCAAAAGATTCTCATGTGTCGACGAAGCGCTTTCAGCCTATCACAAATTTGTTAAGGCGGCGACCAATGTAAATTATAGTAAATTCGCCTGGTTCGCAAAGACATGATAATGCCGTACCAACAAGTGAGTGTATTTAGTAGAGTGTGGCCTCCTCTTTTTAGCATGGAAGTATTTGGCTCCACCTTGAAATAACCCTAACTACAAAAGGGGCGAAGGAAAGAAACGACTAATACGCTTTATTGCACGTTGAAACTAACATAGCTTTTGTATTCGAGTACAGTGCCTCAAAAATAAGGAAATAATTATCACTTCCAAAAGCTTTGTTACAAAGGTGATTCAATATCTAGTTTTACATATTACAAAAACATAGCCGATTTATGTTGGTCATCGTGCATGTGGAAGTAACTGGAAAAAATTTGTTAAATGTGTGTTTTTCTTCTTACGACTACGATTGTACAATCAACTACAGATACGAGTATGTAAGTACGTTCCAGTAGTTTCGGATAAAATAAATACAGAATTGATTCCGGATTTCTTCAATCTTAAGGAGTTGCGTAAGGAGCAAGAGTTTCAGTTAGAATTGTGGATTAGGCCTTAATAAATTCTTAGAAACTTTAACAAAAATCTACGGTAGAGCTGTTATGTAATTAATCGGCGACTTAACCCATAGTTGGTAGTAACAGACTCTAATTTCTGTTGATTTCTTTCGTGTTTGTCGGTATTTATAGTTACATAATTATATATACATAAGTTACCTGCCGTATCAGTGAAGCATATGTGAAAGGAGGTCGTACATCAGCATTTTTATAAAACTCTCGATTTCGGTGTATTTCTGAAAGAATTTATAAAATGTGTAAAATTAATTACGAATAAACTAGAAAATCCGGTCTCTTCGAATGTACAAAGTATTGTTACCTTGTTGGACATCCAAACCGGCTCTTTCCAACATATAAGGCAAACCTGCAAGGCATTGTAATTTTATTGATTTTAGTTTTTGTTCACTCAAAAAAAAAATGTTTGCTTAAAAAAAAATAATAATAAAAAGAATCTGAAAGTTAGAATAGTAATCTGCATATACCTAATCTTTGAATAAAAGTATTTAATCCGAACTGGGGCACAAATTTTGTGGCTTTTCCCTTTAAGAGGCAAGTTATATTTGAAGTCCCAACTTTCAACTAAAGCACCTTGAGACACAATTTGAGATATTTGACTCAGCTTTGAATTTGGTTCCCATTATGTTAGAATTTTGCGCACTTTTACTAGTTTCTCAGCTAGTAAGGTTTCTCTTATTTTTAATATGAAATTTTAATATCTTTAAGAAAATGCATTTGAACATGTTTAATTAAAGTTGAAAGGTAATAAGAATTTTCGAAAAAAAAACGTTTTTTTTTCATTGAAAGTAATTTTCTGTAAAAATTTGAAGTAAACTCGACAAATACTTTTCGTGTTATTCGTTAATTAGCAAAGGGTTCTTGGTCGCTCTGGTACGTTTGAGACCGACGAAGTGAATCGTAAAACTTACAATAAGTTTTTCGCAAATCACAGTAGTTTGAAACTGTTCGGTGGATCAACACAAACAGCCATTCTGTTTTCAATTCATTTTTTTTTTCGGATTTTTCTCAAGTCAAGTCAAGTCAAGTCAAGTCGAAACCTCATTTAATGATTCTATGTTTTTACTTTTTTAAAATAAAATAATTTTCAGACAAAAACAATTATTTACATTTTTTTTGACTGAATGTAATTTTGATGAAACTATGAGCACTTTTGTACCTGTTTTATGATTGTTTCAGAAAAGATATTTTAGTGCTCAAAAATGTTCCCCAAAATTCATGTTTACAGAGTCGGCACTCTTCATAACTTTAAAACTACCGCACCAATCGTTTTAGAGACACACACACTTTTTTGTAAATAATTTATGAGGTAAGGACGAAGAGTTATTTTGACAAAAAAAAAATCGCGTTCTTTACAAAAGTTCCAATTAAAAGCTTAAAATTTCAAAAAAAGGTAGACTTCTCATTCACTACGTATAAAAAAATTTTACAATTTTGTAAAATTGAGAAACTAAAATTTTTATCCATATCGCAAACGGTTTCGTGATCAACTAATGGAAGTGAGGACGAAGTTATCACTTACAGAGATGGAGTGGTACTATTTGTTTCTGTTCCATATACAAGTACATATATAAGGTTTTAATAGTCGACTTAATTTATGCTGGCGATTGAAAATAATATAGTTTTTCATATGTTTTATAACTGATTAAAAATGTCTTTTAATATTTATGGGAGAATGTTGTTCACACATTTTCAACTATCTATTATGTAGACAACATCAATCAAAAATGGTTGTTAATTTGGAAACTTACCACCCGTTAGGGAAATGGGGGTTTTATCGCTAATTCGCTTTCTAATCGCAGATATGTTAGCCGTGGTCAGAATGGGTGAGCTAATCGTGACTGGTATGGTACGAGTGCTATTCACATTCATCGACTTGTTCAAATTAGTTACTCCTTGTAAGTTAGTTACTTGCGGTACCGCAATTGGCATTACTGACCCCATAGTCGTTGGGCTCAGGCTGGCTGAGATATTGCTGTAAGGTGATTCCAATGGTTCCTTGATAAGAAACGGTATTGTGTAGTCATCTCAAGGTATAAGTTCCTTCTCCGTTAAAATTTTTAGATGTAGCTTTCTTTCAACTCACCTTCGACTCGATTTTTTCAGTATTTAAAAATTGCTTTGTTAAATAAAGATGATGCATCATAGCCTGTAATCGATCGCGCTCCTTCTGCAAGTGAACTTCCAGCTGTGATACGACTTGCATTTGAACTCGTGCTTGTGCTGTGGACCGATCGTCCAAATTATGTTCGGAGTTTAAATGTCTATTATTAAGTATATTAAAATAAATAACATGTTAAAACGTAAATAACAATAAATATTGTCTTAAAAATAGTTAAATATCGAAAAAGATGTTAATGACAATTTCCACCAGGTTATAGTTTTATTATTATTTATTTTACATGCTTTCAAAATATCTAAAAGTAATTTTATAAAATAATAAAATGTTATATTAGCTGTATAATTAAAACTGCTCTTTGAGTACTTAGTACTTTTTTCCGAACCCATGTTTCGACCGACTTTCAATCACGGGATTTATTCTTTTGAGAAGATTATCTCACATATCCCTTTTCGGTGTACTAAAATGACATTTGTTAACATCGTCTTCGAGGAGATTTGACGCTAACCTACTCGAAATCTCCCTGTGCGGCTCTGACTAAGCTGTATCTATATGTCAGTGAGGAAATTTGTCACATTATCACAGCTGATTTAGACGCTACAAACAGAAAAAAATTTAGACAAACAAAACAAATTAAAAGAAATTTTTAAAACTCAAAACAGATTCTTTAAAGTCTTACCGCTGGTGGAGGAAGATAAAGACTTTTCACTAAGTGAGAAATTTTTTATTTTGAAATCTAGCTTATCTTATTAAATGTGTCTGACTAAGTTTATGTTTGCATATAATATTGTGTAACACGACATGGGGTTGATTTTAATTGTACAACCCAATGAACGTGCGTGTGTATATTTGTACTGCGGGTACTGCGTCGAATACTTTTAGAGCTGGAGTGTTTTCACCCATACAGAAGACATGACCTAGCCTGCGAAGCCGCTGTCTTTAAATTTGCTGAACTATGTCAATGTCGTTGTATATCTCGTACAGCCTATCGCATACGATAGTCGCCTTGGGCAAACCACAAACGACCATTAATCTTCCGCAGAGTCTTTCTTTCGAAAATTTCTAACGTCGACTCATCCGATGTTGTCATCGTCCATATTTCTGCACCAAATAGCAGGATGGGAATAAAGAGTGACTTATAGAGTTTAGTCTTTGCCTACTCAGTTCGAAGAAGCACCTGTTGGCAAACATTATTATGCACTGAATTTCGAGGCTGACATTGTTGTCGGAAGTAATATTGGTTCCAAGATACACGAAATTATCTACGACCTCGAAGTTATAACTGTCAACAGTGACGTGGAATCAATATGGATACTCAGGTAGGAAAGCGGTATCTAGTATACCGCTTAGAGAGTTTGAAGAGATTGGGGTGGACGAGCAAATTGCTCGTCTATATGGGGTAGTTTAGGGGTTAAATGGTACTGTATTTAGGAGGTGTGAAAGGTATACGACTTCTTCTTCGTCTTTTTTATTGGCGTAGACACCGCTTACGCGATTTTAGCCGAGTTAGCAACAGCGCGCCAGTCGTTTCTTCTTCTAGCTACGTGGCACCAATTGGATATTCCAAGCGAGGCCAGGTCCTTCTCCACTGGGTCCTTCCAATGGAGTGGAGGTCTTCCTCTTCCTCTGCTTCCACCGGCGGATACTGCGTCGAATACTTTCAGAGCTGGAGTGTTTTCATCCATTCGGACAACATGACCTAGCCAGCGTAGCCGCTGTCTTTTAATTCGCTGAACTATGGCAATATCGTCGTACATCTCATGCAGCTCATCATTCCATCCAATCAATATTCGCCGTGGCCAACACGAAAAGGGCCGTAAATCTTTCGCAGAACTTTTCTTGCGAAAACTCGCAACGTCAACTCATCAGTTGTTGTCATCGTCCAAGCCTCTGCACCATATAGCAGGACGGGAATTATGAGCGACTTATAGAGTTTGGCCTAGCTCAGTCCGAAGTGGCACCTGTTGGAGAGAGTTATCGTCCGTTGGCTGGCATTGTTGGTTGTATTTTGCTGGTTCCCAAATATTCGAAACTATCTAAAACTTTAAAGTTATGATTGCCAACAGGGACGTGAGAGCCAAGTCGTTCAGTGCCGGACCCTTTTGCTTTGCTTCCTTGTCCAGTCTGGAGAAAGCAGAACTAACGGCGCAAGTGTTGACGCCAATGATATCTGATATCAATATTATCAGCATACGACTGCAGCTGTATACTCTTATAAAAGATTGTACCTGCTCGATTAAGTTCTGCAGCTCGAACTATTTTCTCCAGCAGCAGATTAAAGAAGTCGCACAATAATGAGTCGCCTTGTCTGAAGGAGAGGTCCTTCCCGATCATGACGGAGCTTTTGGCGATGCTCAACCTCAGTTTACACAGCCGTATTAGTGTTGCGGGGATATCAAATTCAGACATCGCGGCATAAGGGCAGATTCTTTTCGTGATGTCGAAAGCAGCTTTGAAATCGACGAAAAGGCGGTGTCTCGAATCGTCTTTCACGGGTTTTCTCCAAAATTTGGCGCATGATGAATATCTGGTCGGTTGTTGATTTTCCAGGTCTAAAACCATACTGATAAGGTCCAATCAGTTTGTTAACGGAAATCTTTAATCTTTCACACAATACGCTCGAAAGAACTTTATACGCGATGTTGAGGAGGCTTATCCCACGGTAGTTGGCGCAGATTGTGGGGTCTCCCTTTTATGGATTGGGCATAGCACACTTAAATTCCAATCGTTCCGCATACTTTCGTCCGACCATATTTTACAAAGAAGCTGATGCATGTTCCTTATCGGTTCTTTGTCGCCGTGTTTGAATAGCTCGGCCGGCAATCCATCGGCCCCTGCCGCTCTGTTGTTCTTCAGACGGGTAATTGCTTTTCGAACTTCTTCATGGTCAGGCAATGGAACGTTTGCTCCATCGTCATCGATTGGGGAATCGGGTTCGCCTTCTCCTAGCGTTGTACTTTCACTGCCATTCAGCAGGATGGAGGAGTGTTCCCTTCATAATTTTAGTATATTCTTGGGGTCCGCTCCGGTCTTGAAACCTTCTGTTAGCCGCCGCTTTTTTTTTGTAGAATTTTCAAGCATTACACCTGTCGGCAAGCTTGTCAAGCTCTTCATACTCACACATTTCGGCCCTTCTCTTTTCTGTCTATAAATGCGTCTCGCTTCCCTCTTCAACTCTCGTCATCTATCCCATCCCACACGTGTTGTGGTCGATCGTAGCGCTATGACACGGCACTCCTCGTCGCACCAGCTGTTTTTTTGCCTTTTCTGAAAACCAATGATTTCGTTGCAACTGTACGAAAGAAGTTTGAAATGACGTTCCACAGTTCCCTTATACCGAGTTGTTGACGAGTGCTATCAGAGAACAGGAGTGCAAGCCGAGTAGGAAATCGTTCTTTTGCCTGGTGTGATTGCAGCTTCTCGACGTCGAAGTTTCCTTGTGTTTGTTGACGTGCGTTTTTTGCTGTATAGAGGCGGGTGCGGAATTTGGTTGCAAAAGTGTAGTAGTCAGAGTCGATGTTAGGAGCTCGGAGCGCTCGCACATCTAAAACATTGGAGACGTGTCTTCTGTCTATCACAACATAATCGATCTGGTTGGTGGTTTTTCGATCCGGAGACAGCCAGGTGGCTTGATGAACTTTCTTATGCTGAAATCTAGTACTACAGATAACCATATTTCGGGCCCTGGCGAAGTCGATCAGCCTTGATCAATTTGGGGATGTTTCGTCGTGGAGGCTGAATTTACCGACCATAGTGCCAAAGATATTTTCTTTGCCCGCCCTAGCGTTAAAGTCGCCAAGCACGATTTTGTCATCGTATCGTTTGCAGCTCCCATAGATGCTCTCGTCGTTATACGGCTAGTAAGATTAAATGGCGGACGCGTGAGTTAACCGTGAAGAGGAGGACTGTCAGGCGATTAAGGCGAAAGTTTCAACGCGCCCGACGGTCCAGTTCTACTAGGCTGCCCCAGCTTAGGTATAAGGTTAGTTGTGCGGATAGGGAGTGTAAAGAAATGATAGTTATAATTAAGGAGTAAGACTGGTGGAGCTTTGTTAGAGAAAATAGGAACGACCCCTGGGGTCAGGTCCATAGGATCTGCTGGGATCGTAGGAGGGAAGATGTCACATCTCTTTGCGTCGGTGATATTCTGTTATCGTCGTGTAGAGTGTGCGGGGGTTCTGTTAGGTGCGTTGTTTCCAAGGTCGGAGGTGCAGGTACCTCAAACACAAGAGGTGGCTGCCCCTCCACTAGATGAGGGCGAGTTGGGATACGCCTTTGGCCTGGTTAGGTTTAAATGGTAACCACGTTTTGATGGTTTGAACGGAGAGATTAGTAAAAGCTTGTGGAAGTTCATTCCGGAATACCTGGAGGTCTGGGAGGGATAATTTCCACGCAAGTGGAAAAGTGCTAAGGTTGTTCCTCTCCTCTCTAATCCTGGCATCAGTCTCCTTCCAGAAAAAGTGCTGGAAATAGGCATTGTCAAACGGCTTCAGGAGATAGGGGGGATGGGGTCGGATAGGCAGTATGGGTTCAGGAAAGGATGCCATATAGGGGATGCATGGTTTTATGTTCAGAATGTCGATAGGGAGAATGCAAAGGACATATTTGTTGACCCCAAGTGGCGTTTGATTACCTAAGCTGGGATCGAGTGGTGGAGGAGCTTGGCTGTCCGGAAATTACCCTTTGACGGCATGAATGGGAGTGTGGAGATTTGAGTTGTTCACTTTTATTAGATGCACCCCCTCTTGACCTGATTGTCACACAGCGTGCTGATGCATTCAGGTTAAGAAGAGGCTTGAGAGTGTCATTGCTGCGGAATGACTGGATTTCCGACGATGATATGGAGAGTGGAGAGGGAGGGATATCATTTAATAGCAGAATGCCCTATGTACTCGATTACTCTGGGTAGTATGAGGACTAGCTGGACTGATGGACGATTAGATGTTAGTGGTGTGATCTCCATAAGTCAAAATACCGAACAGTTAGGGTTGTTTGCACGTGAGTTGTTTAAGCGGTGGAAGCTCAACTGGTAGTAGCGTCGGCTACGAGGTCTGACCAGAGGCTTAATTCTAGTACCACGGAGAGCAGGAGCTCTTAGAGTTTACTCCAACCTGCTCATGCGGACTGGTCCCTCGGCTAATATCGTGGTTGTTGTGGTGAAACCCCAAATGCGGGAAGAACTGATTTTGTCAGTTGAATGTGGAGTTGCATTGCAACTGGGTGCCGCACCCAAATCACGGCAGAGATTTTTGATGGGCCTCAAACCCGACCAAGGTAGTTAGTGTGTCCATTCCACACTGCCAATTGGTACTGAAACTGCCTAGCATTCTCAGGGCGCTGATCAACGCATCGATTTTATCCGATGTACTTTTGAGCGCCGTGGGGTAAGGCTGTCGTTAACAGGTACATTTAACGCACCGGACGTTGTCAACAGTGACGTGGAAGCCAAGTCGAGAGCACGACGACTGTTTGTTTGATAACAGTAGATAACAGATTTCGTCGTGCCACACTAATAAGGTTGAGGTCAATGATGTCAATTTCATCGGCGTACGCAGCTGTACTTTCTTATAAAAGATTGTGCCTTTTTAATTCAACTCAGCATTTTGAATTATTCTGGTGTATGTCGATCCTTGTTTCGCGGCCTTTTCCAAAATATGGCGCATGGTGAATATCTGGTCAGTTGTTGATTTTGATTGTCTAAAGCCATACTAATAAAGTCTAATCAGTTCGTAGACAGTGGGCCTTATTCTTTCACACAGTACACTTGATAGAACTTTATATACGATAGTTGGGCAGATTGTAGGGTGTCCTTTTTTGTGGATTGGGCAGAGCACACTTACGGTCCTATTCTGAGAAAACTTCACAACTGATTTGTGAGAAAATATTTGTAAGGTTATTCTTTCTCAAACCGCACAAGAAAAAAACGGAAAATCTCACCACTTGAGGCGAAAGGCACTTTGCTGTGATCCAGCAGTTTTACAAAAACAAACAAAACAAAATATCTATTAAATTTTTGGCATAAACATATATTCATTTCAAAATGTGAAAGAACAACTCATATTTACAAACAAAGTCATGTCTGAATTATTTAAACTTTATTTATATGTCTTTTTGTTCATACATAAAAAGAGTAAAATATACAAAACTGTAAGTTACATATTTATTGTAATAGACAAATACTTATATTTATAAAAGACTAGCTGACCCCGCAGCCGTTGTCCTGCGTAAAATTATGTGTTTTGAAATAAAAAGGTAAAAATTCGTATTGTGGTGATAATCATTTATTTGCGATTTTTCTACATTTGGTTTTCCAACTCGATATTCACGCCTCTAAATTGAATGCTAAATGTTCTGCCATTGTCGTCTGGTGAGTGACGCCGATACGGTGGATATCCATCATTTCTAGTTTGTGTTTCCGAAAGAAAAGCACGTGGATAGTGTTTGGTGCATTTATTGCCATACATGCAAGCCGAAGTATACCGCACGTATGTCATCGTATTTTGGGAGTACTCGGTTATGTGCCTTGGGCTGCTGATGTATGTTGATGTCAAAAAGAATGCCGACCGATATCAGCGCGACCACTTCGTGGCATCGTAACAAATTTCAATCTGTAATTGATTACTTTGTGTGCAACACACATAACATTTTCACTAAATAATTTTCAAAAATTTTTGAAGAAAACGACAAATTTGAACAATTCAAATAATTGAAAAATAAAACAAAAAAAAATTTAACAAAAAATTTGTATGGAAAAAATTAACTTTTTGGAATTATCCAATTTTCCGACTTTTCCTGATGAGAAGTATAGAGGTTTTTTTTATTTCTAAACCTTCTCCGATCCACACGGAACATTTTCTGAAAATTTCATCAGGATTGTTTCAGTCGTTCCCTTAGCGTTATTAAGAAACAAACATTCATTTGTTTGTATGGGAAAAAGAAAAGAGCTATTTTGAGGGATTTCCCGGCAATTATTCGAATTTATTTTGCCGTAAAAACCATCCTTGAGCCTCAACGAACATTTAAAAAAAAGAATTGGTAAAACTGGTCCAGGCGTTTTTGAGTTATGCGTTTACCAACACATTTTGCTATTCATTTTTTTTATATAAGATAGTGCATTTAGAAGAATAGCTCCTCCATTCTATTTCAATAAAATGGCAAATTTCTCTAAAAATATTGAAATTAACAAAGCTAACACAGCCGATTTTGCATTGTGAGGTTTGCTTTCAGACATCACAGAAGTGTGAGGAAATTGTGATCATTAATGTTTTTGAAATCACCACAGGATACGGAAAACCTCAGAAATAACAAAAACCTCACAAGTCTCCGTGCGACCATATTCTAAAGAGAAGCTGATGCATGCTTCTCACGCCGCTTTGTTGATCTTCAAGTAGGGTAGTTGCTATTCGAACTTTTTCATGCTCGTGCAATGGAACGTCCGCATCTTTTCGCGGAATTTTCGAGCATTACTTTTGATACTTGCATTGCGGTCTCTCTCGCTTTTTGCCTCACTATTTTTTCCCCATCTCGCTCGTGCTGTGGTCAATTATAACGTTGCGAGGTAGCTAGTCTCTTTTCTCTTCACAGTGATACTCTTCATATTACCAGCTGTTCTTTTGCATTTTCCGAAAACCAATGGTTTCGTTTGCAGCTGTACGTAAGTAGCAGGTTTTAACAGTACCATTTAATAGGGAGTGGTCACCTTCGAAGTTCAACCATTTTTATAGTGTCGGTAGGGGTGCTTTAGGGATTTATCCTGAGTCAATTTGGCTATTGTAGCATTAGTGGTCTAGGAGATATGTACAAGTGTCTCTAGCTACTGTGATCCCCTGTGCCAAATTAGAGTTCTAGAGTATATCTTATTTTAGACCTTGCATACGTCGCTTTATACGTTTTCGGTTATATATGTAGGATAGCCCTTCAACTTTATAATTACCATACACTTTTATTTAAAATACATAAATGTTAAATGTTCATGTACAAACTGAATATGTGAAGTTCATTCGTTTGACCGTCCTATATGTGTGATGAATGTTTAACGACTGTTCTCTTGTCCTGTTTGTTAAGTTGGTTGTGCCCTATCAGTGTTGCCTATTGTCATAGGTCAGTGTTGCTCTTTGTAAGTGAGGTGAGTATGCGTACGTATTAACAGGTGTGTCCACTACGTGTTGTCCTGTCATCGCTTCCCACTATCGGCCATCCTGCACTTTCATTCGACCCGAATGAAGGATCAAATTTTTTCATGAAGTCCGCGACGGTAGTTATGCGTCCGGGTCCTTCGTGATCTCCAACTTTCACAACTTCGTATCTGCCATGTTTCCACTTCTTAATGATATTGTACGGTCCAAGATATTTTGGCTTCAGCTTCAGCCCAGATCCATACTGTGTATGTTTGATTGCTACCAATTCATTAATTTTGTACTCAACTTCAGCTTTACGACGAACATTGTAGGTCTTGCGGTTTTCTTCTTGTAAACGAACTATGTTCTCTTTCGCTTGAAGACGGCTTTTCTTACGCTCTGAGTCGATTTCTTCTGTTGCGAAATTTTCTAAAAGCTCATCCAGATTCGGCATTTCAGCCACTCGCATTTCTAATCCAGTTAATATCTTAAACGGCGATATTTTTGTACTACGAGGTGGAGTGTTGTTTATAGTTTGTTGTACGCGTTCTACATGTTTGTACCACTCACCAGAACTTTCGTGGCATAATTTCGATATCATAGGTATCACGATTTTGTGTATATGCTCAACCTGTCCGTTCACCCTTGGAACACCCGTGGCAATTGTTAAATGCTGAATACTTTCTTTCACACAGTACTCTTTGAAAAGAGTTGACGTAAATGCGGAGCCTCTGTCGCTGATTATGCACTTTGGATTTCCAAATACCGACGACTGCTTCCTAAGTCTGTCAACTACTGCCTCTGTTCCCGTGGTTTTTGTTGGATAAAGCCAAACAAATTTGGAAAATGCGTCGACAACCACAAGCAAATAATTATAAGATTTCATCGACATTTCCATAGGTCCAACGTGGTCGACGTGGTATGTACCTAAAGGACAGTCCTCCTTGTTAATTGGATTCAGCCTGCCTTCCTTTTTCCCTACTTTATTTTCGTTTACTAAACATTCGATACAGCTTTCTACTACGCGATATGTTTTCGCTTTCAACTGTGGAATATAATATGTTTTCTCCACTATGTCTTGGGTTTTCTTACTGGAGAAGTGACCTTGTTTATGTGCAATCTTATCACTTCCTCCGCCATGAGTGAAGGTACTACTGCCAACTCGTTGATGGGGTCCTTGTGTAATATGCCGTATTTCATATAGTAATCCTCGTATTCGTCCTTTTCTAAAATCTTTCGTACAGCTCTAACCCAATAGTCCTCTTCTTGAGCTTGCTTTAACCGGTGTCGCAATGAATCTTCGATGCTCTATTTCGTAATCAAAATCCTGTAAATACATTGCCCAGCGCGAAACTCTTAAGGGTACGTCTCGTTTCTTCATCGTCATGGCGAACGCACTACAATCGGTTACTATTCGGAATTTAATACCTTTCAGATATACACGTCATTTCTTGAGTGCTTCGATGATGGCTAAGACTTCGAGTTCGTACGAATGGTAAAACTCCTCACACGGTTTCGTCTTCCGACTCATATACTGGACTGGATGAAAGTTCTGATCATCTCTATTCCTCTGCAATAGTTCTGCCCCATATCCGAATTTCGATGCGTCTGTATGCACCTCTGTTACTGCTCGCGAATCATATAACGTTAAAACTGGCGCATTAATTAGTGCCGCCTTTAATTGCTGAAATGCTGTTAGTTGCTCATCACCTAGTTCATATCGTACATCTTGTTTCAACATTTCTGACAATGGTCTCGCAATTGTTGCGTAACCTTCTATGAATCGCCTAAAGTACGAGGTAAGTCCAAGGAATCGTTACATAGCTTTTTTATCACGTGGCAGCGGGAACTGTTTGATGGCGTTCGTCTTCGCCTCGGATGGTTTTATGCAACTATTCTTGATAATATAACCCAGGAACTCTACTTTCCTCACCAGAAACTGACACTTGCTTCAATTGATTCGCAATCCACTAGCTGCAGCTGCCTTCAGCACAACTTCCAAGTTCTTGATGTCCTCGAATTCATCTTTGGAAGGAATTATAAGGTCATCCATGTACGCAATCACGATCCCATCTTTTATCAAATCTCTGAATACGGCTAGAATGAATCTCACAAGCACCGCTGGTGAATTACAAATTCCAAATGGTACTTACGGGCACGTGAAAAAATCCATTTACCAAATCAAGTGTCGTATATATCTGGGCACCTTGCAAACACTCGACTACTTCATCCATCAATGCAATCGGGAAATTGTCCCTTAGTATTTTCGCATTCAATCTTCTATAATCGCAGCATATCCTCTTTTCACCGTTCTTTTTAGGTACCAGAACAATTGGTGATGCATATACCGATATGCTGGGCTTAATGACACCTTCTTCCAACCATCGTCCAACTTGCTCATCGACCCAAATCTTATCTACGTAGGATACTCGCCTCGGCCTCTCGTATATCGGCTCTTCGTCTTTCATTACAATTTTCATCTCGACAGGCGATTTCACGTTCTTCGCTGGCCGATATTCGGTTATCAACTTATCTATCATCACCGCATATGTGTGACTGAGATGCTGCAGATATGTGATGGTACACTCATATCAGAAGCCAAAATGTCTCCAAGCTCGCCAATCAATTCATTAATCCTATTCTCATTTTGTTCCATACTGTTCCTCTTCACAGTGCATACATTGGCACTTCCGTATAATGACGTTGATGCCTCGCCACGCCTCATACTATCAGCTCCTTGGGCTCGCTTATTAGTTGTTGACTCTGCAACTAAGCGCTCCTTTACGCTTACGCTGTACTTTTCCATTGTTCCACTCGACCCTCTTCCATGTTTGCGATGTCCACTATCTTCTTCCACCTGCTTCTCTGACTCTGATTCTCCTCCGTACCTCTTAATGGCACCATCCGACACCTTGCTGTGTCCACGCAGTTCTCTGACTGCCCTCACGTACTCTCCAGTATCACCATTCTCGGGTATGTCGGGCTTTCTATCGCACATAACGTGTTCCTTTGAAACACCCTTCGACACCTCACAGCGTCCACGCGGTTCATTAGCCACGTCCACGTGCCCCTTGGCACCAACTTCTTCTCCACACGCCTCAGATGAAACTTCTTCGGTACAAACACTTCTGCCGGTCTTCTGCTGCATTCCCTTTATCTGCTTCGACCCTTTCTTGCAAAATTAAACGTCTTCCGCAGTCTTTATCAATTCTACTTGCTTCAGGATATCATTCCCTATCACGACATAATAACTTAAATCACCCTCATTTGCGACATGAAACTTAACTTCCAAAGGTATATTGTCTATAACCATTGATATCGTAAAACTGCCCATGGTTACCAATTCGCTGTTGCCAGTGCCAGCTAAATACTTCTTTTCGTTACTTAATTCAACATCAAACCGTAGCATCAACAAAGCATCATTCCGAATAAGACACAAATCGGAACCAGTATCAATTAACGCAGACATCGTTTGGGGCATCCTATTAGGTGCCGTAAAAATCAAATCTTTGAATAACAAATTGCTGTTCCTGCTTATCTTCCTCATTGTATTCATACTCCCTTTCGCACCCCTTTCTGGCTTGTTGACTTTGACGAAAGTTTTACATTCGGATGCTTTATGTCCTTCTCTTCCGCAACTGTAGCAGGTGAACCTGCCCTGTGGACAATCTCTAGCCATGTGTGAACTTTCTCCGCATCTAAAACACTTCCTATCTCCGGGATTGAAATTCGATGTTACTCTGTTTGACGACGATGATTTGAATTTGCAAATTGGAATGGAGGCTTTCCAGCGTTGATTCGTTCGTAAATTTTGATCTGCTCCTTGAGATCACCGATAGACCATTCTTGGTATAAATTGGATTTGTTAACTTTAGAATCCGGAAAACCATCGACGAAATACTCTATAAGGCTGTGGTTATCTAAGTTTATAGGTTTCCCGATTTCCATCAGACAATATAGGTATTCACGCATATCTTCGTTCTGTCGTTCACGTCGGTTCCTCAATGTACGATGTACATCAATTGCTGATACGGTGGTAACAAACTCGCTCTTCAATGCTGATTTCAACGAACTCCAACTACAAATACCAACTTGACCACGTACGAACATCTTTGCAGCTCCCTTCAGTAATTGATTGGCATAGATATATTTCTGTAGTTCATTCCACTGTACAGCTTCCGCATTATCTTCGAAGTCTTGTAGCCATCGTTCAAAATTAGGCTCCTAAATGGAGTCATGGAATCTTCCACATCACGAAGTGTAAACATCGATCGCTCTACAATCGGTGTATTCACGCTACGTCTACTACCGGCGTCATCGGCCTCATCCTCGCGTGCATTCAGGCCGAAGTGTTCCAGCAATCTGTCCTGCAGTACGGTTTTCCGTCCACTAGCTACTAATCCCAACCTTTCCAGGTTTTCCCTAAGTCCGTCCACAGTCAATGCTAAAATCTGTTCGCGGTCCATTGTCTTACAATGCTCTTACCAATTCAATTACAAAATCAATATCAATACAAATTAAGGAAGAAGTGAAATATTACAAATTTTAAATTTTATCTACGTATTAAAAATTTAAAATTCCGCAAATTCTTAAAAAATTTTACAATATGTTACGAAAGGAAAATGGTTACAAAGTTTATTAAAATTATTTCTGGCTAGATGAGTTAGCGAGCATAAAAGTGTCTCCAGATTTGCAAGTACAAGTGCGCAAAAGTGTTTTCCAATATTTCAACTAAAAGCGCATAAAAGTGTCTTCAGATTTGCAAGTACAAGTGCGCAAAGGTGTTTTCCAATATTTCGAATAAACCACATAAAAGTGTTTTCCAATATTTCAACTAAAGGCGCATAAAAGTGCCTTCAGATTTGCAAGTACAAGTACACAAAAGGGTTCTCCAACATTCTTCATAAAAGCGCATAAAAGTGCTTTCAGTTTTTCAAAGTCCAAGCCACAAGTGGTTGCGGATAAATTTTCATTTTCACATATATACGTTCAAAAGTGGTTGCTGATAATTTTCATTGGCACATACATACTTTCAAAAGTGGTTACCTACGAAAGTCAAAGGTGTCAGAGTACTTGGACGTCTGGAAAAGGCTCCAAACCAAGTAAGTAAACATATGGTCCTTCGAGCCATAGTGACAGGCACTATGGATTATACATACAAGTGAAGCATAAAAAAATTCTGAAAAGTGGTGAAATTCAACAAAACGGAGTTAATGCAAATATACATAAAATAAAAAAGAAAACGGTGTAAAACAGTAGCAACTATAAAAAGAACGGGCGCGGAACATAACAAAAACACATATGTAATTGAAAAGAGCGGGCGCGAACTAACAAAAAAAAAAGAACAACAACAACCCCATCAAATCAGCACCACCACAGCAAATACCAGTAAGAAGAGCAGAAACAAAAAGTTGCTCACTAGCACTAGCAACATTGCCCCCAAAAAACCCCTGGAGCAAAATAAAGTGAGTCAAATCGATTCCTTTCAATCTTTCTTTATTATTTCAACATATTTATTTATTAAATTCATTTTTGCGGGTTTTATAAAAGATCCGTTAAGAAAAAAATCTGTTGCCAAACTGTATTTAGTATTCGGTTTATTTCCCGGTAAAAACCGAAGTACCGCTAGAAACTGAACAGTTTGGTTATACAGTAATTAATTTTGAATTGCCAATAAATGCTTAACGTTTTGTTGGGAAACACAAAAATAAATCTCCACAAAACCAAAGCTGCTCTCTAATTTCCAGCAATACCCGCTTGTACTTAATCAAGTATAAGCAGGGTTGCTCAAAATAAGCATAAGGCAAAAGATAAGCGGACAAAAGAAATAAAAAATATTAAAGCATACATACAAATACGTATACGTTCATACATGCATATATTCAAAATTTTCTACTTACATATTATATCTACAATATATACACACTTACTGATGTATATACATATATTGTACAAGAGTATAACTTGCTCCTTAATATATAACATAATAACACAAAAGAACAGCTGGTACGACGAGGAGTGCCGTGTCGCAGCGGAGAGAAAACAGGCTGCCTACCTCGCAACGTTACGATCGACCACAATACGTGCGGGATGGGATAGATACCGAGAGTTGAAGAGGGAAGCGAGACACATTTGTAGACAGAAAAAGAAAGAGGCCGAAATTTGTGAGTACGAAGAGCTTGATAAGCTGGCCGACAGGGGTAATGCTCGAAAATTCTACGAAAAGATGCGGCGGTTTACAGAAGGTTTCAAGACCGGAGCATACTCTTGTAGAACTCCCCAAGGTGATCTAGCCACCGATGCCCAGAGCATACTTAAATTATGGAGGGAACACTTCTCCAGCCTGCTGAATGGCAGTGAACGCACAACACTAGGAGAAAGCGAACCCGATATCCTAATCGATGACGATGGAGCAGACGTTCCATTGCCAGACCATGAAGAAGTTCGAATAGCAATTGCCCGCCTGAAAAACAACAAAGCGGCAGGGGCCGATGGATTGCCGGCCGAGCTATTCAAACACGGCGGCGAAGAGCTGATAAGGTGCATGCATCAGCTTCTTTGCAAAATATGGTCGGACGAAAGTATGCCCAACGATTGAAATTTAAGTGTGCTATGCCCAATCCACAAAAAAGGAGACCACACAATCTGCGCCAACTACCGTGGGATTAGCCTCCTCAACATCGCATATAAGGTTCTGTCGAGCGTATTGTGTGAAAGATTAAAGCCCACCGTCAACAAACTGATTGGACCTTATCAGTGTGGCTTTAGACCTGGTAAATCAACAACCGACCAGATATTCACGATGCGCCAAATCTTGGAAAAGACCCGTGAAAGGAGAACCGACACACACCACCTCTTCGTCGATTTCAAAGCTGCTTTCGACAGCACGAAAAGGAGCTGCCTTTATGCCGCGATGTCTGAATTTGGTATCCCCGCAAAACTAATACGGCTGTGCAAGCTGACGTTGAGCAACACGAAAAGCTCCGTCAGAATCGGGAGGGACCTCTTCGAGCTGTTCGATACCAAACGAGGTTTCAGACAAGGCGATTCCTTATCGTGCAACTTTTTCAACCTGCTTCTGGAGAAAATATTCCGAGCTGCAGAACTCAACAGAGAAGGTACCATCTTCTATAAGAGTGTACAACTGCTGGCGTATGCCGATGATATTGATATCATCGGCCTCAACACCCGCGCCGTTAGTTCTGCTTTCTCCAGACTGGACAAGGAAGCAAAAGAAATGGGTCTGGCAGTGAACGAGGGCAAGACGAAATATCTCCTGTCATCAAACAAACAGTCGTCGCACTCGCGACTTGGCACTCACGTCACTGTTGACAGTCATAACTTTGAAGTTGTAGATAATTTCGTCTATCTTGGAACCAGCGTAAACACCACCAACAATGTCAGCTTAGAAATCCAACGCAGGATAACTCTTGCCAACAGGTGCTACTTCGGACTAAGTAGGCAATTGAGAAGCAAAGTCCTCTCTCGACAAACAAAAACCAAACTCTATAAGTCACTCATAATTCCCGTCTTGCTATATGGTGCAGAGGCTTGGACGATGTCAACAACGGATGAGTCGACGTTGCGAGTTTTCGAAAGATTTATGGTCCTTTGCGCGTTGGCCACGGCGAATATCGCATTCGATGGAACGATGAGCTGTACGAGATATTCGACGGCATTGACATAGTTCAGCGAATTAAAAGACAGCGGCTACGCTGGCTAGGTCATGTTGTCCGGATGGATGAAAACACTCCAGCTCTGAAAGTATTCGACGCAGTACCCGCCGCGGGAAGCAGAGGAAGAGGAAGACCTCCACTCCGTTGGAAGGACCAAGTGGAGAAGGACCTGGCCTCGCTTGGAATATCCAATTGGCGCCATGTAGCGAAGAGAAAAAACGACTGGCGCGCTGTTGTTGACTCGGCTATAATCGCGTAAGCGGTGTCTACGCCAGTAAAGAAAAAGAAGATAACACATATACATATATATATATACCTCTACTTATACATGTATATTCATACATATCCACAAACAATTGAAGTTGTGGAAATTATTCTTCTAATTTTCTTCTCGCGGTTTCTCCTTACTGGGAAAAATTTACCCCATTTTAATCGGGTACACTTCAAATAAAAAAAAAAATTCTCTCAATTAAAGAATAAAAAAACCAAAATTTAACACTGGCGGAAAATTTATTAAATATTTGTATAAGTCGTGTATAGCCACATATGTAAATACGCATTGTGCTTCAAAGTCCACTTTGGCATATATCCCGCATTACCCCTTGGATTTTGGCAAACAGAACCAAGCAGGATTGCGTTTACAATATATTCAAAGTCCATATAGGCACATATCCCACAATACCCCTTGGTTTTTGATCAAAAACAAGCAGGATTGTGTAAAACAAATCAAAGCGTGATACATATGTGCATACATACATACGTACAGAGTGCAGTGATCTCTAAAACGAGCTCTCATTGACACATAACAAACAAAAAAAAAAAAAACACTTATAGGTATACCCTATAAGACTTATGGACATACATACAAAAATTTTTTTTGGAAAATTAAAGCGAAATTAAATTGAATACTCGGAAAACAACTCTTATTTAACTCAAAAGAGTTTTCGGAATACATAAGCATACAGCGATTAAAAGCGTTTTTGGTTATTAACTTAATTCAAAACTCTTATTTACATAAAGGGTTCGCGGCCAATCATACATATACGAACTTTAACTTGGCATTCACCAAATAATTTTAGTATAAAAAAAAAAAAAAAATTACAGGTCTATCGATTTTCTTTGAAGCTCTACTTACAAAAGGTCTTTTTGCGACATATTACATATACTTGGTGCGAAACCATTTACATATATACATACTTCGATTATTTAAGTTACTGGGACATTTTTATTATTCATTTCATCTTCTAAATGAGCTCAGACTCAAAAGAGCTCTTTCTGACGAAAAGAGCCCTTGTACACCTGCAGAAGCTACACGCTCGAAGCAAGGTGCTACGAAACAAAAAAGGGGGAAGGACATATCATACTCTAAATTCATTGCGGAGAGTGATTGTCTAATAAAATATTGCAATCGATTTGCTTCTTCGCTTATTCAAGAAAATTCGGAATCGGCGCTAGAAATAAAAAGCCAAACAATTGAAAATTTTTGGACACGTCTCCAGACTGCATATGACGCAATTGTAGATACTGACGATTCAGATCTACCAGAGAACTTTAAATCTTCTGCCTACGCCAAATTTGAAAACTGCTTAGACCAGTATGAAGACACAAAAATTATGATCGCAGATCAGCTAAAATTAATTAAAGCAGTTGCACCTACTCCACCTCCGAGAGTAGAGCTGCCACAAATTCAAAACCAAGAGGCAAGTTCGGGTATCCACCTTAAGGTGCCCGCATGCGACACTGAAATTTTCCATGGTGGTTATGAACAATGGCCGTCCTTCCGGGACATTTTCACAGCTGTTTACATAAACCATCCGAAATTATCAAAGCTCAAAAGTTGTATCACCTCAGATACAAAACAAAAGGTCAAGCAGGCGTCATCGTAAAGCAGTTCACATTAAATGATGACAATTTTCCTTTGGCTTGGGAAGCTCTGAGATCAAGGTACGAAAACGAACGAATACTGGTAGATAAGCAAATAACGATATTAATGAATTTGCCCAAAATTCAAAAGGAAACAAGTGAAGAATATATGAAACTTCAATCCACTGTTTCCAACTGTTTGTCAGTTTTGGCGACACAAAATATTCCCACAGACAATTGGGACCCAATTCTGATAAATATATGCACCGCCGCATTATCAGAAAAATCGTTATTGCTATGGGAACAAGCTCTCTCATCAAGGAAAAAATGCCCCACGTGGCAGCAAATGCAATATTTCCTAACTACCCAGTATGAAATCGCAGAAAGAGTTGATAAAAAGATAATTAAACCAAAAGGTATTTCCCATGACCTTAATAGAAGCTTTCAAAGATCCCAAGCCAGTACCAACAACAATTCAAATAGAAGCTTCTTCAAAAATCAAACGTTCACATCTAAACAATACAAACAAACGTCATGCGAACTGTGCACAGGGGGACATAAACTGAAATCTTGCGAGAAATTTAAGAAATTAAACATAGTTGATCGAAACAATTTTGTAAAGTCAAAAAGACTTTGCACAAACTGCTTATCACATGCACACATGCTTAAAGATTGTGAAAGCAAATTTAGTTGCGTTTATTGCCATAAACGACATCACTCGATGTTACACATTACTAATTTTTCCAGTTCACCCCCAAGCAGCACAAACATAAAAAGAGCAACAGGTTTAGTTGCAACAACAAATTCAGAAAACTGCCAAGAAGCACCATGCTGCTCAAAGGCATTAAAAACCCAAACGCTACATAGTGAAAACAACAGTAGAGTACTACTACCTACAGCAGACGTCTCCATCGAACACCGAGGAGAGCTGTTTAAACTCAGGGCCTTAATAGACCAAGGATCGCAACGATCATTTATTGCGTCTAGGGCACAAAATAGGCTACAACTGCCTACAAAATTAGCCAATTTTGAAATTACGGGAATGGGCGGAAGAGTAGTCCAAAACTCCAATAGAATCTGCCCCATTACCCTAATTTCCCCCAAAGCGGATAAGCGCATTCAAGCAGAAGCTATTGTCTTACCGCAATTAACAAACATGCTTCCAAGCTATCATATAAATAGCAAGCAGTGGCAAAAGGTTTCACACCTCAAGTTAGCAGACCCGAACTGCAACACCCCCGCTGAAATAGATCTTCTATTAGGCAGCGATCTCATACCACAGATAATACTCGAAGGTATTGAGAAAATTACAAAAACACTTCTGGCGCAAAATACCATTTTTGGATGGGTCCTAAGTGGAATAGTTGCCGAACCAGTTGCCACGATGACAACTCAGGAGGAAATCTCTAACGAATACCTCAATTCGCAACTAAGAAAGTTTTGGGAGTTAGAGGAACTCCCCCCGTATCAATCACAACTCCTGAAGATCGGTATTGTGAGGATTTTTATAAAACCACAACTACTCGACCAGAAGATGGCCGGTACGTCGTACGACTACCACGAAAGCCAGAATTTCCCCGCACATTCGCCTTAGGTCATTCCCGCATCTCTGCTATCCAACAGTTTTTAAGTATGGAAAAAAAACCTACAAAAAAAAAAAGGCGAGCTGAAAGCAGAATATGATAGGGTTGTAGAAGAATACCTCCATTTAGACCATATGGAGGAAGTCACCGCTGGAGAAAAAATCATACAAGGTAAATACTACTCGTTTTATTTGCCCCATCATGCAGTGGTAAAACCAGACAAAAAAACCACAAAGGTGAGAGTTGTCTGCAATGCGTCAAGGTCCACTAGTTCGGGAAATTTCCTAAATGACATTTTATTTACGGGACCCACGCTTCAGCCAGACCTAATGCTGCTTATCTTAAATTGGCGTATCTTCAAATACGTATCCAACGGGGACGCGGCGAAAATGTATAGACAAATAGTCATACATTAAGACGATCAGGATTTTCAACGAATTATTTTCAGAAAATCACCCACTAGTCCACCACGCGACTTTAAGTTAAAAACAGTTACCTTTGGCGTTAACTGTGCCCCATACTTAGCCATTCGAACACTCCATGAATTGGCTGAAAACACCAAGTCAGAATTTCCTCTGGCAACCCAGGTGTTAAAAACCCAAACGTATGTAGACGATATTCTGTCTGGAAGTCACAGTCTTCCACAAGCATATGAATCATTATCACAAGTAATCCAAGCCCTCAAATCCGCAGGGTTTCCATTAAAAAAGATTACGGCAAATCACCTAACTATATTAAAAAATATACCAAAAAAAAATTTGTTGGACACTAATTTCCTTATTTTCGAAAAGGAAAGTACAACAAAAACTCTGGGTATCCAATGGAATGCGATATCGGACCAGTTCTCATACACGACTGAGTCCATATCCGCACTATCCGCCAGTACAAAACGCCAAATTCTATCCTCTGTGGCAAAACTTTTCGACCCCGCAGGATGGCTTTCACCAATTATGATACAAGCTAAAATCCTGATACAAGAATTATGGCTAGATGGGACCGATTGGGACGAACAAGTAAAACCACTTCGTTTAGAAAAGTGGTCACAGTTCGCGAGCAATCTAAACGATATCTCACAGATACAAATCCCATGGTGGGTAAACTACTCCCCCGAACACAAAGTCGATATACACGACTTCTGTGACGCCTCTGAGAAGGCATACTATGCCACCTTATATGTGCGCACTCTGTCGCGACCACAAGCCACTTATTAGTAGCTAAAGCTAAGGTGGCTCCTCTAAAAACACTAAGTCTGCCGCGACTTGAGCTCTGTGGCGCCCTATAACTCGCCAAATTGGTTTCCATGGTGCAGACCCACTTAAACATGAAGAAATACCGATTACATGTCTGGTCCGATTCTGAAATCGTTCTAGCCTGGTTGGAAAAACCACCACACGCATGGAAAACGTACATTTCTAATCGTACGTCACAAATACTTGACCCAGTGGAGTCAGCCACTTGGCAACACGTAGCCAGTGCTGACAATCCTGCCGATTTAGGTACAAGAGGGTGCCAGCCGCTGCACCTTGCCACCACCACCCTCTGGTGGAATGGCCCCCGATGGTTAACAGAATCTCCCGATTCTTGGCCAAAATCGCCCGTGCGCAATATAATTGTCCCATAAAGTCGAAAAATCGACTGCTTTCACGCAACATTGGATGATAATGACATCCTTGAGCGATTTTCATCGTTCCCTCGTGCTCTTCGAGTTATCGCCTACATGCTAAAATTCGTAGACCGACTAAAAATTAAAATTAAGGGAATTCACCCAGAAGCTAACCAATGCGATACGTTAACGCACCTAGAACTTCAAAGGGCAAAGGTCGCACTAATCGCATCCACTCAAATGCTCTACTTCAGCCGCGATATCTCATTATTAAGAGAATCAAAACCCATTGATAAAAGGAGTTCAATCTTGGTTCTTAACCCATTCTTGGACACGAAAGGTCTGATTCGTGCGAATGGTAGGCTTGCTAACTCAAGCCTGACGTACAACGAACGCCACCCTCTAATTATAGCAGAGAAATCCCATTTGCCAGATTGCTCCTCAATTATATCCACTTACTCATGCTTCACGCTGAACATCGCCTAATGCAGCATATAGTCCGTCAAGAGTTCTATATTCCCCGTCTTAAGCCCCAAATAAAGAAATGCATTTTCATGTGCAAGATCTGCGCTATGCACAAGCAGAAGTTGCGAACAGATTATGGCAGCACTTCCCCCGGAACGCTGCAACTTCGCTCCGCTCTTCACTATCACAGGTGTCGATTTTGCTGGGCCTTTTCAAATAAAGGCGCCCATGCTAGGGTCCCCCAGTCTAATGAAAGGCTATGTGGCTGTCTTTGTCTGTTTTACGACAAAAGCAGTGCACCTCGAGGTGTGCACGAATCTGATAAAGGAGGCTTTCCTCGCGGCATTCGCTCGCTTCGTCGGACGACGCGGCTTCCCATCAAAACTGATGAGCGATAATGGTAAGACCTTCATTGGAGCCCAAAGAGCCACTCATAAGGGGTTTGTGGAATTTATCAAACAAGTCTCACCAGAGGTTGTACAAAGGTATGCTCCCCAAGGTATTAACTGGCAATTTATCCCCCCCAAGCGCTCCTCACATGGGTGGTTTATGGGAATCAGCAGCAAAGAGCTTTAAATCCCACTTCAAAAAAGTAGCTGGAAACTACAAATTTAACTATGAACAGTTCACAACCCTCTCGCAAGATCCCTCTGACTTCACAGCCCTAACACCAGGGCATTTTCTCAAAGGAGCACCCATTCTGGCCACACCTGAGCCAGGCGTGGGGTCGCTATCCTTATTAAATCAATGGGAGAGAATAAAAATTCTCCATTACGATTTCAGCCGCCGATGGAAGGAAGAATATATAAAGGACCTTCATAAAAGGTACAGGTGGAAGAGTCCAGAAAAGGCACCAAAGCTTGGAGATTGTGTCATCATCCATGATGAGTGTCTGCCCCCTACCGAATGGCGGCTCGGACGCATAGAGAATCTACACTACGGTTCTGACGGTCATGTGCGAGTTGTTGATCTCCGCACTCAAAGCGGTGTGTTAACAAGACCGCTCGTGAAACTATGTTTTCTGCCATATAGTAACGAAATCGCATATAATGAAAAACCTGTCGATAATCCCGCAAACCAGATTTAAAAAATCAAATAATTAATCGATAATCCCGCAAACAAAATTAAAATCAAATAATTAATCGATAATCCTGCAAACAAAATTAAAATCAAATAATTAATCCATGCACCCGCAGATAAACCCTAATCGGAACTAGTAACGAATCTAACCGCAATGGTCGATCTACGTGACGACCCATTCTTGCCACATACCGTGGCACAATCGCCATATAAATTGCATGCAGCAAATTTGTAATTATTATAACTTCTTTATACAGATCAATATGGATGTGGATATGCCCAGCGTGCCAACGCCAACAGTGAGGTCCACCGTTACTGCGCCACGCCCTGGGGCAGCTACAGCGCCACGAAGCCCAGCGGCAAGGCCTCCTGCAACCGCTCCTCGTAGTGGTACGCGACCGCTACCACCCCCCTCAACACCAGCCGCGGAGCCTCCGCGCAACTGATGTCCCCTGTGCCGGCGCTCTCATCGGCCACAACATTGCAGCATTTTCCGTGGCATACAGCCCTTACAACGCCAGAAGGTTGCTCTGGCTCACGGACACTGCCTGAATTGTTTGGCGACGGCACACCACACACGGGAGTGTACGTCAGTCACCCTCTGCCAACTGTGCAACCGGGCACACCATACTATGCTGCATCGTGCCTCAAAACGGGCCGTCATGCGCCAACGCTCCGCGGGCAGATCGCAGCAGACCAGTCGTCCGGGTCGGCAAAGGAGACTAATAGCCCCTCCTCCAACCATATCGAGGCGAAATGAGGTATCGTCACGGCGTCGACGGCCTCGGTCGTCATACCCCCGCCCCACTGGCCTCAACAGTGGGGGCCGGGATGGCTAGACCTCAAAAAAGTGTCCCGATATTTCTAATAAAACCGAACAAAAGTGTTTTCCGATATTTCTAATAAAACCGAACCAAAGTGTTTTAAGATATTTCTAATAAAACCGAATAAAAGTGTTTTCCAATATTTCAACTAAAAGCGCATAAAAGTGTCTTCAGATTTGCAAGTACAAGTGCGCAAAGGTGTTTTCCAACATTTCAACTAAAAGCGCATAAAAGTGTCTTCAGATTTGCAAGTACAAGTGCGCAAAAGTGTTTTCCAATATTTCAACTAAAAGCGCATAAAAGTGTCTTCAGATTTGCAAGTACAAGTGCGCAAAGGTGTTTTCCAATATTTCAACTAAAGGCGCATAAAAGTGTTTTCAGATTTGCAAGTACAAGTACACAAAAGGGTTCTCTAACATTCTTCATAAAAGCGCATAAAAGTGCTTTCAGTTTTTCAAAGTCCAAGCCACAAGTGGTTGCGGATAAATTTTCATTTTCACACATATACGTTCAAAAGTGGTTGCGGATAAATTTTCATTTTCACATATAGACGTTCAAAAGTGGTTGGGGATAAATTTTCATTTTCACATATATACGTTCAAAAGTGGTTGCTGATAATTTTCATTGGCACATACATACGTTCAAAAGTGGTTACCCACGAAAGTCAAAGGTGTCGGAGTACTTGGAGGTCTGGAAAAGGCTCCAAACCATGTAAGTAAACAATTTCGAATAATAATATTGGAATAATGTTTGTAAAATGAAATTGAATTACAAAATTTATTAAATTGAATTGAATTATAATATGAATATAAGATTATATGGCCTTACTTTATTCGCCTCAACTGTACTTGTAAATTGTTTTGTTACTATACCGCTACCAACGCTTTGCTGCTGCCTTTTCTGCTACGAACGCCTTGTTGCTGCCTTCTCTGCTTTACGCCGCTACGATTGCCGCATACGTCTGCGTTCCTGACGCTCGCCTCAACACTCTGTTTCATTATATTCTTACCCTTTGCTGCTATGTTGCTTTACTTTATTGCTGCTTTCTGGATCTTACTTGTTGCTGACTTGATGGTCTCGTACAAAAAAAATTACGCTGCTTAAAATTTGCTGCTCATCCGCTACTCTGCTTCTAATCACTGTATTCACCGCTACATTCTAGGCTTTTTTAATAGGCGTCCGTTATACGTCTGTATGTTTCTCAACAACTTTACTTTTGCTTTTATATGTAAATATGTATATTTTGCAAAAGTACAATCCTTTTCGCACGTTTTATACTTTTGATATAAAGTTAAAATTTACACATTGACGGAAACGTTTTTATTTATCTAATAACTTTACGCGCACATCACATTTGAAATATAAAAAATGTCAATTTACAAATTTTTTTTTTCGCGGGGCTACCATCTCACTCTGACACCATATTTGTAGGATAGCCCTTCCAAATAAACGCACTTGGTTGAACTTTATAATTAGCATACACTTTTTTTAAAATACAGAAATGTTAAATGTTCATGTACAAACTGAATATGTGAAGTCCGTCCGTTTGACCGTCGTATATGTGTAATGAATGTTTAACGACTGTTCTCTTGTCCTGTTTGTTAAGTTGGTTGTGCCGTATCAGTGCTGCCTATTGTCATAGGTCAGTGTTGCTCTTTGTAAGTAAGGTGAGTATGCGTACGTATTAACAGGTGTGTCCACTACGTGTTGTCCTGTCATCGCTTCCCACATATAATATATAATAATATATTAAATTTATATAATATTAAACCAATAAATTTAAATGAAGAAAAGGAGCTTGTTAACATATGTATGTACATTTCCCCAAGATCTAAAATTTGTCAGCCGGTTGAAATTTATAGTATAATATCTTAGTACCACAAGAAAATGAAGTATTTATCTAAGCTTAGAAGAAACATTCAAATTAATTCCCGCGACTAGGGAATTAAAAAAAAAATATAAAAAATACTTATACATTTGTTGGTCTTATTTACTTAAAGTTAAAAGAGCATTATACGTGATTTCTTGAAATTGCATATTTTCGATTGGTTTGGGAATTTCGCGAGATTTTTTTAATTTAGTATTATGTAAGTTACGAAGAGAATTCCCGAGATTAAAAGTATGTACCAAAACAATGAATGAAGTGTGATGCTCTTGTTCCGTTCAGCTAAAATATGTATATTATCTAATTTTAACAGTTTATTAGTTGTTTCGATATATTCTAAAATTTTAAAATTATTCATATGGTTGTTTTTAAGATAATTTCAAATTTTTGTTTCTATATTTTTGTAAGTTTGGTTAATTATGACGGTATTATATTCAAATGTTATTAAATATGTTCCAATCAATGTTTGATTGTCTACACTATTTTTTCCTGAAACTAATATCGCCCCTGCTTTAATTTCTTCAATTTGCAAGGTTTGTTTTCTTTTGATTTTTTACATTTTCCTTGTTTTTTGTTTAAAATTTCTGATAAACATGTGCTGTTTTTTAATTAGTTTACAGTAGCGTTTTGAAATTTCTGTTTTGCAATTTTGAATGTTAAAAAATCTATTAGAATATGTTATGTTCTGGTCAATAATAAGCTTACCATCTAATTGAGCTATGGCTCTTACATCGTAGTATGTACATGTTAGTTCTACTTTGTGGTATTTTATATAAATTATAATTATGCCACCTTTTTGGATTATTTTAAATTTAGAAATGTCCATTAAATCTGTTATGGTCATTTTACCGCGTTGGTAATATGTTATGTTTTTAAGTTCACCAAAATGTAAAATTGTTGGATTTAAAATTCCAATTTTACCAAAAGTTATTGAATTTATTAAATTTTGCAGTTCATGTATAACATATTGATTTCCTTTTCTTTTTTTACTGTGTCAGGTAATTCTCTTATTTTTTAAAAAAGTTTGAATTTGTTATGAATTGTTTATTGTTATTTAACACTAGTAATTAAACTAGTAAAGGTTAGATTTTTTTGTTCCTAATGTTGTTTCTGTTTGCGATAGTACCGTACCCATTGCAACGTTAGATGCATCGGTAGGTAATACAAATGTTTTTGAGTAGTCCGGCTGTACCAATTCCATTTCTGAAGCCAACAGTTTTTTTAATTTATTCAATGTAGATATTCCTTCCTCATCTAGAGTTGTTTACAATTTTTTTGATTTATTTTTAGGAATTCTACCGTTTTCTCCTGACAGGTATTTTGTCAAAGATTTGGCTATCGCAGCATAGTTTTTAAGAAACTTACGATAATATCCTGCAACTCTCAAGAAACCTCTTAATGCTCGCAAACTTTTTGGTATTGGATGGTTTAAGATAAATTTTATTTTATTTGGGTCTGTTTTGATGTCATTTTGAGCTACTGTATAACCCAAAAACTCTATTTCTTCCGCGAAAAATTTTGATTTTTCTAGTGAAATTTTCATATTAACATTTTTTAATATTTTTGTAATTGTTTTTAAATCCTTTAAGTGTTGAGTTACATTTTTTGAAAAAATAATTATATCATCAATATAAACGTGACAGATTTTTCCTATATGGGCTCGCAATATATCATCCATTGCTCTATGAAAAATTCAAGGGGCATTTTTAAACCCAAAAAGCATCCACAAAAATTCATATATTCCATTATTAACGGAAAAAGCTGTTTTCTCAATATCATTTTCTGTCATTAAAATTTGATAAAATCCTGAATCTAGAGCAATGGCTGAAAAATATTTTGCTTTGCCTAGATAAGACAGTATTATGTTTGTATCCGGAATCGGATAACGATCTGAAATCGTATGCTCATTTATTTTTTGATAGTCCACTCTAAGTTTTGGTGTTCCATTGTCATTTGTACCCTTTTTTGGTACCACCCAAATTGGTGAGTTATATGGACTTTTACTAGGTCTTATTATATTATCGTTAATCATTTTATTTATTTCTTCATTAACAAACGAGTTTACAGATAAGGGATATGGATATTGTAGCTCCATATCAGATCCTCAGTTTTCATTCTTATTCTCCCTTTTACATCTGTCATGAAGGGAACACTTTGATTAATATTAGAATGCATTTGAATAATTTTTTCTTTTATTTTTGTTTTAAGTTCAGTTAATTTTTCATCCTGATTTTCAGTATTTAACTTTTTGGAATTGTTTTCCGAACAATAATCATTATCGTCATTCATTTCTGAGCCTCTTTCACCCAATATCGAATAGTTATCATTCATGTTGCTGGAAAATTCATCGGCTGGCGATGTAGAACATTTTCTTTTCACAATATTTTCTTTATAATTACTATTTTCATACTCTATATATAAAAATCAATGCTACTTTCTTTGTAAATTCATCACTCATAAACGGCTGAACCGATTTGGCTGATTTTTTTTGTTGTATTTGTTATTATTAGGAGAAGGTTCTTATGAAAGAAAAAATTACGAAAGTTGCCGGAAAACCCCTAAAAACAGCCCTTTTCTTTTTCCCATACAAACGTTTTATTTTACATACATATGTACATATGTAAGTAAAAATTGTTGTTTGTTTATTAGTAATGCTAACGCTCGAGAATGGCGGAACCAATCTTCATGAAATCAGAAGTTGTTCGCTGTGGATCTGGAAAGGGTTAGATATAAAAAAAACCATATACTTTTCATAAGGAAAAGTCGAAAAATTAGAAATTTCCAAAAAGTGACTTTTCATACAATCCTTTTTTGTTTTGTTTTTCCATATTTTTTATTGTAAATTATTTGAATCGTTCAATTTCGGTCACTTACTTTTCTTATTCCGGAAAAATTATTGAAAATTATTCAGTGAAAGCTTTATGAGTGTTTCAAACGAAGTGATCAATTACAGATTGAAATTTGTTACGAAGCAACGAAGACAGCGCGCTAATATCGGTTGGCGTTTTTTTTGCCATCAACGTATGGCAGCCTAAGACACATGAACTACATGAGACTCCCAGGATGCGATGGCATATGTGTCTAATTATGGATCGCTGTCAATCAGGAAGCGATCATCACGATAATACCGAGACTTTTCAAGCAACAGCTACGATGTTTGATGGACTTTATCTTGAAGCAACGTATGTATATACAAGTATGTGCAGTCAGATGCTGGATGTACTCTGTTGAGTTGCAAAAAAGAGGTTTGCCGCACGCACACATTCTTCTTTGAATGGTGGTTACACCAGATCAAATTGATGAAATCATTTCTGCGGAAATTCCTCATGCAGAGAATGGTCTATTATCCTACGAAGCGATGAAAACCAATATGGTGCATGGACCTTGCGGACACCACAATCCCACTTGCAATAAAGTCACGAAACACTATCCACGTGCTTTTCTTTCGGAAACGCAAACTGGAAATGAAGGATATCCACCCTATCGTCGTAGCTCATCAGACGACAATGACAGGACATTTACCATTCAACTTAGAGTAGTGAATACCGAAGTCAAAAACATAAGGATCGTACCATATTCGCCACTACTATTGTCTAATTCACATTCAAAACTCATGCCAATGTTTGATATTGTAGTTTGGTGAGATCGACTTTTCCGACTGTTGTGCGCTTCGCAGTTCATTCAGAGAATGGCTAAAGTGTTTTTCAACCCACAGAATACAGTACAGCCAGCGAAAACACTTCCAACAACAAAATTTACATTGACGAGTTTTTTCTCAACTTGCGTCAATGATTCGTTTGTGAGAACATTGCTCTATTTGGAAATGCCTCGATATTATGCATGGAATGCATCGCCGAAGAAATAGCTACGCAGAAAGCAAGGCCAACCAATAGATTGACATCCAGGTGTGTTCTCAACTAATTCCTTAGGACGAATTTACTTAATCCACCCTATGCTGTTGATAAATGTACGTGGTTAATTTCATTTGAGTTAATGCGCACTGTGAATGGTAGAGTGTGTGTAACTTTTTGAGAAGCATGCAAGCAATTACAATTGGTGGAACATGATAATAAATGTAATTAAACGATGGACGATTCGATAGCTACTTCGCATGCCACTGAAGTTCTTTTCATTTCAAAACAAATAATTTCACGCAGGACAACGCATGCGTTGTCACGGCATCACGCGGGAATGGCTGAACCGATTTGGCTGAATTTTTGTTTTTTTGTAGTTTTCTAATACTCTGTACAAGGTTCTTATGGAAAAAATATTAAGAAAATCTCTCAGAAAGATTGAAAAATATACATTTCATTTTGCTAAGGGACGAGAACCGCGAAAGAAATCTTTATGATATTTTCAGAAGTTGTTCGCTGTGGATCTGGAAAGGTCCAGAAATAAAAAAAAAACTTGCATAAGAAAAAGTCGAAAAATTGGAAATTTCCAAAAATTTACTTTTTTCATACAATTCATTTTTCTTTTGTTTTTCAATATTTTGATTTGTATTTGTGGAATTATGGATCGGGGTCAATCAGCAAGCGATCGTCACGTTGTCATAGCACGACTTTTCAACAACAGTTACGATGTTCTTCTTTGGATGGTGGATAGTGGTTCCACCAGATCAAATTGATGAAATCATTTCTGCGGAAATTCCTGATGCAGAGAAAAATCCAGTATTAAACGAATTGATGAAAACCAATATGGTTCATGGACCTTGCGGACACCACAATCCCACTTCGATTTGTATGTCTAACAATAAATACAGGAAACTCTATCCATTTGCTTTTCTTTCGGAATCACTAACTGGAAATGAAGGATATTCACTCTATCGTCGTAGCTCATCAGACGACCATACAACTTAGAGTAGTAAATATCGAAGTTGACAACATATGGATCGTACTATATTATCCACTGTTGTCTAATTCACATTCAAAAATCATATGAATGTTTAGTATTGCAGTTTGGTGTAATCTATAAAATATGTTTGTAAGTACGTCACCAAAAGAACCAATATGGCGGTTATTAGTCTTGAACGATACGGTCGATACGTGAACTGCAATAAAGCGCTTTGTAGGGTATTTACTTCTGATTTATGAACGTTCTTCGACTGTTGTGCGTCTCTCAGTTCATTTGGAGAATGGCTAAAGAGTGTTTTTCAACCCAGGGAATACAGTACAGCCAGCGGAAACACTTCCAACAACATTGACATTTTCCTCAATAATAATACAATTGCTAAGCATTTGGAATAGAAGAAAAGAACTGCAACCAAATACGTAGTGAAATGGATTATAAATGGTTCAGTAATCAGTCGCTGAGTATGTATTATACCACGTGCATCCCAAAAGACTGATGTCACAACCTTTCCAGCCACCTTTTTAGTTTTTTCACCCCTGAGAACCGGTTCATCACCTGCAGTCCACTAGAATGACTGTCGATTGGACTCCAGCGGCAAATGATGGAGCTATATTTCTATCACCGACGCAAAAATTCGGCTTTATTGCGATTAGAGAGTTCTTAAACACTTCTCAGAATTAGTTATTTTTGTTGGATTATGAACTTGCGAGCAACTACTTTGCAACTCAACGGTGGATTTCCCTGAGCCCAAATTCATCAGTATTTTCCGCAAAAAAATAATGCTTTATTGACACACGAAATGTTTTATGATCCATTTTTTTTTAAACAAACACAAGTTGCTTCACAAAAATGCTATATCTCATTAACTAATAGTTATAGTCCAACTAATAGAAATCATATAGATGGTAGTAGCAGTATTATCTATGTATCAGCCACAGTGAAGCGTGGACGGGTCCTCTAATAATGTAGTAAAATTTGATAATGGAAAAGCCATTCACAGTTTTTATGCGGTTATAAATGGCTATTTTGTTCTTGTTATTGCAAACCCCAGGCTTAATGTAGCATGAGGCTGCTCCCGTTTCGACTAGAGCCTTAAAGTTTTTATCTAATTTGAAGTCATGTAGTTTGCGAGTTATGTAGTTTGGGGAGTTCGTCCACTCTTTGACTAAAAAATGGCTGTCGTTCATATTATTAATTCTTTGACTTTTCTCTTCCGGGCGAAAGCTATGATTAATTTCTTTATGTCACTTTATGTCCTGATTTTGACCCCTATTAACCTGAACGTTTGCATTCGTTTGTATAGGTTTTATATTTTGATTAAAATTGCTATTGCCTTGTTGTCTCCTCACATTAAAATCTCTATTATAAAGTTGGATACAGATGGATCTATATTCATAGAATTTGGTTTGGGGAAATTATAATGCATATTACTATTTGAAGGATTGTTTCTTTGAGAAAATCTTAAATTATTGTTTGTATAGATTGGCTTTGACTTGTTTCTATCATACATGGAATTTTGTGCAAACCGGACTCTTTGGTTATTTCATTCTAGTTCTTGAGCTTTTGCTAAATCATCAGATAAATTAGTGGGGTATTTAGTCCTGTTAGAAAAATTCGTAAGGCATGTTCCCTATCCGGTTTGTTCAATTCTTTTGTTAGGTCTGCGTGATATTCGTTTGTCATATTTGTTTTATTTATTAATAGGGTAAATTTTTTGTTGACGAGGTTGTAATATTCTATACCCGACATTACACCCTGCCTTGGGATGCTTACTTCCTGTTCGAAATATATGTATAGGACGTTTGTCCGCATATGCAAAGTCTAAACGAGATAGAATTGCATCGAAATTAAGTACTTTTCCGTGGTTTGTTAATGCATCGTTTGCATCATGCGATGTTTTAATTCGAAGTATTGTGAGTGCAGCAAAGTATTTTTTACTACCTTTCACGTATACGAGTATGCTCATAGCGTTAAACGCTGGATCTCTCCAACTAACATATAAATTCATCCTACCAGTAAATTCAGGATTTAACTACGTCTAATGATTCTTGACATACTATATTATCGTCTATTGTTTGTGTTAGAAAATCGGTTGCACTATTAGTATTCACTAATATTTGTGAACGTAGTTGCTCTACTTCCTCACGTAAAGCTATATTACTGTCAGCAATAAGGCGAGTTATTAAGTCTACGGTCAAAGCGTCACCGTTAGCCATTTTACCTTATTTCCAGTATTTCTACTTTTTTTTTTTTTTTTTTTTTAAAGGTGGTTATTTTCACCACAACCAAAACAATTTGAAATACGTTTTTTGTGATCCTTTCCTTAAGAAAGGAGGCTCTTCTATTCTGGGGGGTCTGGAGTTCAGAATCGCAGAACTGAGCTTTTATTATAAATCGGAGGGCCCCCTTGCAGTGGTGAATCGCGGTTTCAATACATTTTGTTATGTGGCTGATCGAGCCTTTAATTATTATTTTATTGATTTAAATTGGCCGGATAGGTCTTAATTTTATATAATTCTCTGGAGGGTCTCTTGGGAGGTGAATCGCAGTGAATTTTAAGTTGTTATAAGCTGGAGGGTTCCTGCGAGGGTGCTGAATCGCAGCTTTTGATTGATCTCTGTTGATGATCCGCGAACGTGCGAATGAAATGAGAACACGTGCGGTTCTAGTGGATAGCCAGATATAAATCAATTTTTATTTACAAAACACTAATATTTATACATTTTGGTCTTATTTACTTAAAGTTAAAGCTAAAGCTGAAGTGTAAGCTCAGCTAGTGATTGAAACCAGAACAAAGAAAGTGTCAATTAAAATATTAGCTGTTTCAGCATAGTTCGGCAAACTATACAATTATTATCGTTATGCTTTCTTATGAGGGCGAGCGATATTGTTTGGATAAGAATGGATTATTGGATTCAGAACGAAAAAAGCATATCGAATTCTTAAATAATCAGAAACATTAAATTAAGATTTTTAATTTATGAGACAATGTAATTGCAAAATGCAAAGATTAAATTTTATATCCAGTTATGGTAAGGTTGCTATGGGGAGGCTGTCAATAACTTACATGTGTGCACAAGCATATACACGAGTAAATTGCAATTGAACACATACCAGTCTCAAGTCCCTATTTGAGTTATTTTGAGGCAAAGTCTCAATTGGCGACTAGTTATTTGCAATATTGCAAGTCTCAAAACATTGCCTCAAATTTGAGACCTGATAGTTAGCATGCCACAAAACTAAAAATAACTCTTGTCTGCCATTTTTAATATACTGAATATACACGAAAAGGTTAAAAATAAATAAATTTTACATAAATTTCGTAAGTATTATGAAATAAAGTGAAGATATATTTATATTTTATTGATAATTATGTTTTTGACTATGTTATAGAAAATTTATTTTAATTTAATTAATTGGGAAACAGTTCCTACTAGACCCTATCTCGCCATCGTATATTGTTTTTTCGGGAAAGATTCGATATTGCTCTTATACAAATCGAACAATTCCGACCACAGGTTCGAAATTCGTAGAATGGCGTTCCCTGAATACACTCGAAACGTTAAATTTTGAATTTTTTCGGAATTTTTGTACAACAAGTCCTTGCTAGAAGAGAAATAAATTTGTAACGAGTAAAATAATCTTTAATGTGATTTACGCAGGATCTAAAGTAATTACCACCAAGCAGCAATATGCACTAAAGATTGAACTTTTACAGCCTGAAATAGCGTAGGGTTTGCCAGGTGCTCTAAAGAAGAAGCAACTTTTAGGAAAAATGGTCCGGTTATCAAGAATAATTCCAGATTGAAGGAGGTATTATATTAAATGTATAGTTTTTATTGTTGTAACAGGATAATTTAAAGCTTATTTGACTTATTTTTTTATTAGGTAAGGCTAGATTGGAAGGTCTACATAAAAAGTTATTTGTGTATAATAAAAAGGAACAGTCAGCTAATGGTGGCGGCAGAAATAAACAGCACAATTTCAATGAATTGGAGGAAGCTGTGATAACACGAGCACCAATGGAATTGAGAAGACAGTGAGCATAGGCTTACCTATGGCAACCGTCGACGTATCAATGCCGTCAGTGACCTGCAGTCCAGCACTGCCAAGACGTTTTGTTAGGCGGCCCGATACTTGTACATCCGAATACATCCGATCTTTACTCAGGTATGCGACGATTGGGCAGAGCATTTTAAAATCAAAATCAAAAATGACTTGAAGGAAACAGAAGTGTAAGGTATTGGAAGGCACAACATAACTGTGGAGAATTTGATTGCTGCTAAGAATTGAATTAAAACAGAAAATGTTGGAAGTGGAAGAAGAAAAATAATGTCAAAAAATAATTAAATAAATAAACACTTAATTAAAACTGTTTAGGTATTTTGTGTTAATATTTATTTAGGATTACTGCATTCCTCTCTATAATGCCAAGGACATTCGTAAAGACCGCCTTATTTAAGCGATAGTTTTAAAAAAACCTGGTTTAGAAAATTAATTTAATAAAATTTTTTGTGGATTCTTGAACTGTACATTGTTTCGTACACATCGAAAAGGTTTTCGGTGAATTTTTAGATCAAACAGAAAACAAACGATATGCCGCTTTCGGCTCCGCATCGAAAATGTTTTATGTGAACATGCAAAAGCGTACATCGAACTGTTTTGTCAAAACATACGTCTGACCCAAAGCGAAGCAAAAGTTCTATGCGAATTTGCCATAAGTTGTTGAATACATTTTAAATAGGTTGAATATGTTGCATTTGGGGGTTAGGGTTAGGTAAAATAAAAAGAAAACATTTTTTTTTTTATTTTCTTAATTTATAATGTTTTCCTAATTGAAGTTGGTTGCCTTGTTGTGGCGAAGGGGCATAAATAAGAATAAAGTGTGCATTCTGAAGGAAAACTCTAATCTTATGAACTAAGAGGGACACCTCATAATTCCCACAATAGTGATATGGATGAATAAACCATAGGTTTTACGCTCATCTCCTTTTGTGGAAGTATGAGGATACCCGCACCAACACCACCCTAAGCCAAGGAGTCGAGGTACCCGTGCAGAGGGCTGAATGGTCAGCGGGGGGAAATAAATAGCTGATCACGAACTGTATCCTCCGATGCCCGGGCGAGGTCTGGGGTATAAAAGCCTTCTCTCCGCATATCTAAACCTGGTATAGATGAGTGGCAGATGATCAAGGATAAAAATCCAAATAAAGCAAGTAGACTAACACTGGGGGTCATAGGCGATGAGTCCAATGAGGCTCTCTACAAGACTGACTACAAAATCAGCTTCGGAATTCGCAAGGCAAGACTAAAGATTTTTCAAGGCGACAAAGCGGCTGACGAAGACGACATAGAAGATGTCGACGACGCCAGCCAGTTGCTAAGGAATGTGGGCATCAAAGAAATCCGAGACGCCCAATAACTTTAGATGCATACAGATACAGATCTTCGAGTGCTGCAGCGAATCTGACAACCCTCATGGACGAGGGGGGCCTAGTACAGGAGCCCTGGGTCAAAGAAGACACCATTAAAGGGCTAAACAGCAGCAACTATAATCTGTTTTATACACGGAACAAAGGTAAACCCAGGGCATGCATTCTTATCAATAAAAGTATAAATGCATTTCTTTGTCCCAATTACAGCACAGCAGATATCACCGTGGTAAAGGTGGAACAGAAGGAGAAGCCCTTCTTCTTGGTCTGGGCCTACTTGGCCCATGACGAAGACATACCACCGGCCCCGCTCACCAGACTAGTAGAGGAGAACAGAAAGGAAGATGTCCTAATAGAGTGGTGTGATGCAAACGCAAGGCACAGTGTTTGGGGTAGCTCCAGTATAAACACCAGAGGTGAGTCACTCTTGCAGTATATTCTGAATAGTAATCTAAGTATATGCAACAAGGGCAATAAGCCAACCTTCTTCTCCCAAGCTCCGTTATCAACAGACACACACAGTCTCGTTGCGGATAACTGGAGGGTATGCGATGAGCTTTTCATGTCGGATCACTCCTGGATACTCTTCGGCATCCGCGAGAAATACAGTGCTCCTCACATATATCGGAACCCTAGAAGAACAGCTTGGGAAAAATTTACCAGTATAGCAACAAAATGCCTTGAAAAGGGAGCCAATAAGTGTATTAGAAATCCTCAGGAACTATATTCAGAAGTAGAGAAGTTGGAAAAAATCTTAACCACAACTTTCAATAAATCCACTCCGCTAACAGTTTTGGAAAAAAGAAAGTCTCTTCCTTGGTGGAATAGTGAACTCAAGAATTTGAGAACACAACTAAGGAAAGCTTTTAATGAGAGTTTTAGAACCAAAATCTGGCAGCCATATAAAGATATTATGAAAGAATACAAAAAAACAGTCAGGAAAGCTAAAAACGACTCATAGCGATCTTTCTGCACATTGATAGAAAGTTGCAGAGAAACTGCTAGGCTGAGCAAAATGCTATCCAAAGATCATATTAATACTGCCTACATTAGGGCGGAGGGAAGTGATTGGACCTCCTTGGCAAAAGAGTCTCTGGAGGTACTAATTACAACGCACTTCCCCGGTAGTCAGCAAACATATTCAACGAGGGTTCAACCAGAACCACCGTTGAACGCAGCTGATTATCGAAGCCAAATAGTAGAGAAAAGCCAAATCAAATATGCCATAAATAGTTTCGCACCATTTAAAGCGGCAGGTCGTGACGGGATTATGCCCATAATGCTGCAAAAATTACAACCAATAGTTCAGAGGCTTGAAAATATACATATACAAAGCTAGCATTTAAATATCTTGCATCCCAAGAAGTTGAAAAAGAAGTAAAGTTGTGTTCCTTCCAAAGCCAGGCAGAAGAACATACGAGAATGCCAAGGATTTTAGACCTATAAGCCTTACCTCCCTTATGCTGAAGGTACTAGAAAGGCTAATAGATTTACACGTAAGAACAATAATGGCGGAGAAGAAGTCCCAACATGCATACATGAAGGGCCGATCAACCGAAACTGCTCTTTACGAGGTGATAAACGTAATCGAAAAATCACTACACCACAAACAATGCACCTTGGCTGCTTTTCTAGACATAGAGGGCGCCTTTAATAACTTAGAAGTAAATACTATAATTAATTTTCTAGCACATGGTGGCATAGATGACACTGTGCGCAGATGGATACTATCGATGCTTAGGAAATTTGTAGCTTCCAACGGCGCTGCAACACAAACAAGTTATGTGAGAAGAGGGACGCCTCAAAAGGGGGTCTTCTCTCCACTTCTATGGATTGTAGCGCTGAACAAAAATACTATTCCAACTAAACGGTGGAGGAGTGAAAGCAGTAGCGTATGCTGAGGATATAATGTTCTTGGTATCAGGCATGTTTCCTTCAACAGTCAGCGAGATTATAGAAAGAGCACTTCGAAGGTTAAATCTATGGGCTTAAAACAATGGAGTAGGAGTTAACCCGAACAAAACAGAACTTCTGCTATTCACAAGCAGAACCAAAATATCTCAGTTTCAACTTCAGGTACTAAACGGTACAACACACACTCTATCCCCCACAGCTAAATACTTGGGGTGGAGATTGGCACCAAGCTGTCCTGGAAAATAAATATAGAAAAAAGAATAAACAAAGCATACATGGCCCACTATACTTGTAAGAGAATCGTCAATAATGAATTGGGGCCTCAAACTAAGTATAATTATGTGGATGTATACGGCTGTCATAAGACCTATACTTACAAATGCAGCTCTGGTATGGTGGCCAGCGCTAAACAAACAATACAACATCAAAAAATTAAATGGAATACAAAGAGCAGCATGTGCGGGTGTTACTGGTGCAATCAGGTCATGTCCGACTGATGCATTCAATGTGATCCTGCATCAACTACCAATGGACATTTTTATTCACAAAACAGCAGCTATTGCGGCGATAAGAATAAAAGAATTGGGAGGTTGGAATCAGCAGAACTACGGGCATAGTGTACTCCCAAACAAGCTCACCGTTACAAATCAGACTACATCCCAAAGCTGGATTTCAATAGACACTTCCAGGTGAGGATACGATCTAGACGAGAATGGAGATGGAGAGGATACCATCTCAGTCTATACCGTCGGGTCCAAAATGACCTGCGGAGTAGACACGGGGGTATTCTCCGCTGATCTATGCATATCTCTCTCTATACGTCTACCGAACTCGGCTAGCATCTTCCAAGCAGAAACACTAGGCATAGAAAAAGCCTCCGAAGTTCTATTAGAAAACCACGGGAATATACATAAAGCAACTATATTTACGGATAGCCAGGCGACGCTCCTGGCCTTGTCTTCACCCATGAAAAATTCCAGCATAGTTGACAACTGCAAGAGATCACTAAGCTCAATAAAAGACAAGCTCCAACTGGACTTGATCTGAGTTCCCGGCCACAGGAACATCTTCGGTAACGAAAAAGCAGACGAGTTGGCAAAGGCAGGAGATTTCCTCCCGAAGCGGAGCTAATACCAAGCCCGCTAGGTTCGATCAAAGGAGAGATCAATAGACACTTTCCACAAGTTGTAAATAACAGGTGGAAAAACATTACAAAATGCGTCATAACTAAACAATTTTGCAAACATGTGACAGGAAAAGAACCAACGACTTATTAAATAGGTCAAGAAAAAGTATCTACAGAGTAACAGCTACCACAACAGGGCACTAGCCATTTGTGGAACATGCGCCCAAAATGGGTATGCTCTACAACGACATCTGCCTCGAAGTAGCAGGGAACAAGGAAACAATCTTCCACTTTCTCGGTGAATGCCCAGCTCTAGCATAGATCCGACACAAAAAACTTGGGATCCATCAAGCATCGAACCTTGAATGGATTTCCACTAACAGCATATCAGACATAAGTAGTTTCATCGAAACCTCAAAATGGTTTGAAAGAGAAGGTGAAAGGTAATAGCAGATACAGGAGGTTCTACGAATAGTGTATCCAAATGGCACATCAAGTGCTAATTGAGCCCGATAGGCCTGCACTAGGGTGAGTCGATTCCGGAATTTTTTCGTCCTTAAGGTGCCTTAGTACTTCCTGATTCCAATGCAACTTTTTGTTTTGAGATCGGATTGCATCTTTAACCCCAATTCCGGTCACGAAATTTCGGAGATTTGCCTAAAATCGTGAAATTGTCTACCTAGCGCCTGAAATACGCATCTCATGGCAAAATGTATAAATCAAAAGTTATTTGTCACGTCATTTGCTACTGAAATGGTATATGTCATCATGGCCGTAGGACGAACCGTTCCCGAGATACGAGCAAAAAGGCGGTGCGCCACAGCGCAAGATGAAAATTGTTGCAGCTCTCAGCTAACCTGTATTGGTCACCCAGAACCCACCGCGTGGAGGTGGCTGCTCTTCGGGTTCCTCCCAAGCCCAACCCAACCAACTAACCATATATCAGGCTTGTTTTAGTCTGAATGTGTGTCAAATTTATTAATAAAATCAGATTTTGTACTAAATTTTGGCACTTGTTGCCTAGATTTCAGTGTAGAGCGTATAAAACGATCACGAGATTGGGGGCCAATAACTTTAGAAGATGTCTCTGTCACCAGTTTGACGGTTCTTTCAACTGCCACGGTGTGAGAGGAGAATTCACTAAATTTCCATACCTCTGCAGTGTCTCCCGACAGCCCTTTTATGAGTTCTTCGTTAGAAACTGAACAAAAAACTGGTGGAACAGTCAAGGTAATAGTCTTCCAGTTAATCATGTCGTAATAATTATTAGCTTTGAAATTCAGCTTTGGCACTTTATTACATCTAACCCTTCTATTTAAAGTGTCAGACTCTGCTTCTCTGGCTGCCAGAAGACGGTCAAGGGCCAACTCTCTGACTTCTATCCGTTCGTCAGTCATCATACTAAGGAGAATATTTTCTGGAAGAGCAAAGAAAGCATTCTGTTGAATGGATGAATCGACAACCTTGCGCAGTTTAGCAGGTAAGTATCTCGACCTTTGAATTGCTGCATAGAGATGGCCCGAGCCATCTTTGATTGAACTGCTGAATCTTATTGAGAACCACAAAGGTGAGTAAACAGTAAGTATGTACTTGACAAAAATCTTTATTTCCTTTGTTGGTTTGTCGGTAGAAATGTATAATCTCAGAATTCTATTTGCACAGGTGAGCCAACGCGATTTGCACATGTTACCTGGCGCTAACTCTGAGGAACATTGACTGGAAATAACAGCTTCTGATATTTTATAGAGATAAGCTTGGTCTGTGCTAAGTTGGGTCGGATTAATAAAATCAAGGCCGCTGCTCTATCACTTACTCCAAATCTTTGGGCAACTAAAGCAGTGTGTTCTAATACTAGTGCGTTTTGTTTGGTGTTAGAGGATGGAAGAGAAAATTCATCATCAGCATCGTTTTTGGAAGAATCCATGTGTGACGCACCTACACTGTTGTCGTCTGTATGAGAGTCTGGCTGATCTGAATGGTCACGTGTTCTAGCTGATACTTCTCTGGTAAGTGTTGATGTTGAATGACGTTTTGAAAGCTTTTCTTTACGTTCATTTTTCTTTATAATCATTTTTGTTTCAGGTAGATCTTCTGGTTCTCTGGTCCAAGAGAAATGGTTGCTCATTGATCATTTCCGGCAGAAGAGACAAAGTCGTCTCTTTTAGAGCTCCAACCTATTGGGTTCCTTAAAAACATTTGTTTAGGAGTCAGAAATTTCTTATGGTACGTGGTGAGCATTTGTACAACTCTGGTGTGTGAAACTATCGGAATAGATGACTTTTTGAAAGTATTTTCAATATTTTTGCAACTACTTCTGTAATCTCTTTACTCCTAGGTTCATAGTTGTCTCCTCGGAGTCGCCCTATACGAATTCTTTCAAACTGGTAACACAAAAGAACATCCTGGTAAGTAGGTAACTAGGACTCAGAGAGATTGTACGGATATATGCCAAACACAGGACATATCTGTCTAAATTTAAATTTAGATACAGACATTTTGAGTTCTGTGTTCTGTTGAGAGAATATAAGTGATAGTACTCGGCGAAATATCCGACAAGAGTGAAGGAATTCAATGAAAAAATATTTGTGTGGAGACCTATCCGAACGTGTCCTTTGGCGTAGGTGAATGAATGTGAGTGATAGCACTCGGCGAAATCCACGTCAAGAAGTGTGACCGCAAGACGATTTTCACCTTGCGCTGCGGCGCGCCGCATTTTTGTTCGTATCTCGGGCCATTTCGGTAACAAATGACGTGACAAATAACTTTTGTTTTATACATTTTGCCATTAGATGCGTATTTCAGGCGCTAGGTAGACAATTTCACGATTTTAGACAAATCTCCGAAATTTCGTGACCGGAGTTGGAGTTAAAGATGCAATCCGATCTCAAAACAAAAAGTTGCATTGGAATTAGAAAGTACTAAGGCAACTTTTCCACACTATTAGAAATCCCGAATCGAAAAAATTCTGGAATGGCTGCACTCCTACCTACCTACCATAATGTTTCAGATTTCTTTAAAATTTAAGTAAATCCGACATATACTTTTCGCGTTAGTCAATAATTAGCAAAGGGTTCTCGGGCGCTACAGAATGTACGTGTAAAACTTCAAATGCGCTTTTCTCAAAGCTATGTTTTTTTACTGGTTGTAGCTCGAACGATAAATTTCATTGAAATTCATACTCATTTTTGAAAACATGAAAAATATGTGTCTAATATAGGGTGATTTTTTAAGAGCTTGATAACTTTTTTAAAAAAAAAAACGCATAAAATTTGCAAAATCTCATCGGTTCTTTATTTGAAACGTTAGATTGGTTCATGACATTTACTTTTTGAAGATAATTTCATTTAAATGTTGACCGCGGCTGCGTCTTAGGTGGTCCATTCGGAAAGTCCAATTTTGGGCAACTTTTTCGAGCATTTCGGCCGGAATAGCCCGAATTTCTTCGGAAATGTTGTCTTCCAAAGCTGGAATAGTTGCTGGCTTATTTCTGTAGACTTTAGACTTGACGTAGCCCCACAAAAAATAGTCTAAAGGCGTTAAATCGCATGATCTTGGTGGCCAACTTACGGGTCCATTTCTTGAGATGAATTGTTGTCCGAAGTTTTCCCTCAAAATGGCCATAGAATCGCGAGCTGTGTGGCATGTAGCGCCATCTTGTTGAAACCACATGTCAACCAAGTTCAGTTCTTCCATTTTTGGCAACAAAAAGTTTGTTAGCATCGAACGATAGCGATCGCCATTCACCGTAACGTTGCGTCCAACAGCATCTTTGAAAAAATACGGTCCAATGATTCCACCAGCGTACAAACCACACCAAACAGTGCATTTTTCGGGATGCATGGGCAGTTCTTGAACGGCTTCTGGTTGCTCTTCACCCCAAATGCGGCAATTTTGCTTATTTACGTAGCCATTCAACCAGAAATGAGCCTCATCGCTCATCGGACACGGACGCGAAACACATTTCGAACCGAACACTGATTTTGGTAATAAAATTCAATGATTTGCAAGCGTTGCTCGTTAGTAAGTCTATTCATGATGAAATGTCAAAGCATACTGAGCATCTTTCTCTTTGACACCATGTCTGACATCCCACGTGATCTGTCAAATACTACTGCATGAAAATCCTAACCTCAAAAAAATCACCCGTTATAAAGAAAAAGCTTTCCTGAGTCGGTCGTTTTGTTAATTATATAAAACTTCGATCAGTCACTAGATTATCTATTAATAGTTAAATCTATACTAACTTTGCTTAAAATTGGTCATTGTGATTTGATGATTGTTGAAACGCGCATTGATAGCAAATTACAATCTTTTAAATTCAAAGGGAAACTTGGCAGTATTATAGGCAACCGTGGATAGAAGTTAATAAAATAAATTAAAAAATTTTGTAAGTTACTGCCTATTGCATCAGCTATCTATGAAAGTCCCATTAAAATATCGCCAGCCGACTCAGAGATTAGTTGAATAAACATACCAGCAAACTTTTGGTAAAAATTGTATTTTTAAATATTTTAAACAAGCACTCTAAGTTTATTTATCGATATAAATTTAATATGATGAATGAATATCTTACATTAGGGGTATTAGGAAATTAGCAAAAAGGCGAGAACTAACAACGTCTATATCCAAAATTTTAAAAAACAGTGGACAGTGGTGTATCTATAAACAAATTTTGAGTTTTTTCAGCTTCTATAAGATGGCTAAAACTGATTTCTTTAGTTATTTCTGCCAAAGTTTATTATATTTATTCTGAAGACTGTCGTTTTTCTCACACAATTTTAGAAAAAATGTATAAATAAATTTAAGAACAAAAGGATAGTTTTGATGAAACTGTAGTCGACTTGCTGCCGAATATTTATACTCTGATACCTGTATTTGACTTTTGACCGAAATTGTCGGTCAATGTGTGATATATATAACTGTAATTAAGGGATAATTGTTCTTTTATAATGGTATGCCTGTAT